>OX104068.1:72448850-72471172 GCA_944474145.2 Dicrocoelium dendriticum | reverse complement strand
AGGAATGTCAAGACACAAGCGGTACAGTGTCGATCACAGAAGGGATTACACATGTTTATCGGCCAGCAAATGCAAGAGGCTTCAGATGGAAAATCATTGGCTGCAACGCCGGCAGTAAACGCGTGTCTTTGTTTGGTACCACTGTAATTGTTTGGATACACTTGTTGTGCTATTCTAGCTTCACTGGCCGCGCACGGCAGCGCGTAAGTTAATCGGGTGTCATTTGGTATCTCATTGTCCAGGGCATAGTCATATGAACCACTAATGACCGACCCTGTTCGCGACTCGATTGCATTGTCCGCACTGTGTGAGTCAGTGCATTCCACATCCCGACTGAGCGCCACAGTTCACCGTTATCTCCAATTGGCGAAGTCAAATAAGTGGGAAACCGGTCGCGAAATGCGACATTGTGGGCGGGCAACAACTGAGATGTGCCACTTTCAGACGCCGTCCCAGTGACCGAACTGATCCAAATTCACAGCTTCGAAATACAAATCGGGCTCGCCTTTGCGGTTAGGTTAGATGAACTAGTACATAATTAAATAAATAAATGTTTTATTCCGGGCACTGCGAGGCACGCCTGCGAAGCCATGATCATGATGATGCAAACAGGTATGGTCAAATTGTATAAAAATATAGCAAGTTAACTAGTAACATACTGGATTTGTGTGCCTGTATACCTGTAAATGTGTGTTAGTGGACATGGTGAGTGAACTTGTGAAGTGTGACTGAATTCATGAGTTTGTTTGCTGTGTTCGCCATCGTATGAAGGGAGCAAAGGAACTCTTCGAACTGAATGATATTCGTGAAGTGGGGAAGATCTTCCGTGAGTGGAAGACACAATGACTTTATGTAGTGAAGAGTCACATCCGCCACGTCACAGTGTTGTTAAACGGACCTTTGTGGCTTTGTATAGGGAGAATACTTGCCTTTGATAGCAAATCAGGGTGATGATTACGACAGATAACCCGGGCCAGTGGATATATGTGGTTACAGTTTACAAGGGTCAAGGGGTCAATCTAATGGCACAATGAGCATGGGACATTCCCATTTGGTCTGTGTGACGGGTCATTCATATATGAGGCACTGTTGTTGTTGCTGTTGTCTCTATTGATGATTGACTCAGGACACGAAATCGACCGGGACAATGTAGAGATCATTAGTCATCGATCAATTGCTGGGGCGTTAAAAGTCGCCAAGGCCAGTAAATGCGCAAACAGCAAAGACGGCGTAGAGCTAATCAAGGCGTGGTGGATTGTCTTAACTCGGTCAGTTTAACAACTTCGACGGCCCGACTTAGGTCGGAGCGAAAACGTCGAACTTTCATCACTAGAAGTAACAGCAACCAACAGGCGGTCATATATAAATGAGCTGTTACACAGATGGACCGGTAATGTTCTATGGTCATTGTACCACCAAGTTGACCCCTTGTAAACTGTAAAAACATTTATCCACTGACCCGGGTTATCGCAATCACCGCCCTGATTTTCCCTAAGAGGCCAAGCCAATTATGTGTGCTAGTACACCCGGCCTAAAGAAGCTCTCGTGCCAAGGGTGCAACCTAGCCACTATACTAACCTATATAAAACCTATTTATGTTTTAAAACCTTCCAAAATTATGAAATTCTAATTCCAAGCTATTGCTCAAAGTTCACTTTAAAGCGAATCACGGTACAGCTTGAAATTGCTCGCATTCACGCCACAGGCATTCCAAACCCTCGGAACTAAATTTCCTTACAACAATGCGGAATTTCATCAAGTACCCTTAATTCGAGCGGTAGCATGAGATGGATCCAGACACTGCGTCGAATTGAATCTATGAGGGCACTCAGAAGACACAGGAATAGCAATAGAAACCAGGTCAGTCATAGAGCGTATGAAAGCAAGTGTTGGAGTCGACGGGTGGAAGAGCCGATAGTTGACTACAGCAGATGGAATAAGGGCGCCACCTCCTACTTCCCCCTGTTAACTTGCTGCGAGGGACAGTTTAGAGAAATTCATTTGGCACACACTCAGCTCACTGTTGTGAAAGTGGGACGACTTGTAGGTTCTATCCGTGGTCTATCCGATGCTGTCCTATCACATCTCGATGTTCCACGATTGTTTCTGTGCTTGTATACAATCTCCAGGTTGAGAACGCTGAACTAGGGATTGAGTTCGAGTCGACGAGACCAATGGATAACAAGTTCACCGCTGCACGAACGAGCTCCACGGTAAGGTTTTCACGAGTTTGATCAACTCAATATTGGGTTCAATATCTTGGAATAAACTTGGTTTATTATGTATCGAACACTATGCGGATAGATTGGAGCACGCAGTCTCGGTTAGAGCTGATGTACATTTTTACGCGAACTTAGGCCATTTCGGTCACCACCGGGGCTGTGTCCGAAACAGCTAAGTGTAGGGTCATCCTCAATTCCCAACACCATGGCACTCCGTGACAGGTTTCGTGCTGGTTTGCAAGCACCTGCCTCAGTGTGCGAAATGGCCGAGGTTTACTTCACATTGCGTGTCCTGACGCTCGCAATCCACTCACAATATGGTCACTTCAAAACAAAGATGAATTAAGGATTCATTTTGAAACAACAAAATGAGTACATTCGTACCTGAATGCAGAACACATTGAGGTCATCGCACCAAAAACAGAGCCTGTATTTGTGGACTCAGCACAACATTCACTGCCGACATGTGCGCAGCATTGCGCTTGACCTAATTTACAGGGCGTTACAGTCGAGCAGTCGGTTGTGTTTGCTTCCTCCCCTAGCTATAACCGGAGGTGGGAGTGGTAGTTTCGCATCAATTAACTGGGCTTACCATAGCTCACTACGGGATACACCACATTTTCCACAATGTGGCAGTTGTCTACTTGTGATTGGTTCAGTCATCAACATTCTGTGAGCCACTAAGCGAACAACGCCTCTTTGGACTGTAACAGTTCGTATTCCTTTGACCAGGTGAGGCCACACCGAATGTCTACACATGGCATGACGCTACCGCCGCCTATAGACTAACAGTGTCCCACCGAACAACATTTGCTGACATATCGAGCATGATGATCTTTTGGAACTGATGTAATTTTGCATTTGTACTAACACTGGCTAATGCTGTTCCACTCAGCGTACTTGTGGAACAAGTTTCGGTGTTGGTCCCTCAGGGTTGGGAGAGGACAACACAGAAACCTTTCCACTTCAGGTACGGTCCTGGTGATCGGAGTGATCTAGGTTTACTTCAGAGTGAACCGTGGTCTCAATGGGGATTGGGTATCGCAATACAACCACACGACTGTTACCCCAAAGGGCAACCTTGTCTTCGGAGTAAATTTAGTTGCATTACCCAGGGCAAGTGTAGCACAAACCCTATGCGTAGTCTCCATATAATATATATCTGCGTATGGGTAAGGTATTGGAGCTATTGATGACATGCGGATGAACACCAGCCCCAACCAGACTGAGCGTCAATGATGGATACATCAGCATTTGCCGGTAATCACAATGATGTTGGAAATTCTTATAAGGCCTATCGTCTCGTAAGAACCCAAGGTGCGATCGGAGTTGTTTAGTTTGTCAAATATCGGCAATCATGCACATCATTGCTGATTACGGTATATTTCACCAATCTGCGGACTTTCTCCTGGAGGCTGCGTGCCGCACACTGCTTCTGTATCCAACTATGTTGTACATAGATTTGCGACTCCCGAGCGTTCTGCCTTTAGTCCGTTAAGGTGCGCATTTCTTGCCAATTCTATGCTACTGATTATTGGTGTAGTAGTACCTACTTTTGGTCCACCACAGTCTAAACTATTTAGCTACAGACGCTTCGAAGTGTCCGGGTCTATCAGGTAGCTGCGTGTCATGGGATAGTGACAATGCATTTGCTACACATGACTAGCAAATATTGTTGCCGAGGCATTCATGTGGACCTGAGCCACACACCTGGACGGCTGATGGTGACTGAAAATTAATACGCAGGAATATTTGACAGCGTGCTTCCCATGCCTCAGTGATACCTTTCTAGTTGCGCAAGAAATGCCCGTGTTTGTCTGGCTTAACTACTCCACTTCGGTTTATACTGCGGTCAAATGACAAGGAACCTACTGAGTACACATGCTTTAAATAAGATGATGCGCCTTGTGAGATTTATGAGGGCTCTGACTCAAAGAGGGGCGAGAACGAACAAACCTCTACCTAAACAAGCTGGAAAGTTTCTGCCAAGTGAGTTGAAAGAGACTCGGTCAGATAAATCAGGGTTAAAGCATCTCAGCGTCTTTTCACATTCCTGTATGAGTATTTTCATCAACTATCTTAGGGAACAGTAGGTTGATGTAAGAATGTATCTCTGCGACCGATCTTCTGACAAATTCTTATCCAGTGACATGGCCGAGCGGCAGTTGTAAAACCCCAGATACCGCTCTGATCAGAACAATAAATGCTTTTACCACTAGCTAACGCAGTGTCTAATAACAGCCTAGATGTAATCATATAAGAAGCCTCTCACAATACGGTCATAATGTGTCACACACACACACACACACACAATCCCTGTAGCTCTAGATACCAATGAAAGATGTAATTTGTATTGTTTTCGGTACAGACTCATCACGATTAAAGCCACTCAAATAGCCCCTGCACATCTGGAAAAGCACCGAGCAGTGCTAACACAGAATACCTATGGGCTGGCATCACATAAATGACAAGTAATTATCTTATAAATGAGGTAATCTAATCCCATGTACCGATTATTCAACCCATTTCTATGGACCAAACAACCGTTCATTCCCTGAGTTCGCGGTTCAAGTATCCCTGATGGTCAAACTACTCATCCGGATAATATTTGGAGTGAAGCCTCTACTTTGTATATGCATTGAACCATGAACATTACACTTGTCATTTAAAACTTTAAGCACTGATGGATGAGCATCAGTAACCGAAATAAACTGTCTTGTGACAGACTGCTTGCATAAGGCTAGCCTCAAGTACGGAGGGATAAGCGTAAGCACACTTGATAGAAGTGGTCTGCATAACTTGCACGTCTCTAGTGAAGTGACTGCATGACAAAATGGCGCGTGCCTAACGATCAATGTGTTTTCTCACCTTTTGCACCCACTTGGATCGGTTGAGCTATGCTGTCCTATTAATAAAGATACCACCTTTTGTTTGAATTATCGAACCTACGTTAGGTGAGCAACAGCGGTCATGATGGACGGTCTGTTCGTCTTTCATTTGTACCAGCTGGCCTTACGCCCAATATGGGGTCATTCTAGCTGTCAAACTTGATTTTTTTTCTGTAAATAAGTACCGTGAATTCAATCTCATGGCCATGCCAGGTTAGATCTTTTGTAGATGTACCATCAAACAACACACTACCCAATCCTGTAGCAATATCACACAAATGATTGTTCTATGTATTGCTTCTCAACTTGTAAAGGGAAAATAGTATCTTGTTGATCATGTAACATGCGCAGCTTACCCTATCTCTTTGGGAACTACAGACGATCTTTTAACCAAAACGTGAGACGCTGTCCTTATCACGATACACAATGTGCACGAACCTAATGCACCCGCACTATAAGATTTCAAGAGAGATTACATCAACTGACCGACTTCATAGGTATGGGAACAAAAGTTCAATGTTCAACGGATCTGCCAACCCTTAAAAACTGGGCACACGGAGTAAGAATACTTTGACAAGGATCCAACTCGAGTTCAACTATGTTGATGCTTGAGTACCATAAGTCAGAAATCATGCTATCTTTACTACTAAACGTGGCTGTTACCCGGCGCAGTGGATTGCGTGCAACTTGATTGAATGACCCCGTGTTGGCCACGCCCATGGCCAGCGCCATTGAGTTTCGCTCAATCTTTTTGGAGGGTTGAGGCATATGAGAATACAAGTTTCATAATTATTGCCTCGCCTTTCGTTTAACTGTTGGATGGCGTGCAACATCCCGCTGAACAGCTGAAGCCATCGACCCAGAAAGGTCAGTTGCGTTTTTCACAGCTTACTGTTCGTAAAATAAGCACGCTTCGGAATTTGGTTTTCATTCACAAGCCTTGTGCGCGAGTTCACTGTTCTTCTGTCTGTTCGGAATTGAGGTGCTGCTACTGGCAAATACACGTTAGAAACACCGCTGCTGCTGCTCTCCGTTTGCTTGTGCATACAATGCTGTTAGATGGCTGTCGTCCATGGTGATAACTATAAATCATTGAACGAAAAGTGTTTTCCCACCTACTCCGATGACTCAGCTTGAGCTGTTCTACAGTTTAGAATGCATATCGGATCAGGCCAGCTAGATAGAATCCCTTTAAACCATGGATAACCTGCATTTCTATCTTTCACTTCACTTCAAACAGCTGGATCAATTCTATGCGAGAAGTGTGCGCCAAATATCTATCGCAATAACCCAACTACTGCTGCACTCGGATTCACTAAATCAGCCGGACGACCAACCTCATCCATGTGTAGCCTGATCAGACGAGCCGGTTTGATTCCTAGATCTCTGGGGCTACCCACTGTCATCTCCGTCTACTCCAACTCACTGTTGAGTTTCAAGCGAGTTTGTCATAGCAACCACCTTTTTCAACCGCAACTGCATGCCTTCAGTTGTGCAAAATCCTCCGGACATCAGTGTCTTTCTATCCTTAACTTTCTCTCATCATTTGCAATTTATTTAAGTTGATTTCAGGTTAGTTTCCGAGGAACGACAATTTTTGTAATTTGCGAAAGCACACTTATGTAAGTGATGATCGACAAATTCCTTATTTCATATGAATACATGTTGTACAAATTCAACTTGTTGCATGAGATGGATCGAATTCCAAGTCTGTTGTAGCAGCGAGAATTCGGTATTATCTCATCATTTGTGAAGTGCTTACCATCCTTGCTCCAGATCACTTCAGATAGGATGACCTCCACTTCCACAAGAGGTTTCAACTATACCTCCCGCTAGTACCCTCGTGAACTAAGATTGGCGAGTGTTTTCCATAGTTACTTTTGGGCAGCCATGTTCACTTTACGAGTGCAGAGTAAAGTTACGCAAGGCCGTGACAGCACTACACTCCACGATTGTTAGAAGCGCTTTCACACTATCTGAAAACAGTTTTCTCGGCTTTTGGAGTCCTCACAGTATATTCGCTTTGAGTTGAAACTCGGACACATCTATCGCTGGGATTTCTCAGGTGCTTGAATTAACTATACAATGGCAAGACTCGTCGTGAGTTGCCATGTGACCGACACAAAGAATTTTCTCGACTCAAGCATCTTTGCTTCAAAGTAATACAGTTTCAAAATTGAAGCTGTAACTCACACAATCGTTTGTTATGTCAAGCCCAGAGCAACAAAAAATGAATTAATGAGAATACGCGAACTATACTGAAATCAGGATATCCGGGCAGCTGAAATATTTTTTTACTTCTTGCACTTTTAGAACTAACAAAGGTGGTCCATACAAATGAATGAGTAGTCGTGATGTTCGGAAACCTCAGTGATGTTTCAAACTAGCAAGGGCAAAATTCCCATAACGCGGGTTTACTGTCGTCATTCATTACACTCATCGGTTAATCATCCAGTTGGTCACTTCGTGAGAACTACTAGAGAGAGAGAGAGAGAGAGCATCAAACCTGCACAAGTCGACTAACACACACTGAAGAGTGAATACGGATTATACACCGGAGTAGCGCCACTTGGTTAGGTATGCGAACGCTTATTTCCAAATTGTCGATACAACTCAGTACATACATCACAACGGAAATATAGTGTTATTCTGGAGCAGTTCCATCCAGTCACTTCTAGCTAAAACTGTAGATAGAGTTTACGGTAATGGAACAGATCAAATGCAGCTTCCAGCTATGTTACTGTGAAGCATGGAATTGATGTGGGTCAGTTCAGTTCGGCTAAACAGCCATGTTCCCTACATCGTAGTACAGCGGATCCGGTTACATTGGTTCTCGTCATTATGCTAGTAATAGCAAGTAGATTCGGTAAATTATGACAAAGTCCAAGGTAGAACATAGAGGAACAGGTCAGTAAAGGCGTCTATCGGCTCTGGACACAACACCCGAAAACATTTTACTCACACCGCGATGAGTGTTTTTCACAAGGTTATCATTGGTCTGCCATGTATAAAATAACTATTTCGCTGCGCTAAGGACTGGCGGATATTGAACACGTAAATAGCAGAGGAGCTGTGTAAAGCAGAAACCCATACTCCGAAAAAGTAGGTACACATCTGATTTTGGGAAAACTATTATTTCCCTCGATTAAAAATTAATCGCCAGTCGTATGCCGTAGCGGTGCTTTCTGCCATGTGACAACCACCAGTCGCGCGTGGGCTGAGTAAAGCGCGAGGTCTCCCACCCCTACGCAGATTCGAACCGGTGACCTTATGGTTGTAAACCAAGCGAGCAGTCCACTCGACGACCGGTTGATCACTTCCACTGATACGCTGAGCATCGCTCCGGCTCGATGACTACACCAAATCCGACGCCAAAACAGGCGCATAAGTATGCGGATATACCAATCCCACTGTCCGCCAGTATTCACCACACTGCTAGTAACATGCAGTAATTCATGCTGACAACTGCGGAGGAAGAAAGCTTTAACTATGTCCACAAACTCAACTGCTCAGTCACTCAGCGTTGATTAGATAGTTTTGTACTTTTAACACCCCTGAGTAAGACAGGCCAAGTGCGGTTCTAACCACAGAAGTCCTGACGGAAGATTTCCTTGACTGGATTATCTAATGTGTAACCGGATTGCAGCCCATAGGTTCCAGCGAGTTCATATAAGTCGGAAGTAGACTATATGGGACACAGTGAGTTCCGGCAAAACGGTTTTATCTTCCATTTTTGAAAATGATGTCAATCTTGGAGTTGACTACGAGTCACTTGAAGGTGGCTTCGTGTAAATTTGAAAATCAGTAAGCGTTGCTCGTTTTTATCAAAGCATCTTTGACAACACCGATTCATAGCGAATCAGGCTCCTCCACAAATTGTCAAACATAATCAGTATCGGAATAACTAAACTTATCTGCTGGTATGGCATACAAGTGTATGCTGAGAGTGGAGTTTTTGATTAATCATCACTAGAAAAACCTTTTATGATGGATAACAAAAGCCTAGGCTTATTATGTTCCGGAGGTTCGAATTACTACATAAGCGGACCAATAAAATGCCCATCGGTGAATAGATAGAGTTATGCTATGGAAATAATATGCTTGTGAGGATGAAAGGGCACCATACAAAACGGATTCACCAGTTTGTTATGGTTAACAGCAAATAACAACTGGATTGCTCCAACTCATATGCACAGGTTTAAGTGCGTTGCTGTGGGTTATAGTTCCAAAGAAGCTAGTTAGTCTGAGTCTATCTTAGAACATCAGTACAGGTAACAAAGTCTAACGAACTCAGTGCGATATCCAGCGGTTTTTTGAAAATGGCTAAAGTGAGATCACATACAACCTAGTTTGGAAGATCCTTCCGGGGTTGGTAGATACGGAGGGAGAAGTAAGTTCTTCGACCATCTAGACGACTGTATGTTTGACTCAATTTCAAGCTATTGTCTGTGAGATTGGTGTTCGGGCTGGGTTTCACAAGGTGGCGACATACGTCACTGGGGTCGTTCAGCATTTAGTATACTAATATGAGTTCCCTACGTAGCCGCCGGAAACATCCACTGAACACTCCGAGTATCTCCAGTCCTTATTGGTACGGACGTGGTGCAAACACTTGACCTTTCTTGTTGTTCGACGTCGCGGGGTTTAGAGCGCTGCGAAGTCAAACTTTAACCAAAGTTGCCTAGCCTGAATAGCCTATTCAACGTGGGGACGCACGTAGGCAATGCCCATCAGGTAGTAGATGGATGAATCCAAACTCCTGAAAGGCCTCCTCCAGGGGCAATGATGGTTGCCACTTTTCAAAGCGGACTGTGACTACCTGGAACAACCGAATCCTACTCCAACACGCCGAGGTCAAGTCCCTGAGTGGTGATTATCAGATCGGGCGCCTCAAGTCTGTAGGTGTAGATGTGTCGATGGCGGAGGTGGACAAAACTGCACTTGTCCAAATCGAATGGTAGCACGCTGCTCGCCGATCAATTACAGGCTTCATTGACGTCCCGCTGAAGGATCTCGTAGTTGCCACTCACTTAATCACCCCCAAACCTTAACATCGTCAGCGAAGAGTAAAAATTTGAGGTGCTAATCTTTGCTAGGCCGTAACGAAAACCAACAACAAACGAGTCCCAAGTGCCGAACACTGCGGTGCACCACACTCCAATCGAATCGGTTGGGATAAAGATGTTCGGACTCTTTGTTGCGGTCCTATGGCCACTAACGCAACTCGGAACGAACACGTACGGAGACTGAACACTCAGAAAGAAATCAAGCTACAGAATCACAAATGTAACACAAATCCGGTACCAGTCTATAACCGCAACCCCGGAAGGAACATGGACAAAGCTCAGACACGAGATCTACTAGCACGCCAAGACAGAAAGCCGGCAATAATGGAAACTCATGATTGCTTCAGGTCATTCAACTGTCTTGCCAAATCGGCCAATCAAAATGCTCGTTTGTAGTGGAAAAAGATAACGCTCACCGTATAAAAATTAAAAATGGTGGCTAACCATAAGTCCGTGGTTTTGGCTGATTCTAGTGTAGTTCCTGGGAAATATGACCTTTTCCCAAAATCTCCTCAAATTGCCATTCCCGGAGGAAGTTACTGCTCTGTCCAACTAATGGATCTCCTATGCTTTAGCGCTGAAGGTTGTGAAATCGGATACGATGCTACAAACAATCAAACATTTCGAGAATGCCAAGTAGATAACTTTGGTTCCCTTCCAATCGTCCACCGTTTCGATCAGGTTAGCGCGTTCTACCAGCAGAGTCATGGTACATGATTGATGTTGAGAAAGCCCACGCTGCTTCGGCGCAATGATGTCATAGCTTTCTTGAGATCCCATCAGTGCGTCTGCCACGATAGCTTCCAAGACTCTAGCCTTACCGTATAGTAATTGTCATGCTCATATCGATTTCCTCCCTTTTGTATAGGGTTGATGATATCATAGTTCCGTTTTGATGGAACTGTGCCCACTTCTCGACAGCGTTAAGGGAAACCAGCATGTGGTTCGCCCATATGCATAGTTATTACCTGCAGTGATTTGGGATGAATGTCATTCGCTCCAGTAGAGCTGTGTGTACGCAACTATAGTAGCTTTTTCACTATCAGTTCTACGGTGAATATGATATTGGTTAAACCCGACGATGGAGTGCTAGAAGCAGGAATAGCGCTCTGTCCTTGCACCCCTTGACAAGCAAGTGGGTATTGGACCCGTGTGGCATTGGTCACCTTCATCGCTGTATGTGCACCCATCAACCGTAGTGGGAGGTGGGATTCCGGGATGCATCTTACGAAGTCTACTGACGTGTTTGTAAACAAGCTTGTGGTTACGTGATTGCTTTGACCCAAAGGAGAGCACACTTCTAGTCCATCAATCATGAGTTCCGCGCTGATGAGCAGTAGGTCTAAGATCGATAGCTTATTCACTCTTTTGAACCTGATGGGAGCATTTACGATATTGTATAAGTCGAAAATTAAACGGTTCACTCTCGATTGCTGGCGTTTCTAGATCATTGATGTCGAAATCTGTACTGAGGATATGACTGCATTTATGCATCTGTAATAAGACATAAAGCCGGTATTAGTCTGTGGTCTGTTTCCGGAGTGGATTAGGGCGGTCAATAAACTAGAGACACAAGCATATGTCCTTGTTCTTCAGCCTTAGCCTGCTCCAGAGAAAATTAACGACACATGTTTGATGATCATCTATGGGCTCCCAGCGAAGATGTGTCTTGCAATACTTTATCAATTCCCCTCCTTTACCCGTACCTACACTCATGCAGATCCGGCAATAGGCTGGTCTCGCTGTCACCTTGGAATCCCTCGTCATCGACCTTTGCTGTTCTTCCGAGACCTGATTGTAGGATCCCAGTACCGTGATTGAGTTGAGATCTCCGACCGACCACGGAGTCATATTTCACTTAAGTCTATCTGGTTACACAGAAACAGCCGCTGCAAGCTTGGTTGGCTTTGGTGTAGCACTGTAGTAAAGTCGAGGCCAAATTATTGGGGTGGCTTACAATTAACGGCCGACTATGTGCAGTTCGGCTTCGATGTTCATGCAAATTCAACAGATGACGTGAGGAGAGACGCAACTTGTTTGTGATCTCAAGTTACGCTCCAAATGTCTGCAGTTGCTACTCGGTCAAGGACGACATCCATCATGAACTTCACCAGCTCTTCAGAAGAACTTGCAAATCCAACGTTGATGTCCTTTTCGACGTTAACTGACTGAAGACAGCAGACGTAAAACCGAGGCGCTTACACTTTTCTTGTTTTCTACGCGCAGTCTCAACGGATCGCAGACTATTTTCTGCGATTTAATCCCACTTTGGGTCCTCTTTTCTTGTTCGGATAAAGTGTTGAATGACGGTTCTTGCGAAAACTCTGCAAAACCTTCCAAATCACTCTGTGCTGTGCGCTGTAGTGGCTTACCCAGCCCAACCTACACCAACCAAATTGTAATCATTCGACTCGGAATTACCAGCTTTATCCAACAACCACCTGGTCAGCTCCATGCCATCGCAATCTACCTCTCTTTGCGGTACTTGGGGCCATAATTCCGAATACGACTTGTAAATCTGCTTCCCCACTATCGGACCCTTACTCCAGCGTGCCGGCTAAATCTCACCGGCAACCGACCCAAACGGCAACGGTGGATAAGCTCAAGCACTCCCTCACCCCAACGCTAGTGAATCCCACTCGACCTCGCGTGCGTGTCCCAACGTGTGTGTATATCACCTTATCGTCAAATTGTCATATACTACCTGCCCAGGAGCGTACTCCATAGACTCGTGCACATATATGAACAAACAAGACTAACGAACACGCCGTGCAGTTGCCAGAGCCCCCAATAACTGGCTGATCAACGAAAACAAACCGGAATTTAAACCGGTTGTTTTGTATTGCTTATAGTAGCAAAAACTATCGTATTTTCTCCTCGTACTTCTGTATTTGTATTCCTACTCAAATTTAACATTTATTAACCATACCTTAACATTTTTTCAAGTGCCCACTAGAAATGCTTCTTAGCAGTGTGTGAACGAGAAGCTCCCTACTTAACATGAAAGTGAAACCAGGAAAGAATATAAAACCCACTGATACCACTGCTATAAATCCACGTGTTATTACTATAAAATATAAACGTGCATCATCTAAACTCCAAAAAATATCGTAGGTAACTGCAAACCACACCAACTTTACTATCACCATCCCGGACTGAAACGACATATCTGATTGTAGCCCTTGAGGAAGCAGTAGTCACGCTGAAAAGCAAAAATCAGAAATTCAACACAAATTATGATCAACTTCTATCCTTCTGTGAACTGCTTAGAAGTTCAGCAAATGTTACACAAGACCGATTGTGTACAGTTGGTTTCCTACTAAATTCAGTTGCATACGAAACGCAAGAATGCCTACGTAGATCGCGTAATGTTATCATTTTTAATGCACCTAATAAACCGAACATCTCGTATTGTCTCCTCAGTACCGTTAATAATAACCGGTATGCAACTATATACTTAAATATGTGTGTGACCGAATAAGCATGAGGTGAAAAATGAATGACGGAATTTCCACCCCTATGTCCACGGCAGTCTTAAGCTGATAAATAATTGCCTTTGAACACACAGAGCCGGCTTATCGCAACAGCCTCGGCGAAACGGAGGAAGCGGAGATTAGGGTGACGCAATACAAGTGTGAACGCTGATCCGAGCTCTATCCGGTGACGCGTAGTCAGTAGGTGTTTACCTATTGAGGAAGCTGGCGGCTTGCGCAAGCACGGAACTTCAGTGGGACAGGGATGCTGGTCAATTTCACGTTGAACCCATCTTGGCACGTGTTCCTTTATTCGGGAAGTCAAAGGCCGATGGGTTCTGCCTATGTAACTGTCTCCGCAGTCGCATACGAATTTGTATATGCAGTGTGAGTTGGCCCCTATCGGTTGGGCTTCCTTCGTTGGAGGCACCGGCAAGTTACAGGTTCTATTGATGATCACAACTTGAGCAGCACAGTAACTTCTCTGCGTAGCAAAGATTAAACGTTTCGTGGTTTTCAATACAGCAAAGTCACCCTTGAAAGGCAACTCGATATAGATCTTTTTCTTGGCTGCCGTATGCACCAAGTCTTTCGGGCCTCGCTGTTGGCTGTCTCTCTATAAATCTACGTGGATAACCATTTGCAACGAGTGTTGTAATTAACTCTAGCTCGTCGGCTAGACAATCAGCCGAGTAAATTCGTCTAGCACGACTAACTAAAGTTTTCACAAGGGTCCGCGTGTACCGCACTGTTGTGAAGCTGATGAAGTGCAGGTATTGACCGGACCAGGTTGCTTTTCTGTAGATAAACCTTCTAATGAGCCCGTCATCTCTGCGACTGGTGAGAATGTCTAAGAATGGCAGACAGTTCTTCTGTTCCACTTTGCAGGTGACCCGCAAGTTGGTATGTGCGCAGTTGAGCTGCTGCACCAACTGAACAATCTGCTGCTCCGATGAACAAAAAACCAATATGTCATAAAAATAACGCTTATAGTATTGTAACTGGGCTATTTCTGTGGATATGCCTCTTTCTATCATCAGCATGAAGAAATCGGCAAGTACAGAGCCTAGTGGGCTACCCATTGCCACACCATCGATTTGACGATATGGGGTGTTCTGAAAGTGGAAACCAACATTCGCTGTACAAAGCAGTAATGATTCCTTTAGAAATTCGACTGGAACTGGTAACAAATAACTAGAGTGCTCAGCTAGCTCACAAATGTAGTCAACAGTTTGTTGTAGTGGGACGTTGGTGAATAGTGATTCCACATCCAAGGAACACATGATCTTATCAGAGAGGTTGATGTCATCTAAGTCACCGATAAGTTGCAAAGAATCTTTAAGACTATATGGATTGGACATTTGTCGCAGAGGCGAAATTATCTTCACTAGCCAGCGAACCAATTTATGCTGCGGCGCATTTACCATTGATAGAATCGTTCTAAGTGGTACTCCACTCTTGTGCGCCTTCGGTGACCGTATAGCTGCGGAGTAGTACTTCCACTTGGCTTCAAACAATTATAGGTGTCACCATCAATCACGCGATGAAGGAGAAGCATTTCAAGATGGGCAGCTATGCTTGCTTCAACGTCGGATATGTTCTCCATCTTATTAAGTCGTTCAAATTTGCTCGTGTTGTTGAGTATGCTACTCATTTTCTGAGCGTACTCGGCCTTCTTCATGACCACCACTCCAGAGCCCTTATCCAGTTTCATCACAACAATGTTCTTAGTACGCAGTTCACACAGCGCCTGAAGGTGTCGGCCTGTCATTCATTTTTCACCTCATGCTTATTCGGTCACACGCATATTCAAGTATATAGTTGCATACCTGTTATTATTAATGGTACTGAGGAGACAATACGAAATCCATGCATCTACCAATTTTCGTCTTCTTACCGTGCTTTTCAAATTTCTGAAGGAAACTAACTGCTTTAAACCGAACATCGACAGAGTAACCTGTAAACGCATGCAATATGAAAGGAGTCCCCTGTCATTGTCTCAGACTAAGAGAAACGGAAAATATCACTTTATTTCCGATACTGCTATAGTTTCCAGACGACATGAGTTCAACAAATTTCGCACGCTGTAAAAGCCTAGTTGTTGCCCAAACTAATTTCAAAAAAGTATGATCAAACGCGAGCAACCGTTTCTTCAAAGTCGACTAACAATAGGACAAAATCCCTCCGCCCATCGAACACCCCATATTCCTACTTCTGAAGCCAGTGCTGACGCTGTCATCAGCAACGTGGACCTTGACAAGTCAACTACATCGTCTAAGATTGGTAATGACTGGCATTCCAGTTCTCAGCGGCTTCGTGAGATGTTCTCAAAGAGCAGTGATGGTGTGTCCCTACCTAAAAACGTCAATCAAGCTGAAAAGATAACGACTGAGGACACACCTGCTGACTACACGCCCTGCACCTTTATCCCTTCTCCCAGTCACGAGACTTTACAACAGTTGATGGTAGCTGTACCTGCGACCTATCGAGAGCGAAACAAAAACTCAGATCCTCATGTTGGCAGTACGAAAAACCTATCTAAATCCGACCCAAATGAAGCAAACTATGACGTATCACTGAGGAGTAGGCAAAAACAGCAGAAAAACGCCCTCACAACATTTCTTCCAGGAACACTCAAAGCTATGTCTTTCTGAAATGACCGCTGCAAGAACGTAGATATATCCAGCTAGACCAACTGAGAAAATGTTTACGTCTTCAGGTTTCTGTCTGCAACACTGACACTGATGTCTGGATAAGTCGCAGAGGGCCGGCTCAATAGTTACCCACAATGCCTCTGACTACGAATCCAAATCCAGCAACTTCAAGCTGGCAAAACCCTTATGTATGCGACACCGAAATAGCAAACAAAATGGTGGTAGGCCTCACGGACTTACACGCAAGTGGGTTTAACCTCTATTTACCTTAAGTCAAAACCCCCAACCACCACTAAATTCGAAACAAAACAATCCAAACAGAAGCGCTTTTATAGACTACAGCGTCCCCCACCCCTGTATGCTACGGAAGTAAGTCCTTTTTAGTCTATCGTATAACACCACATCCTCCACCACCAACCCAGCCACTACTACATGCCATTATGAATCAGAGAATAATCCAACTTCTGTAGTATGTACTCCATACAATCCAGTACGAAGTAGACGTCTGTGTGCCTCAGCTATCTTAAAACATACAAGTCTTTAATACAGTGGTGAAAAAACAACTCCTGCCCGCCCCTTTTATTCCAATCTATCAATGTCGTTCACCTCTGTCGTTATTAACATTCGTCCTCTTTCACCTATATTAGATATACTTTCAACATTTTTGTTTATGAGATCACCCGACATTGCTTATGTTACTGAAACTTGGTGCGAATCAGCAATTAATGACTCGCATCTTAGGTTATAAGCTCTTCCGCAAAGTTCGCACACACAAAAGTGGGGGTGGCTGCTCAATATGCCTTCGAAATAATCTGACTGCGATTCACGCAGATCAAACTGTGCTCAATGACATAGAAGATACATGATGGCTTCTAGTGGGTTGTATCTATCGGCCGCCCCGAGCCACTCAATGTGAACCCCAACAGCTAATCGATATGCTAAATGCTGGCTCCAGCACCACCCATAAGTTTAAAGTTACGCGCGGAGATTTCAAACTACCACTTGTTAACTGGATGCTGCCTACACTTAGAAACACTGTGGGGATTGAGGAAATAATCTCATGAATCCACCTGAACGGCTAGACCAATGTTAGAGAGCCAAGCAGAATTTTTGCTGCCCTGTACCTCGTAATCACGGGGGTTCTCTTTCGCCTATGTATTCATTGCTAATCCACTACCGCGTTGTGATCACAGTACGGTTCTTTGTGATATGACTATTGCTTCACCTAAACCAACAAGTAAAACCTTAACACCCATTCGCAACCTCCATGGTTTGGACTGGAACTCATTTAATGAACTTTTCAGTATCATGAGCAGAAATACGTCATTTTCAACGCACAATTCTACTGTAGCTACAAATGGGTTTATTAACAATATTGCCCTTGGAGGGGATCTACTGGCACGTATCGTATGGAGATATACCTATTAACATAGTAGTGAACTCAAGACTGTGTACAAAACCACAAACAAACTGAAGAAACATTACTCACCATATCGCAGATGCAACACCGTCGCAACATTACTACCAATACATGAAGCTCTGCTACGGCTACCATAGCTAGTCCAAACGTCCAAAATCAAAGCAGAAAGTCAGATACTTAGAAACTCAGAGAAATTACGTACATCGATGCAACTACTCAAAAGAAGGGACCCTAAACCCCATCAAGAAATTAAAACGTTGGCCCTCTATGATGGTTCAGTAACGCGCTATGTCTCCTGCATATGCGAAGCTATCAGCTATAGGTTTGCCTCCAGTTTTGTCCCTAGCACTCAGCTGTTTTATTCTCCCCTACCAAAGAGAACACACAAGCTTCTCTGTAATAGTCCTGTGGCATTGAGACAGATACAAAGTGCCATCGCATCCATAAAACCATCAATTCGTTCAGGCCCAGATGATGTCTCCACAACTGCTATAAAACTCGTCGGAAAAGACATCTCTACTGTTACTAAACAACTTCACACATCCCCTCACTACCGGCAGCTTACCATCACAATGGAAGCAATCCACTATAATGCCTAAGTCGTCGCCCTATAAATCATGCCACCGCTGCTTCCAAAGCCCTAAAGAGAAAAGTCAAGAACTTTATACGATTTTTACAAGACTGGATCTGATCAATCCCTCACAGCATGGCGTGCTTTCCAACCGCTCTTGCATTACCTGCCAGTTACAATTCTTCGATCACGTTACGGCCAGGATTTATAGAGGAATGGCAATCGTTATACTTCTGCTGGACATGCAAAAAGCGTTCGAGCACGTGCCACATATGCGATTGCTGTCTGTTCTAGGGTAATATGGCCTTTGAACCCCTCTGCTAAACCGGTTCAACTCATACCTAAACGAGCCGACCCAGGTAGTTAGAATCGGTCAGCAATATTACGCCAAAACAAATAACCAGCGGCGTCTTCCATGGAAGTGTGCTCAGAACACTACTTTTCCTTATCTACGTAAACTACACATGTGACCCGATCAACAAGCATACTCATTTCTATTTGCAGATGACCTCAAACTAGTCTACTCATTTCATCCAGACCAATTACACATGTTTATGGGATGTATTTGTAAAGACCTATCCGCCCTAAATGTCGCTAGTGAACGTTTTTTTGCGAAGTTCTCCGCAATGAAACCTCAAGTACTTGGGTATAGATGCCGCATGTTAGAAAGCAATATCACCCTTGACTAAGACGTGATCCCAACGTCTGATCCAGTTCGGACCTTAGGAATTAGTTACTCCAACTCTTTCAATTTATCCGAACATGTGCTTTATCGGGTTGCAAAAGCAAGCTATGCGGATGCATCAACAGAACTATCTCCCTGTTTGAAACACGACTTGGGTCGTTCAAGATAATCCTATGATCGAATCTGGAATACTGTGCTATCCTTCGCAGCCAACTGAGAAAGAACAACTGGAAAATCTCCAACGATAATTTACCAAGGTGGTCTTTGGGCGCTGCTCAAACCTGTTGTTTTGATCGCTGTCGACAACTCAAATGTACCCTCTTTGGCTGAGACGCTTAAAGAACAACCATCTTCTCTTCTACACTATTATTACCCAACAGATTTAATCAGGGAGCACCGCACTTGAGCAGAGGAAGACTGAAATTTACCCCACACGAAATGGCGGTTAATTACCACCCTCAAAGCTTGTAAGTCATAAAACTGGATAGAATTTCTTCTTAATGTGATACACCGATCTGTGGAACAAACTATCCCTACAAACATGCATGAGTGCAAACCATGTCAAATTTCAAAATTCCTCGCGGAGTTTCCTCACTATATCAAATTTCTTAAAGCTAATTGACTCACGACAAATCCTAGTAATTTTGAGGGAATCTGGTACAAATAACAGACGAGTAGTTAGTTGCTTACAACTCGCTTACCCACTCTATATCATTACCAAAAAATCAACTCCTGTGTCCGTGTAACCCATTATCCCCTTTCTATTATTATCTACTCCTGTGACTCACGAATTAGAAAATGATGACGTAAATATCGGAACACTCTTCATAAAAGGTGATCGGGTCTAGGACCCGAGGGAAAATTAATCATGCGAAATGCTAGTATTTAAATCCATTTTACTATTATGAATTTATATCTCATAAACCATCAAACCTATTCATTATACAAATGATCGCTCCCTCTTATGGGGCCCCATATCGTTTGTCGGTAAATATAAGCAGTTATTTATCTCAAAGCACTGGTTGATCGCCTATCATCCTGTGAAAGTCACCTCGGTTGTCACCATGCGCTCAATGAGAGCCACTTACATAAGGGAGAGACTTCTTACACTGTGCGAAGACAATCATCTGTTACTCGCGAGCACCAGATACCGGCATTCTAGGACAGGTTCCGTTACTTTACGCTCACCATCTCTTATTCATGACCTCAGCTTGACCACATAGCAATTAGTTACAGATGACGAAGTAGTGTGAAGGATTGCCGATCCATCCGGTCCACATTTCTAGAATCAGACCATGCTCTTGTTTGTGCGAACATTTGTATGATTTGCGGAGGGTCCGTAAAGAATATGGTGGAAGATAAATACCAATAAACTATCTACCCTTTCGGTGCAGCATAGCTATCAAGCTTCCGTTGTCGACGCACTCAGCCGCAACCCACCACAAAATATTGATGAACACTGGACGTTCAAGCTTCAGGACAGTCCGTCTGCGGTTGTACTCAGCACCCTATGAAGACCCGGATCTCCGTGAGCTCCCTGGATTTATTTGACTGTTGCAGGAATACACCAGCGTAGTCTAATCATAAAGAATTGCGCCGTTAGGTCAGACTGCAGCTCAAGCAAAACCTGCGCAGTGACCGCGAAGCCTGGTGGTCTCAGAGTGCTTCGCAACCGGAGGCCTCCGCCCTGTCTGGCAATAGTTGCAAGCTCTTTCAGCTTATCCGATCCACTGGCTACAGAAAACCTGGTGTCAGTGAGACTACTTCCGAAGCGGATGGTTCGCCGATTCCCAAGCCAAAGAGACGCTTGGATTGATGGACCGAACATTTTCATTCCCAGTTCAGTTGGCTCTTACCGTCTATTTGTAAGCCCTGTGAACCCAGCTGCACTCATGGGTAGTCACACTTGATCCACCCAGCAAAGCGGAAGTTTGTCTCGCGATTCGATACGTGAAACGATTCAAGGCTGCCGGCTCAGATGGATTTGCTCCGGAGATGTCCAAGTATGGAGGCGCAGTCATCATCAGCCAGCCAATCTCAATGCTCTCCAAAATCTAGCATGAAGGTAAGGTACCTTCTTCCTTGGGCGATTCAGTGTTGTCCCGAATTTTTAGAAAGGTGCTCGTACTTAATGTACCAATCACCGGGGGACTTGTCGCAATTAGGTTGTCTCTAAGCTATTAGCATCCATTCTACTCCGCAGACTATTCCTCATTCATGAATCAGAGTACCGGGGAGAACAAGCTAGCTTCCGACCTGGCCGTGGGTGTGTCGATCAAATATGTTCGCTCCGCCGAATCCTCGAAAATCACCGCGTATACCAGAGACCTAACATCGTTGCATTCCTAGACTTCCTTGCAGCATTCGACTCGGTTGAGCAATCTGCGCCATGGCGTTGCTTGCTGAGGAAGGGGTCTCAGAAAAGTACACTATCATTTGCGTGCACTCTACCTTCACGTCCCCGGCAGGGTGTGGGTTTATGGCAACCTTACTTCGTCCTTCGCTGTCCATAGCGGTGTAAGATAGGGTTGCCTTATGTCTAATTTCCTCATCAATTTTGCGACTGAAGACGTCCTGTCGAGAGTTCTAGAAATTTAATTTTGGTCCAGAGCTACTGCCGCATAAATGCGCAACCCACTGAGATTATGCTCATGACACTGCCTGCATTGGTGACGAATCACAGAGCATACAAACCACTCGAAACCGTTTGATGATTGAGGCATCTAAGTACGTAATGTGCATCGCCCAGTCGAAATGCAAATTTCTACTCCAAGATTAGCACTCTCCCGTTTCCGTACTTACTCTTGAAGGCACATAGCTTGAACACGTTGACAGTTTTGTATACATGAGCAGCAGCGTGTCTGTTGGTGGCGCTATCAGCAAGGAAATTTCTCTCCGCCTCACCAAAGACCGGTCCGCGTTTGTCAACCTGCAACACTTGTGGCGTCGTCACGATGTCTCCCTCTCGGCAGAGGGTCGTGTTTACAATGCCACAGTTTGGCCGGGGTTGCTAAATGGCAGTGAGTCATGGTAAGTTGGCGTAGACGACATGCGCCGCATCTCGGATATCGACAGTGGGTGCCTGCGGAGAATTGCTCATGGGTGGTGGCAACGGCATATCTGCGACGCTGAAGTCCGATAGCGTGTCTGAAGGGAATGCAGCTATTTTCTTCAACAAGCTGAGTTTGCTGCGTCAATTAAAATGGCTCGGTCTTGTCCCGCGTACCTCAGCTGAGCGTTTGCCCAATCGTGCTCTATTCGCTTGTGCAGGACTCGACTGGAAGCAACCACGTGATGGTTAGCCATCCACATGTCGACAGCATATGGAATCATTAACTTCACG
>OX104068.1:72283405-72448351 GCA_944474145.2 Dicrocoelium dendriticum | reverse complement strand
TATACTCTTATACAGGCATGTTAATGACCTTGGTAAGGTGCAACGCGGAATTCCAGCACTGCTCAAAACTGACGGGTGCATGTGAGCGGCACCGGAAGCAGCCGAGCTCTTACGGTTCCAGTACTCATAAACGTTTCAGAGAGTAAAGGCCCCAACGGTTATACCTGTTCCTAGTGCCCAAGTATCAGTCTTATGCAATAACACTTCACTGCAGAAAGTGTGTCAAAGAAATTGTCGTCCCTGCGTAACCACATCAATTCTAGTGTCGATAAAATTTGTTTGAAGGCTTCATAGGCAGTAACCAGTAATCTGGTGAAACCTCAGGCAATATTCTACCAGTGCTGTGTGGAGGAGAACGATATTCTAAAAATATGAACGCCTGGGGCAATCAGTAGTTTCATAAGGGAGGTATTTGCACTGACCCAACAAATTACCATCCTATAACGCTGATCTCTGTGCTTTCCAAGGTCATCGCTGATGCACCGATGCAGTACCTGGAAGATCACAAGATAGCACCAAAGGAACATGGTTTCCGACAAAATCACCCGTGTACTACGAACCTGCTAATTGCACGCGATAGCTGGACCGAAGCAATTGATGGTGCAGCAGGAGTCCATGTCATGTACATGGATGTTTCAAAAGCGTTTGATCGCTTAGACCACCGAATTTGCCTCCATAAACTTCAGCTCTATGACTTCGATGACCCACTGCTGCGTTGGATAGGCAAGTTCCTGCACGAACCTCGGTTGGAGTTGAGACTACGAGAATACCTGTTCGACGCAATCATGGTGGAGTGCGGCTTAACGTACGGATCGATGCTAGAGCCCTATCAATTCTTGATTTTTATAAACTACCCGGCGAGGGAAATTACTGCGATTTCCTATACTTTGCGGATGATATCAAGTTATGGTGAGCGATCAAAGAACCGAACGACCAGGAAATGCTCCAGCTTGACCTCAGCACGATTTTAAACTGGCCAGTTTTAAATACCACACCGTTCAATGTGGAAAAATATCACGCTGTCCAATTGTGTCACAGGCATGACTACGTGTATAGGCTTACGTCACATGTAATGCGAACCACTTCCCAAGAACGCGATGTTGATTTGCTCATTTTAAGTGTCCCTAACTGTTCAAATCAGTCAGAGGCAGTTGCGATGTGTGCCAACCAACACGTCGGCTTGCTGTGGAATGCATACGGTAGTTTCCGCCCGTTTATCTTACCCATGACGCACGACTCTTGCGTGCGCCCTCACGTTAAGTGCGCCATCCAAGCTTGGCCACCTTGGTTAAAGCGCGACTGAGAAGTGCTGGAGAATTCACGAAGCAGGGTCACAAACAACATCAAGGGCCTAGGAAATCTGTCCAACCATCAAAGGCGGAATTCACTGGGAGTCATCCGTGGCCGCTATCGAAGTCTGCGCGCCGATCTCATCTTAGTCTACCAAATATTGATTGATCCTAATCACGTATGCCGTCACTTGCTGAGGCAGCCGTAATATTTAGCTCAGTGGTAACCCGCTGCAATTGTGTGCACAGTTTAGCCACCTTGAATGGAGGCGGAATTATTTTCCCTTTGGGTTTGCCAACCCTGGAACTTTCCCCAGAACTTCGCTGTTTCCTGCCCCATCTTGGAGATCTTCAAAAAACAAGTGGATCCTACACTTGGCCCCCATCATCTCTTTGTCTAAATTGTGCTACTTTGAAATATATTAATTGTCCCTTTAAGCCGGTTTGATACGTCACATAAACCTGAAGAGACGGTACTGTTGTGAGTATCCCCGTTCCTAAGTTTCTCAAGGAGTTAAACTACTATAGCTGTCCCCGTATCGCCTCGTCGTTCGCAATCGATTCTCACTTAAATTACTATTATCCGGCAGCATAACTGCTAGCTAAACGCTCCAACAGAAAACTCATCCATCTTTTGATAATTGTAAGTTTCCTCCCACCATCCTGCGGGACTTGCCAAGCAACTGCTTTGTTAACCGGCATAAATCACTGCTCATTATTCATTGCTGTATAGGTACGTCAGTGGTTTACAGAAGGCGACGCAAGGTGTTCCGCTACTCAAGGCGGCTGAGGACCTAACATGAACGGCTACGGAAGCAGAAAACGCGCTGCAAATGCTATATGCCCCCACCTTTCAGAGGGTATTACCAACAGGAGATTCTCCAGCTTTTATCTCCCTGCCGCCGGGACCCACCCGTATCTCCTCTACCACCGAAACTGACCATTATACACAAGCAAAAAACCCCAGGTGTCGATACTAATCGTCCTGATGCACTAGCAGCAGCAGCAAGTCAACTGGCAGAGGTACTGGCTCAGTTCTTCTAACGCTGCTTAGACTAGAACAAAGTTCCTGCCATGTGGAAGCCTAGAAAAATAGCACTCATCCAATAAGATGGAAGCAGAACCGAGGCTTCAGAATACCGTTCAGTTTCCCTTCTCCCTATACTGTCCAAGGTGATGTAATCAATCACGGCAAGGCGTTGGCGGGCTAGTTGGAAAATTCTCAGTATTATTCCTGAGAAGCACGGCTTCCGTCGAAATCGATCGTGCACAACGAATTTGCTACTAGCACGGAATGACTGGACCCAGTCGGCTGACGCTGGAGAGGATGCTGATGTGCACTACCTGGAGTTCTCGAAAGCATTCGACCGTCTGGATCATCGGATACTTTTTTGCAAGCTACAGCTTTACGGGATAGGTGACCATCTTCTAGGCTGGATCGCCAACTACCTCCTTCAGCTGCAATTAGTAGTCAGAGTTCGGAGCTCTTCCGCTGATCCCATAAAATTTAACGGTGGTTTGCCTCAAACCTCGGTACTATATCCCCGATTGTTTTTGGGTATTTATCAACGACCTCACACAGGCAATTACATTCAAACTCCTACTGTTTCTCGATGACGTGAAGATTTGGCACAAGGTTCAGAGGAATACTGGCCAGCAATTACTTCAGAATCCTCTAGACAACGTACATAATTGGTCTATCCAGAATTCACGGCAATTCAATGTGATTAGATTCAACGCGCTCTGCATACGACACCAGAACAACCACTGTTACAGGCTTGGAACGTATGTGCTGCAGCGAGCTGCCAGAGAACGTGATTTGGGCGTACTGGTTCAGGATAATCTAGGTTGGTCCAGAAAATCCGCGAAAGCCTCCAAAATTGGTAACGAACATGTGGGCCTGTTATGGTGATGTTCGGACAAATAGATCGCTTTATTTTCCGGCAGAAGCTAAGTGCGTATGTTCGTCATCCTGTCGAATATGCAATTCAAGCCTGGCTCCCATGTCTAAAACACGACCTAAGTGCATTGGAGCATCCCCAACGTCGGGCATCAGAGTACGTTATTGGAATGCGCCATTTTCATACGAGGAGAGGCTAGAACTATTGGGGGTATTCAGCGGACGTTACCACCGCTTACGAGGTGACTTGATAATGGTGTACTTAATTCTGCACGATCCCCACCATGTGAGCAGCTCTTTACTACAGCTCAGCAGTAATACCGACTAGAGAGGTCACTCACAAAAGGTGGCACTACAGCAGAGCAGCCTGGATTGCTGCAGGAATTTCGTTTCCTTCCACATGTGTCAACCGTGGGATGCTCTTCCTGAATTGGTCATTTCTGCACCATCACCATCCATATTTAAAAGACATTTGGAGGACTCAATTACTCATCTACACTTGGTAACCTACTACTACGTCTCTATCCCACCCCTGGAATATATTTTGGATTTATTTGCTGTTACATATTTGTGTTGTGAAACTACACGGATAGCAGGACTATAGTGAAACAAACGATAATTCCCGCTTTTAAATGTAACTAAGCCACTGCCTCTTTATTCTGCGATAATCCTGCAAAACCACCCAACGAGAAATGTAAAGCACTGCTTCTTAACCTGTATAAACTCATTGTTCATATACACGAACAAAATAAGGCTCACCTCGATGGGCAGTGACCGGAAATAAGTATTACGTATCCAAGTCAACGCAACCTATTCAATGCGGTCTGTTGTTCCAAGAAACTAGCCTAGTTATCACCTCATAGCACTCGCCTACGCGCAACATCGTTGCGGACACACTGGTGAAAACATCAGCCATGCTTCGCAGACAACCATGATCAAATACTTGAAGGAGCCGTAGGTTCTTATATCGAAGGGGGCAAGTCTCACTACCATACAGTAGGACCGCCCTTATGGTGGCCATGTAAAAACGGCTTTTCAGGCCGAGGGAAACCTCCTCCAGACGCCACAGATGCCGCAGATAGAAGAAGGTAGTTCTACCTATTGCAATACATGAACTGAATTCAGTGCTTATGCGCCCATCATTGCTGATGCATCAGTCACAGTAAGTGGAGTGATCAGTTACCTCGAATGCCTCGCTATCAAGGGCCAAATGGTCGTCAAGTGGCTGATAGTACAAAACTTTACACTTTGAAGATGCAAAGCGCATGCCAAATGATGGGATCGTACATGCGAGGTAAATCAGGATTAAGTGGGCCGCTCTAACAGCGTTAAACAGCAAGACGATGGCATACGCAAAATTATGGTCAACAAACATTTCATCAGGCAGCTCCTCGGTGCCTGTATGGTGAGGCTCTGCAAGGGAACACTGCATGATGGAGTACACAAAGCATTTAAACACAAATGCGGAAATTGGAAAACCCTGACGAATGCCACTTGTTGTTGGAAAGCTATCTGATAAGTCACCCTAGACCCTGACCCTCCCTTTGGTGTTCATATACAGGATAAGTAAAATGTTCACATATTTCCTGGGAACACCTTACGAAGCAGAATAGATCGATCAACTGAGTCGAACGTCAAGTTCAGAAGGAGAAACAAAACATGAAGCTTTAAGCGAACAGTTGTTTTCGATTAATTCTTCGTCAGGCTCATACAATAATATACATAGGGGTAAGGTCTATTGCAATCGTTAGCATAACAAAGAAACAATTGATCAGAAAATTTAAGTTATGATCGTGATAGCATCACAAGTTAAATTTCCCAATCAATTGTTTGTTATGCTGACGATTGCAACAGACTCCCCTAATGTACGTTATCGTATGAGCCTGATGAAGAATTAATCAAAACAGCTGTTCGCTTAAAGCTTCGTGTTTTGTTTCCCTTTCTGAACCTGAAGTAATAAGTGGGCCTTTTGCTAGAGTTGATTCGAACGCACACTTGAAGTTCAGGAACGCAGCTATTGTCGACGTGCGGTACGTGTGGCGCTGCTGTATCACCTGCCGCACAGTGAATATGTGATTCATATAGCCACTTATTAGGCCGAAGCCTGCTTCTCTTACCTAACCCGTGATTCGCATTCCGCAGTTAGGCGACGAACGAGAATTGAGGAGTGGGTAGGAATAAGAGAAACAGGTGGAATGGAAAGAATGGACACGTCAGCAGTAGCAGCTTTATGCTTATCCGCCATGCCGTATGCAGAAGATACGGCGAAACTTGATTGCGAGAGGCCGATACAAGATATGGCTGGGGTTTGAAGAAGTAGTCAGGGTTGTACATAAGCTGAGATATTGTCATTGCGCGCAGAGTTCAACAGGAGAAAGACTAGGGTCTCCAATCAAAGCCTTCGGTTCAAAAGCCTCTCCGAAACGCAGAGGATGTGGCAACGACTCTTTTTTATTGAAATGGATGCCATCTAACTTCAAACCCCAACCCGGAGGACCAGAGACTGAGTTCGTCTGACCGCTAACTATAGACTAGCTTGATAAGAGTAGCTCACAATGGGCCCGAGGGCCTCACTTAATATAGCACAATGGGCCGAAGTGGTAGGCAAACCGTCGCACCACCTTAATGTCCTGTCTCATTGCGTTCCGCTACTTAGTGTTACACCAAAGCCAGCAAAGCTTGCCTTAACGGCCTCAATGTTGCTTGACAGACGTAGGTGAAATATGGCTCCATGGTTGGTATGTCTCAACTCACACAGTAATGGGATCTTGTTACCTAGTTTAGGAAAGACAGGAAACATTGATGGCAAGATATTCCAAGGTGCGCACAAAACCAGTCTGTTGCCCGATCTGATGAGTGTAGGTACCTTGAAGTGTGCTAGACGGGAGAACGATGGAGGGCCACTTGGCCAGCTCTGTGGTCGTCAACAAAACCATCGGGAGTAGAATCATGGAAACAGGAATCAGCCATCAACGGGTAACAGTAATTATTAACAAATGCACTGGTAGCGTGTGAGTAGCGGAAGCAAAAGCAAATCAGCGAATTGTAACAAACTGAAGATCCGTGTTTTTGTCAGTCGGCGTGATACTACCCGGTTGACCAAGCCAAAGGGGTTGGTTGTCTTTGGGGATAACACCCCGGGCACTTGGCTAAATAGCCTACCCGCAAGACAGTGGGGCGAATTCAGGGAATCGAGCCCATTGTGAGTCAGTGACTGACCGATCAGTTCGTGCTTCTTACCTTTGGTGAGACAACAAACAAGGACTCAATCCTCACGATAATAGCGGCACACAGTTTATGGAGTAATGCTCCAGCGAGAAGAAGGAAAAGGCCGTGATATGTTGTAAATGTCTGGAACCGATTTAGTATCACTGATCTAGAAAGAGGTTGAAAATAACCGGTAGGTATAGTTTGTGGGCAACGTTTCGCTTTTGGCACAAAAGCAGTGGATGATTGTTATAGCACGTAAAGCAAACTGGGAAGATAATCGCGACAACGGTTACGTAGATAGAACATTATTCGCATTACCAGTCAATTCAGGTGGTGCATAGAACGGTCCCAGGTGATTCGCGTTAAAAGGTCACACACGTAAGCCCCTCAGTGATGGGTGTGGGGATGGTGTATTTATTCTGTGCTCCGGATTAGTTCGCCAACGCTCCTTAGACTGGTCGGTTTTAGACAGGCCGCCACACGTCTGGAAGCTCAACTACGTGCATTCTGTTCACACAACTGTTCATCTTGCTAATATCCGTCGCTTCAGCAGTCAGTCTTTGAGGTATCTGTCGCAACCCCATTCTAACGATCGCGGCGTTATCCAAGTTGATCTCAAGACCTGCATCTATCGCCTTCATCGCTACTTCCGGATCCCTAAGTGGAGCCCCGCATTTAAGTTCGTTCGTCGGCGGTCATGTTATGCGCCTCTTCTGTTCCGTTATCCTTGTATGTTGCTCTCATGCGGTTGGCCTATGTACGCCTGTGTTAAATGTTTATAACTAAGTTCCTAGATGCAGTTACTTGTTCTATCTGTGGGAAGTGAGTCGTTCAAATGCATCAGTGTCGAGTGGAGCGTTTTGCTCTTCTGAAAACTTGTTCTTATCTTTTCTTTGTTTATTACCATCCGTTCGAACTCTGAAGTTCCTTATAAAAGGACATCCTACCGTTCCAGTCCACATCGTAGTACGCCCAGGATGCGGATATAAAATCCTCTGAAAATGGCGTTTCACTAACCACCTCAGATAAGAACTACCAAGCAACTAATTCTTGGAAGAATGAACAGTGATTCATGCCGGATATGAAAAACAGTTACTTGACAAGTCCCTCAGGATGGTGGCGGTAAAACTACAATATTAAGAGATATATGAGTTGTCTGTTTGAAGTTTAACTGAGCCAACAAGCCGCTAAACGATAGTAGTATAATTAGGAACTGAATGCGAACGACGAGGCAACAAGGGGCAGTTATATTTGAGGCATTCTGTGAGAAGGGTAAAAACAAGGATACCCACTTCTGCACCTCCTCTTCAGGTTTATGCGACCATCAAACCGCCTTGAAGGCATAATTAATATATTCCAACGTAGCACCGTTTAGGCAACGATGTAATGGGGACAAAGAGCAAGATCCAGTTGTACTTAAAAATATCCAAAGAAGTGGCCACTGAAACTCCCAGTGAATTCCGCCTTTGATGGTAGGACAGATTTCGCAGACACTTAACGTTACTTATTGCCTTGCACTATAAAGTTGCGGTTCAACGAAGGTTGCCAAGCTTGGATGGCGTACTCAACGTGAGGGCGCACGCAAGAGTCATGCGTCATGGGTAAGATAGACGGGCGGAAACTACCATATGCACTCCACAGCAAGCCGACGTGCTGGTTGGCACTCTTCGCAACTGCCTCTGACTGATTTGAACAGTTAGGAACACTTAAAATGAGCAAACCGACATCGCGTCCTTGGGAAGTGGTTCGCATTACATGTGACTTAAGCCTATACATGTAATCATGCTTATGGCGCGGTTGAACAGCGTGACATTTTTCTACCTTGAACGGTAAGGTATTCAGAACTGACCAGTTTGAAATCGTGTTGAGGTCAAGCTGGAGCATTTCGTGGTCGTTCTGTTCCCTGAACGGTCGCCATAACTTGATATCATCCGCGAAGAATAGGAAATCGCAGTAATTTCCCTCGCCGGGTCGTTTATAAAAATCAAGAATTGATAGGGCTCTAGCATCGATCCGTACGTTAAGCCCTACTGCACCATGATTGCGTCGAACAGGTATTCTCGTAGTTCCAACTCCAACCGAGGTTCATGCAGGAACTTGTCCATCTAACGCAGCAGTGGGTCATCGAAGTCATAGAGCTGAAGTTTATGGAGGCAAATTCGGTGGTCTAAGCGATCAAACGCTTTTGAAACATCCATGTACATGACATGGACTCCTGCTGCACCACCAACTGCTTCAGTCCAGCTATCGCGTGCAATTAGCAGGTTCGTAGTACACGGGTGATTTTGTCGGAAACCATGTTACTCTGGTGCTATCAGCTTGTGATCTTCCAGGTACTGCATCGGTGCATCAGCGATGATAGGCTCCATGACCTTGGAAAGCACAGAGAGCAGCGTTATTAGATGGTAATTTGTTGGGTCAGTGCGACTACCTCCATTATGCATAAGAGCACAAGTTCAATTGTCAACGGTCTTTAAAGGTTCGAAAGCTGGTGAGAGCGTGCACATGGTTTCACAGTGTGTAGCTGGAAATTACCTGTTGTAACAGGTTTTAACACGCAAGCTACCTGTTGCCGCTATTTCCGGGTCATGCACATTAATTCGCCTTCGAATAATATGCGACTGTGTCAATTCTCTAAAGCAACCTGAAGAACGTGGTGCAGTTTGTGGTCATGTCATAGGGTTCTGTGGATGGTATCGCAACTAGAATTCATGTGGCTTTGTTCCGCAACCATAGCCAGCAGCATACTGAATCTGGGTAATCAATAAGTTGGTAACAATTGTTAGCCTAGTAATACAGAATTGCGTCAATACCTCTTCCAGCTCTATCATTCCGAAGCAGTGACTTCCCAGCTACATTGACCATAGAATCTACTATCTCAAGGCTTATGCAGGTCTCCGTTATTCTAATTCGATCCCGCGGTTGTGACACCTGGCGTGCTCTAAGTTCGGCCAACTTACTAAGAAGACTATGGGTGCTAGTATACAAACTGGATAGTGTTTTGGATGTTAGAAGCTTGTGAGCGTGCAACAAATTCATTTTTAGTTTTAAGCCGCCGGTCTGCTGTTGCTTGCTTTTTGCGTGGGTCATTGATTCTTGAATTTCTGGCAGGCTGCGTGGTAGCATAAAGCATTCCAGCTCGATATGTTCTCTCGTATGTGTCCCTGTCCTGTCAAGTGTCGTGAGTGCTATTCTGTCTATCACTGCTGCAGGATTGCTGAGGCAAATATTTTACTGAGGTTGAATTTTCCAGTGAAGTGATGAAAACTAATGGCCATGCGCCTGATATATTTAGCCTAATCTGAGTAGGTAACCTGGAGCAATGTTTCAACCAGTTATCAAATAGAACTTCGGTCATTCGCTCTGAGTGTATTACGACTTTCAATATTTCTGGATCACAGCCCTTCTAGCTTGGAGATGAAGGAATTCTCGTTAGTGATTTTGAAATTACATGGTCCAGAGAGAGTGCTTCGCGGACGTATGGCCACTGATTTTGTACGTCGTGAACAGGAGAACCCGGTAGTTATGGAGCACTACGAACAAACAATGTTTTTCACTTACGTTCGTAGTAGGGCTGCCATGGTTTCCTGAGACAACCTTTTCCAAAGAAAATGTCATAATATGCGTACCGCGCTAGATGAGTTACGAGGACGAACTGCTGCGTGTATGACTGCCTCGGTCTCATCAGTTGCGTTCAACGTTATTAGAAGAAAGCGGGGTTTGTCGTAGTACAATGAGGTTGGGTGACGCGCTACGCGTCTTAGCACAGTGTGATCAGCCCGAATACCAATCTCACCGTAGCTAGAACTATACTGGTTTTGAACATCTACCAGCGTGCGCTTTATTGTGCCAGCTCTTAAATCAGGAAAGTTAATGTACACCGTAGTTAATTCACTGTTGTTCTGTTCCGCGAAGGTCGGTTCGAGGGTTGTGGCTGGCAACTTGGATTGCTTAGCGTACACTAAAGAATGTTGTGAAAACAGCGTCGCATCGTTCGTGCTTCATCCAGAAAATGGACGTACGGTTGTCTCTCTAGGCGTCTTAACAAGGTGATTGATGCGTACGTTCCCCGGTTCTGGACTGCCCGTTTTGTATTCAAATCGTCAGGTGTGGCATCTGCGGCTAAGTTAATAGCAATCACGCCAGATGTGGCTTGCCCACATAAAAGGATGGTAATTGTCGGAGTAAGTGGTGCAGATGCCGAAGGGCAGTTAGCAATGCTACCTTTAACCTTCGACTTAGGAACAGAGCTCCGACGCTTTTGCTGTAGAACGAGATCGGTGTTGTTAGACTCTAATAGCAACGTCCTGAACCTCGCTATCGGTTGGACCGTTTCAATCAGTTTTGACACCTTTTCACGAACGGCATTGAACTACTGACCATTGGGATTGTTCTGCAGGTTTGGCAAAATCAGATCGCATCAGTCAAGTAGATTTGTGTCTTTCATCCTAGTTGATTTACACCAGCAGAGCGGGGTAAAACGCAAGGAGACAATTTTCCCAATAATGTTTCCTTCTGTCTCCTCGTGCACGTTTCGGCTCACCACATTTGTGGTTAGGTAGTATCAATGCCGTTGAGGGCTGTTGTTGCATAAGAACGCTGTCCTAGTTTGGTCAAGTAATGGAAAGGACAACCTTCGTATCATTTTCCTCTCTGCATAGGATGAAGGCTCTGTGAACCAGAGAGGAGGCGGTCTAAGCATACATTTGTGTCCGTCCGCTTAGTAAATAGCATATTTTAGACGCCTCATTCCTGCGAATAAAGTATTTAAGGAATGATAACGTGTCAATGCAACATTTCAGTTCCAGCTTTAAATATATCATATCAGAAGTGTATAAGTCGTTCAGCAACGCACGTTCTTATTCCGGTTTATGGTCAAAAATATATCTTCCTTGTAGCACAACCAAATTATCGGATAGCTACTGGAGTCAATCAGCGTTCTCCTTTCAACATCTTTCACTTGCAATTTTCCAGTACGGGGAAATTGGCGTTCTCATAGCAAGACCCTGTTCTTGTGTGCATAATCTCGATTAAAACGTGAAGTTAGACATGTTAGGAAACAATGCCATCATTCGATTTGGCTCCGCGAGCTCCTCCTACCACTGTTTATCTATTGGATGTATCATTCACGGATCACCAACAAACTGTGCTCTTGCAACTTCGAAGTCAACCGTATTTGAAGCTTATCGGATGTTTTATTTTTCCTTTCATCTCATAAGAACTCTTGTGGTCTTATTTTAAAGATCTTTTTGAGAGTCACCCGATCAGCTTACTACCATTCCTTCAAGTCGCTCTACAAAGCGATAGTCGTCAAGTTGATCCGCCCTTGGAACTGCCACTGTCGTCATTAGACAGTATTTTCCAAGTCACCTGCTTTGCCTCAGTCCTACTTCGCATCGCTTCCTAGTCTCTACCGTCTGGATCGATAGCACACACGTCGCATATTTAACTAAAGAACGCGTGACTCATCTGGCTTCGACACGTCTGGACCAGCTGACCTCAAACCAGCGCCGGTCGCCACGCAACGGTGCGTCATTATCTCCATCCTCTTCTTAGCCCTACTGAGAACATGTCTCGTATGAAGAGCAAATGCGAATCATGTGCCACTGGTGAAAAGTGGTCTGGTGTGTACCATGTGTTTGAAAACCTATCACACTACCTGCCTTGGGAAGGAGTCGACGAAAGCAAACACCGCAGAGGCGTCTTGGATCTGCCAAGTATGCAAGTCTATTCCATTTGTTAGCCGTCTATCTGGGCTACTGAAGAGGTGTGAAAGACTAACCGAGGCGGTCGAGCAACTGGTGAGCGCCAGAGTTACACCCATGGGAGGAAACGGACCTGCACTTGTGAGTGAAAATAACACCCCGAATTCCCTAGTCAGGCCGAAGAAGCGAGCCAGGCGTCCCAACCCAACCCCAACGACTCAGCCTCCAGCAGTATCACTTCCATTCTCTCTCCCTCCTATAAGTAAAAACAGTGCCTGCAGCGCGCCCGCGTCAACTTCTGTACTGTGTGCTGCACCTAGGAGTCTGTTCGCTACAATCGAGACTGTAAGCTACAGTCAACCAGCAATAGTGAACAACCCTGCAACGTACGCATCGGTTGCCACCAAGCAAACACCGGAAAGAGCACCGGTAACCTTTGTGCCCGGACTAGAGAAAACAAAACTGCCGTAGCACGGATGGCACACACCAATGCCGTTCACAAATTCAACAGAAACACCGGAAACTAGGCCTCAAAATCCAAATCCAGTAGCCACCAGGCTCAACCATGGTGTCCTAAACATTGTATGCACTAATGTCCCCGAATCCCAATACAATACAATTAAGGGTAAGTTGACGGACGATCGAAATCAGTGGGGTTCCATCTGTACGTCGATCGGTGTCCATGCTAATCCCACAACATTAAGAAGAATCTCGCGCCACCCAAACGCGTTGCACTACGGCGAAACCCGGTTACTTCGGGTAACACTAAACTCAGCGGACGAGACTGAGGCCGTTCTGCTGTCCGCGAATCGTCTCTGCAACGACTTAAGTGGAGTGCGCATACTACCCGAAATCCCGTGGAAAGAACGTTCAGGGGATCCCGCTAATAAAGATAGGTACAGAATAAGTCAAGATAAGAAAACAGTGATTGCTCACGGTGTTCCTGAGCTTACTGACCACTTCCGACGATGCCCAGATGCATGACCGCAAGCAATGGCACTACATCCGGGAGGTACTTTCTCTCGAAAATGTGGTGGTCACCTCGTTGACAAGGATCCCCATATCACCAAACTATAAAGAATGCGGTCCCAGGCTCTTAAAACATGTGTCGCAGTCAGAACTAATGGCACAAAACCTACTAGCGAACTGGATTAAATTCCGTTGCAGATTGCCAACAGAAATTCGTCTGAAAGCAGCAAGAACACCAAAACCTTTTAATGACAATTCAGTAGAGGCACAACTCTTAGTGAAAACGCCAGCTGCAGGACCCGACTCGGGGACAGTTTCAAGAGTAGCCCTACTATCCGGAGGGGCACAGCAGAGCACAAGAAAACACCGGGATTCGGAGCATCTGATACCCGCTTATATATCAAACACTTCTCGAGAGTATGCAATCCATCCAAAAAACGATTAGTCGCCGACCCTTTAATGGTCGGCGTAAACTCGTTTGCTTCATCCATTCATCCAGTCGCCGGCCACTCACTGGTCGGCGAAACTTCACGTATGAGTTGTACAACTTCTGAAACATTGATTAAATCTGAGAAACTTTCATGTATGTACACCAACGCCCAAGGGCTCCTAAGTAAAATTAACGAACTTCGACTACGTCAGGTTGCGAATGCTTGGGACCTAATTTCTATTACCGAAACTTGGTTGCATCAAGAGGTGACTGATGCTGAGGTTGAGATAGCCGGAATGTTACTCATCCGGAACGACCGCCCCAGCAGAGGAGGTGGGGTCCTACTCTACTACCGCAGCGATCTACAATGTACAATAGTTGAGGACCTGGAAACACACGTTACCGACTCACTCTGGTGCCGTCTCCGACTGAGACACAACGATACATGTCTCATAGCTATCGTTTACCGCGCCCCAACGTTCACTCTGGAAATGGATTCCTGCTTGATCCGTGGCCTAAACAGAGTAACACGCACTAGGTACAGCCACACTCTCATCTCCGGGGACTTCAATCTACACAATCTGGAGGTTTCGGCAACGCCCATTGAGCAGTTCAAATCAGACTTGCAGGAACTGATCGCTAATATTCCTTTGTACAATCATGTCACCACGCCCACTAGATTCAGGGCAGCACACAGACAGTCCATATTGGACCCTGTGTTCACAAATGAAGAGCTCATGATTGACAAGTTATTGATTGACAGTCCATTAGGTCTCAGTGACCATGTAGTAATAACTTTTTGACTATGTGTGTTATGCAGAGTATCCATCTGAACACTAGGAACTAACTCATGCAATCACACACTACCACGTATTGAAAGAAGTCGCCGACGCAGCTGCTTGGGAATTCTCAAACAAATGTCCCCTTGACAACGTTTGGGCAGAGTTCGTTAATAGACTCAGCGACATCGTCAACAAAGCATCAGAGACCAAACCCCGTCATTCCGCTAAAATACCTTCAATTATAAGGAGTAGGACTCGCAAATGCCTGGCGATAAGGGATGCAGCATGGCGTGCCTACAAGATTAACCCCGACTCAGAGACTTGGGGAAATTTCCTGACCCAGCGCAACCATTGCACTGCACTTGTCCGTGAGGACAAAGTAACTTATCAACAGTGCCTAGCCAAAAAGTTCATGACAAACAACAAACTGCAGTATAAGCATGTCAATAAGCTTCGTAAAGTGAAGCATGGAATCCCCCCACTTTTCACGACAGGCGGTAGAGTACAAAGTGCCGAAGAAGCAGCTAATGCTCTGCGGCTGCAATACGCCCAAATTTTTGAACTCGCAACATCTACCTGTCCTATAGTATTAAACACGTTACCGACACCTTTGTTTACAAATGTTATTTTCAACCCATCAATTATGCTAAGGAAGTTACTCTCACTGCGTGAGCATAGTTCTCCAGGAGCAGACAACATCCGCCCGAAGGCACTGAAGGCCATGGCCACCAAGCTAGCTGAACCACTGTCACAGTTCTTCCAAAGGTGCTTTGATGAACAACAAGTCCCCACTATGTGGAAGTGTGGCATTATAACCCCTATTTTTAAAGGCGGTAGCCGTTCCGATCCTGCAAGCTATCGTCCAGTGACTCTCCTCCCTGTGATCGTGAAGATGATGGAAGCAATCGTCGCTGAGGCTTTAATGGACTACCTGGAAAAATGCAACATCTTGGTAGCGGAACAGCATGGCTTCCGTCAACACCGGTCATGCACCACCAACCTACTTATTGCACGAGGTAGTTGGACGGAAGTGGCCGATGATGGGGTCGGAGTCGACGTCATCTATCTGGACTTCACCAAAGCTTTCGACCGCCTTGATCACCGCATCCTACTTTAAAGACTACAAAGTTAAGGAATCGGAGATCCTGTACTTGGTTGCATTGGTAAATTCCTTTACCAACGGAAGCTTCAAGTACGTGTTAGGGGATCACTCTCTAACCCAATTGAGGTTGAGTGTGGTGTCCCACAAGGCTCAGTGTTGGGACCGCGTTTATTCCTGGTGTTTATCAACGACCTGTCAAGAGTCATCTCCTCAAATTTCCTGCTTTTCGCCTACGACGTCAAGATATGGCGGGCGATTAGTAACAAGCCAGATCAGGATCTGCTCCAACATGACCTAGATTGCATTTACGAATGGTCAAAGACGAACAAGCTTCAATCGAACATGGCTAAGTGCAAAGTGATGCATCTGCGTCACCAGCCGGTAAGCGCTTAAAAGATTGGAGACCACACCTTGGCGAAGGTCTCTCAGGAGCGGGACCTGGGTGTATTGGTACAGGAAGATCTCGGGTGTTCCAAACAAGCAGAGAAGGCGACGAGAACCGGAAATCAACACTTCGACCTACTTCGCAGAGCCTTCGGTCGGTTTGAACCATCAATATTCCCCAGATGCTTAACGTCTACGTGCGACCTCACGTGGAATATGCTATTCAGCCGTGGCAGCCGTGGCAACAACAGGATCTCGTTGCTCTCGAGACTCCTCAACGACGGGCAACCAAGAACGTCAGGGGCCTCTTTCATCTGCGCTATCAGCTTAGACTGATATCTCTAAGAATGTGCAGCAGTCGATATCGGCTTTTGCGGGGGGATCTCATAATGGTTTACCAGATTCTGAAGAACCCAAACCACATTTGCCGTCCGCTGCTGGAATTGAATCACCACACTAAACTAAAAAGTTACCCTCTGAAACTGATAATTCAGTATAGCCAGCTTGAATGCCGTAGTAATTTCTTTTCTCTCCGCGTGTGCCAGCCTTGGAACGCCCTCCCTTATTATGTCGTCTCTGCTCCCAATCTGGCGATATTTAAAAAACGTGTTGACGATGCATTGTCTCACTTACATTTCCTTTTATGATTTCCCAGCCAAGGGCTACGAAACGCAATAAAACGGTGTCTTGCCAAACGCCTAACCAATGGATTGATGGATTTATACGCTTAATACACGAACATCTCCGCTATTCCACATAAGTCTATGGTGTCCACCACAACGCTTTTCACTTTTATGAAATTGGTTTTCGCAATAATTTCCATCCCACGGGACTAGTTAAGCGATGCTTTTTATCCGTAATAAACCATTGTTCCATTGTTCAATGCTGTTCCCTCAGTCATTTGATCTACCATACGCTTCATCGTCTCTCCCAAGTTATTGTCCACAGTTAGAAGGCGTTTCGCTACCTTCAACGCGGCACATTTTGGCATGTTGGTAAAGAGCGAGCTAACATCGATGCGGACCACGCTTTCACCCGACACAATCGTAAGAAACGATACCTTTCCCATACACTCATAAGCTCTACTTGCGAACATATTCGTTCGCCCTGACAACAGTTGCAATAAGCTAGGCAAATATCTAGCCAGTTCATACGTCTGGAAAACCTGCGCCATCTACAATGGGTAGAATGTACACACCAAGCTTGTGCATCTTCGGTAAACCATACACTCTCGGTGGAGGGGCGGAATTCAAGCAGGTTATATCAATTGCTCCGCCATAGGTAATTAATGAGTTTCTAAAGTAATTTTCAACTTCCGTCTTATCCATTTTCACTACTTACTTGCCAGTCTTATTATAACCCTCCATGTTTCTAAGGAATCTGACTTATTCTCTATCACTGTGTACTTGCCTTAATCGGTTTGTGAGATAGTAATATTCGGATCTTCTTTTAGGGCAATAATTGATACTCTTTCTGCTGGTGCAAGATTCGGACCCTATGGAGGCTGGAATATTGTAATGTGTACGAGATCTGCTGGCTAGCCGAACAACCTCCTCGTGGTGCTAGCTGGGTGGTTCGGGTGTAACCCGTTCCAGCAAATAGTTCAGCGGCAGTGTTTCAGGAAGTGGTGGGCTTTCGCCTGACAAGCGTTCGCCCTATAAAAAACCATAAATGTCCATTTATCAACACTGTGACGTGGCGAATGTGAGTCGCCACAAACTAAAGTCACTTCCCCATGGATATCTGGCTAATTACATCCAGTTTACGGACATTAATCGTCTACTCTTACATAGGCAACGCTGTTGAACAGCAGCAAATACAACGGCACACTTACAAACACGAGCTGAAAGGTCACACCTATGGACAAGTACAAACACATCCATGCACACATTCACTGTTATGGCAAACATGTATTTTTGTACTTTTGTGTTCGAACTTTGTTAGCATAACATGATCATGCCTATAAAGGTGTGCTTCGCGTTGCCAAAAACAATAACTTTATATTTTTTATTTATTTGCATATATTCAGCAGTTGAAGCCGGTACTTTCGTTGCTGTGACCTTAAGGCTAGGATTAAGTTCTTTCGCTTTTTAAGATTTATTTATAGGAAACGTCAAACCCTCTCTATAGCGTACACCCGGTTCCAAGAAACACCCTATTTGAAGTATTGACTAGGTGATAACATCTGCTCCTAGATGCAGGCCAACCAGTTAGAACCGTGACTATGTTAAATGATGGAACACGAATTTGTCTTCTTTGTAAAGGTCTTCCCTTGCATTGACTTAACGTCTGAGGCATTGTTGTAAATTCTGACCGCGTTACGGTAATATGCAACTCTGAGTCCAGTCGATTCGCGTGGAGCCGAATTTTACCCAGGCGTCGAGTCGTCAGATAAATCCGTTGTTTCAAGGAAGCATAGTTGCGTTGAAAGTTATTTTAGCAGAAACGTCAGCTTTATCTGGCTTGGTAACTACGTGGTTCTGCGGAATAATGTAGCTTTTAAGTCCGATGATGTTAAAAACGCGATGATTCTCCCAATTAGCTTCAAGGCCAGCCAGTCGAACGAATTCACTTGCCAATTACCGCATGTGCAGCGCGTAAAGGAATTAAACAAGTCGAGAAACGCAAATCACTTAGGACCGTTCCATGCACCAGGTGAAGGGACCTGTAGGGCGAATTATCTTCTACCTACATACCAGTCGTCACAGTTATCATCCCGGTTTGCTATACGTGTTATAGCAATTATCCACTGCTTCACTGGGCCTGACGAGGCTTTTGCGTCAGATGCGAAATGTTGCCCACAAACTATACCAGCCGCTATGAAATATTTCGGTGTTGCTCCTGCAAACACTGGCACAACACGACCGCGGTTTCGTCCTGGTTTGGACTCGACAGGTGGAATTAGCTTGAGCTGGAGTGGAACTCAGAGCCTAGTGGTTTACGACTAACGCCCTGAATAGTATGATATTGAGATCCGCGAGCAACGCTTAGCACAGCAGAAAGGAATTCAAAGTTGGACTTGATGAACCCGCTGTGCGGTCGAACTGCGACACGCAACTTCTGTTGAGAAGTCGGTTCAATTTGAGGTAGACCTCGGTCACTCCGATCGCAAGGACTGTATCCGAAATAAAAATATTTCTGTGTTGCTTCTCCCAACACTGGAACACCACTAACTGTTTGCTTTCAAATCCTTTTGTATTCAAGGGGCAGTGACTTTATTGATTGGCGAATTACGTTCACTACACCGCGGTGTTACTACATAGATATTTACGGCTTCCTATAGGGAGAACGCTTGCTAAACAAACCTAACCACGTTGTGGGTCACTACCGCCAAACTCCTCGCTGGCATGGGGGAAGCACGAACCACCCAACTGGCACCACAAGGATGTGTTTCAGCAAACCATACCATCGTCGTTTTTTCGACACCCAGGATGCCATTGATTCAGGAAATCTACTTGCCCTTTGAAGCAGTCCGCCTAGGATAGGTGTGCTGCATAAATCTGCAAAATTACCAGAGCGCCCTATGCGCATGGTTTTCGCGGAGTCAGTAATTACGGCAAAATGGCACTGCGCTTCAATATCTCCAGCGGTATGAGACAAGATTGCCCACTGTCACCCTGCCTTTTGAACTTCATGACTGACGTAGTCATGGGAACTGTGTTCAGTGGGTATGAGTTGGAAAGTGTGGGGTTCATCATCATCATCATTATACACGTTATCTAGAGGTGGAAAACACCTCAGCTACTGTGCCGCAATGCATAGAAGAAAAAGGAGAAAAATATGCAACAAGTGCAAGCCGGCTGAACCACAGGTACCGGATGGGCATCGTTCCGGTAAGTCACAAGCCAGCTACTATGCAAAAAAATTTACTATGCAAAAGTATATAAGGCTAAATAGTGAGATTGTGGTTGGAGGGGGAGGCTAAGAGGGATGGGGTGAGACAAAGAAACTCACAGCACGAACGCCACTGAGGTCGGCTCCTAGCCATATCAGCAAGTGTATCCAGCCAAACGATTTCATCGTCTTTCGGACCTCAACCAGGGAGCCGAGACACTCCAACCGACGCCAGCTCAGAAGTGAGGGCCTTTCTTCCTCTCGACCAAGTCATCGTTTGGCCACTCCTCCTCTGTTTCCATCCACACCCATGGTGCGCAAACAACGTCCGTCTCGGGAGCCGGTGAACTGGCATGCGTAACACGTGGCCGAGCTATCGGGGCCTGGTGCATGAAATAACGGAGCTGAGCGATTCATTTCCTTACTCGGTGTTCCCACCAGATGTCAGCTAAATTGGGAAGCCACCGATGGTTGAACCTAACTATCCTCTCTATGTCTGTTGATCTAAGGGGTGTGAGGTTAATCATAGTTGGTCGATTGCTTGACTTAAAGTTTGCCGTCGACATTGTGCTCATCAGTGACAGCGCACAATCGTGTCAAGCTGCATTGGATAAATGAGCACTGACTGTCAGTTGTTTCGGGATGTACACTGCACCCTAGAAATGAAAAATTCTTCACCAAGATTGACAGGGACTTACCCCTGTGCTGATCCTTAGTGGTGATCAGTAAGAAGTCGTTCAGAAATTCGAGAGGCTAGGCAAGTATGTCGGCGCACGTAGGATTGAGGGTGAGATCCCTAATCGTCTAGCAATAGCTCGAGGCGTTTTTGCCAATCTGCAGCAACTGTGGCGCCGACGCGACATCACACTCGCCCTAAATGCAGAGTTTAAAATGCAGTCGCCCGTTTACCCCACATATACGGTTGCGAAACCTTGCCCATCACGTCGATAGACATAAAGAGTTTTGTTAATTTCGACCATCGTTGCGTTCGCAACCTAGCCCTTTTTTAGTGGGAACGCCGCGTGAGCGATGAGCGTATTCGGCTTGTGCAGGAAGAGAAAGTGGACAGCTCAGCACCGTCAATGCAGTAATCAGGCTCCGATAGCTAGGCCACGTGTTGCTCATGCCAGCACACCGACTTCGCGATGTGCGTTGTTAGCGTGACCAGGAGAAGTGGAGAGGAGGCTAAGCAATAAGTTGAATGGATGAACTGGTTCACGTCAAAACTGGAGTCCGTTGGTGCATCCTGACTGCCGGGCTAGGGTACGAAGGATGATTAACACCCCTAGTTTGATACACTAGCCGACGTGGAAAGGAGCAGACCATAATGGCGTTGGTGTTATGAGCTTCTTTGTCCCTCCACCTCCGGTTTAACTTATCCTCCAATCAGGGTATCACATCTGATGCCTCACATGGTACTAAGAATCATGTTACTTTTTGGTTTTCTTATAACATTCCGAAATGTTTTGCATCTTGCATTTCATATTCCTTACTTGTTGTACTGCTGTACATTAGCTGTAGTGTAATGATGACGATGATGAAACCATGTGATTGAGCGGTCCAATCCGAAATGGGACAGATATCGGAACAGGATGTGGATTAAGGCGAAAAAGACAGAGGGAGACGAACGACATGGCCGAAATTTGGCATGCCATCTCTGTGCCCGAATGAGGTGATAGTCAAAAGAGGTGAAAGAGGGGAAGACTAGCCCGTTAAGTTTCATGTATGAATCTTTCAACCAGCGGGCACAAGTTAGCATTACAGATGCCGATACTCGATTGATGAACAAAGCGTACGTCATGTAGGACATGGGAAAAATGAAATCGACCGTTCGGGAGAAAAAGCGAACGATAAGATTTCAATCTGCCGTGAAGCCAGACGGTGAGCAATACCATGTTGGTCTCGGTGTGGCCCGCTCAAAGCATATGTCAGTCGCATGACACTCGAACAGCTAGCTGACCGCTAAGGATAAACTGATTCAATGAACCTGAGTCTAGAGAATACGCTTCCCCCACACACGTGGTTTGTGGCAAATGAATCCGAACCCATATAGTAGTGAACACACGCCACTTCTTTAAATTTGCGTATCATCTTTGCGCTTGGCAAGTAAGCAAAACAAGACCCGAACGAAGATAGGTCTGCAGTAATTCCACTTGAAGCATACTGAAGAAGAGCGTAGTAGAGTATCGATATGTAGCCCCACCACTGTATGTCAGAAGGTAGACGCTTTGTACGAACAGAACTCCAAAGCAAGAGAATAAGCCAGCATTGAAAATGAAGGCTGCTCCGCGTGGTTCACATTTGTGGGTAGAAAACGAGCTAATTAATTGAAAACGGACAGGAGCACAAGTGCATCATTCAAGTGAAGTGATTGCAACTCTTTCTGGACGGACCACATTTAAACAAACACGAGAAACTTCGCAATCCTAGGAATTGATGAAGACCATTGATTCGCGAGACTTGTAGATGAATCAAAGGCATGAAAGAATGGAATAGGTAGGTTACGTATCCGGAACCGGTGTGGGCGACAATCCAAATGTCAGAGCTTCCTGCAAACACAGTGGTGGCTACCGACGGTAGAAGCACTTATTCGAAATCAAGGAGAGATTGAGCAGTTTGTCGGCTAGATCCCGTGGTACACGGAGCACAGCGAAATAGCGAAGCAGGTTAAGCGAATCACTGGTGTACATAAGGTGTGTCACATTGCTGGCAGCTTGGGATCCAATTACGATCCGGCTATGTGGGATGTGAGAGGATGGGAATTAAAACACAGATTACAAGTTTAGTTATGCTTAATGGTGTTCTGAATGAACCCACATAATATTTCGGAAAACCTGAATAACAGTATAAACAGAAATATGGGACGGGAGGGTGGCGACAGGCCGCAGTAGTTCTACCTAACGCTGAGAAAACAGTATTGTGTAGACGATGTCAAAATGTTTACTGCAGGCACCATACAATATCATGAGCAGTAAGGTGTTACAAAAACCCAGTAAGAGCAAAAGGACGCGATCTTCCGTGGATCGTCTCCGCGCTGGACGACAACCCAGCGCCTGGAAGCACAGCAGATGAACGAAATGTGTCTGCCGGATAGGTGGGAGAACTAGCATTATGCAGAGTTGTAAGAATATAAATGAATCCAACAGGTCATTTAGTAACGAGGAATAGGCCACCGTAGGCTGCACATAACGACCTCGGCGGTAACAACCGCCACTAAAACAACGCACGGTGTATTTGATGTTGAGCCGAAAGCAGGAGAATGTACACTGACGATGAGTCTTAACTAAATGAGCAATGCGTATCGCAACACACTTGTGAGTAATGAGCACTAGAATTAATAGACTTTCTTAGGAAATTTTATGAAGACAATGGATCCGGTTGTGCTTTTCGACGAAATAAAGTGCGGAACTCTAGCTCGGGGGCATCGATGCATCGACACTGAAACACCGCCGATCAAATTCGCATAGAATGTGGGCAAACAAAGATGAAAAGCTGCAAGTCATTACAGCATCAGATCGGTTAGAGTTCAGTTATCACTTCGTCGTAGACCAAACAATCCAGTTAATGGCGGATGATTCTCATGAATGGTAACTTGTGTTGGTATTCGGAAAATTTGTTTTCAAACAAGTAGCAGTAAACAACCAATGCTAATGCAAGCTAAAGAATGGGATATCAAGGTCTGAAAACTGGATCGGCTGACAAAATCACGTAGTGCAGGTGAGTATTGAAAAGGAGCCCGATTCCCAGAACTGAATTGATGTAAATTGTTAGAGGTTACTCTACTTAACAGATTAGGGCGTAAAAAGCGAAAAGTATCCTTAAATAAGAAGCGACAAGAATAAGTGAGGACGAGATATTCACTCTATAGCAAGGATGTTCAAAGTATGGCCCCGTTAACATTTCCACTGGCCCGAGGCCCCATCATAAAGTAATAAATTCAAGCTTAAATTTTGCCATAAGACGACATCATATTGATTGGAAAAAGAACAAGGAGGTTATGAGCATCAAATTAAAGGGCGTCAGATGCTGGCACAAATCAATGTTATGATACTGCTTATTTTTAACCAAAGAGGAACAGCCGATCTAGTGCTTTTACTAAACGGTTTCAACTAAATAAAAAAGGATTCGTTTATACATATATATATATATATATATATATATGGTGTCAGCTGTACGCCGTATCGGCGCTTCGTGGCTGTGCGACCACCAGCAGTCACTCACGGGCTGCATATACCGCGAGGACGCACACGCATAGGCGGATTCGAAGCAGCGCCGCAAGAGTACGAGACGAGATCGTTACTTCTAGCCTGTTCTGAGTACGAGCTTTTGTGTTATGGGTTATAATCTCCAGAGTTTTATTGCGGCATACTTTACTTCAAGGTACACAAAAGTTTCAGTTCTATGATTAGTTAATTCCACATAAAACAAAAATTTTGAATTGAAGTAGTATTAACTAAACTGAAGTAAAATGGAAGGATTCCTTGGCTTTATATTTACATGATTGTTGTTCCTGTTCCAAACTGGAGACGCGACCAAAAAGGAAAGTTAGTAACGAATGGCGCCGCTTCCAAGAAAAATGACAACTGGAGTATTTTCACTGAACGACTGAACAAGTGTGTGTGTGTGTGTGTGTGTGTGTGTGTGTGTGCATGATTTGTTTGGAGAGTGTGATTGTTTTCAAGGAATTTAATATCATGAGGCATTACCAAGCGAAGCACGCTAATTATGATAACAGAAGAGTAGTAGGGGAGTTGAATGGTATAGGTAGAAATTCGTCACATCTAGACTCACTCACAGCCGCCACACGCCCGGAAAAGCACCGTACGCGCATTTCATCTTTCCGGGAATCATCAGCAGTGCGCATTCCATCGGACCGTTGGTAGGGCTCGAACCCGCAACTCGACTGTTGCCAGTCCGTGGTTGAGACCACTGAGCTACGGGGGACGGCAACGACCATCGTGAATAAGTTAAAAGATGTGATATAGCGCCTCTCATTATCCACTGACTTACACGTTACTGCCGTGCAGAGGACAGAGTAGCCCCCTCACCAAGCGACGAGCTTACCAAACTTAAACCGCCAATTAACTTATGGCATTATAAGCAGTTTGGTCTGCGTAATGATTACAGAAGAGTAGTAGGGGGAGTTGAATGGTATAGGTAGAAATTCGTCACATCTAGTCTCACTGAGACAGTGGTCTCAACCACGGACTGGCAACAGTCGAGGTGCGGGTTCGAGCCATACCAAGGGGCCGATAAAATGCGCACTGCTGATGATTCCCGAAAGGATGAAACACGCGTACAGCGTTTCCCCGGCGTGTGGCGGCCGTCTGCGTGAGTCTAGGTGTGACGAATTTCTACCTATAATTGTGATAAGTTGACTACAAAGGAAAGCTGAAAACGTGAAGCAACTGGAAGCCGGAATAACTTCACAGCAAAGCTTGTTTTCAAGAATCGGTCAGTCGAATGAAAATGCGACACAGGAAAGATATTAGGTGGCAGAACTAGTAGCGAAACACTGCAAACCATCTACTAAAGGCGAATTTGTCAAGGAATGTATGAGGTAAATTGCGGCAAATATCTGTCCTGAGAATATGTAAGAGTCTACCAATGTTTGCCGACACACAGCAGTTTGCTTCGCAGGATTGAACAAGTCTGCTCTGATATTAATAGACAGTTAGCAGCAAATGGAGCAAAATTTGACTTTTTCGGTAGGCTGTGAGGAAAGCACTCAAGCATCTGATACTACGCAGCTTCACAATTTTTCTGAAAGGAGTTAACGATGACATCTTTGAGTGAGGAATTGCTAGACCAGCAGGATCATAAGAATCAAATAAGAGGAACAGACATATTTGCTTCTGCTTGTTCTGAAATCAATGACCTTAAACTATCATGGAAAAAATCTCTGCAATTATTACTGACGGTTGTGCAGCCATGACTTGGGAACGCTTCTCTGCAACAACCTAAGCGAAAAAGGGGACAAAACCATTAAAAGCCATTGCATTATTCAGCTGCAAGTTATTTGTGCCAATTTTGGTTGTGGTCATGCTATGAAGCCAGTGATAAATCCTATCAATTATCTGCTCACCAAAGCCGTGTTTTATGGTGCTTCAGTAATTTCTATTCGACATCCAAAATGATGTGTATAACAATAATGTAAGATGCATCAGTCGTGGGACTGTACATCCTCGCTTCTACTCTCTTAGAAAAGAAGCCGGACAATTCATAGAACACAAGGGACTATCCATACCAAAACTATATGATCCTGTTCGGCTGGCTGATTTGGAATTTCGGTACTCGGCACCTGAGCATGGTGAACATGAGGTTTTAGGGTAAAAATACAGCGGTAAGCCAACTATATGTATATTTCAAAGCCTTCAGGAATAAGCTGCAAACGTCCAAAGACAAGTGTCTTCAAAGCAGCCAGACACCACAGCATTTCCCTCACTACATGAAATCATGACAAGCCAACGGGAAATCAACATCTGTGCACAAGTATGTCAGGTCAGGTCAGGTCAGGTTCTCAGAGCAGTATAGGCTTCCGCCTAACGAGCGTCCAGCTTCTTACACCGGCAAGAAACCAAGAGTCCCCGATGCTTCGAGTACCGATTTCATTCCTTGCTTGTGTAAAGAAAACCAAGCAAAAAGAAACAACCTTGTACTTTCATCCGTCATGAGTATTCTGCAACTCGCAGATATCGTATTCCTGGCTGATAGGTTTCACAGCCACCTACAGGATTATGCAACCACCGATAAGCAGACCGTCTATTTTTCGCCTTTCTCTGTGGACCCTAAATTCTACCTGCAAATAGAGCTCACTGAGTAGCAAAGTGTGATACTGCTACCTCACTTCACCTGTGAGACGGCGGCCGTCTGACTGCTCATTCACGCGCCCTGCTAACCGATGGAATACAAAAGGCTAAGGCACGGTAGACAGGATCTATTCAACAGCAAGGTCAACTCTACAACATTTCCCAGTCAAGTTAGTTAATAGAGAAAAAATTGGTTCCTAAGCATTTTCAATTTGGTTCGTAAGCAGTTCCAACTTGGTTCATAAGCATTTTCAAGTTGGTGCGTTTCAAAATTTGGCTTAGGTGCACACGCGCACCTTCGAGTAGCTTCCTCATTGGTCAGACGCCGTCAGCCAACAGGATGCCATGTGTCACTATAGACCAGGTGTTCTCAAACTTTTCGGCACGTGCACCCCTTTGTAGTGTAATCTAGCACGACGGACCCCTGAGCTTTCCTTATCCCCATAACTAGTCTTTACTAACATAAGAATGTGGTGGAGTTCATCGCTGGACACTGAATTTGCACAGCTGTTCCGTTATGTTGGCAAAAGTGAAGGCTGTTGAAGTTACATGCAAATGCAACTATATTAAGGCTCAATACCTTGGATAAAATTCGTTCCGATATGCAGCGCTGACTTGTTTGATACTAGGTGTTATTGAGGAAAGCTATAACCTCGTATCTTGTTGCGCTTCAGGTCTGTTTCGGTACTTCGTTTTGTATAGATATAATGCGAGAATGCAATCTCACACAGCTAACTTGTGGCAAATGGAAGAAACACGGCGATAGCTGTCTACTATGGCAAGTTACACATCGTTCGCTTTGCATCAGAAATCACACAGAGACAGTGTGTGAAAAGCTTTTTGAAAGGAAGAGTCTTAGGTCATCTCCATGCAGTCTGTATGCATGGCCGGATACGTTTCTCGATTCTGCTGTCAGCGCATTACGATAACTAACTATGTAAGATGCTTCCGTAGCTTTTTTTACAGTCTGCGACGTGTGAAGCATGTACGTTTGGGTGTTCAATATTTCATCTGGCATGCGCTGTAAGTACTTTTTCTGTTTTTACAGTCCGTATGAATTTTTCAGAATGCCGCTTCATTTTAATAGGCACCATGTTCAGAAGAACTTTGCTACACAAGTCACCTTGTGGACAATTATTGGACTCCATAAATCCAAAACGAAGATAAATGTTGTTGTATTTCCGCCTCTTACTCACCGGTACAGAGGATCCGGTTGGCACAGCTTTATATTGCATCACATCAGGTAGTACAGAACATCGCACATCACAGTTGCTGCATGCTTAGAAGGCACATTAGATGGCACAACTACGACTATATCTGAATTCGACGAAGAATATTCCTGTGAAACATTTAGCAGTATTCCAATCCTCATTTCACTGTTCGTATTAATGTTACCTGTCTACCTACCACACTGGAGATAAATAATTAAACACAAGAGTCCAAAACACACCATGAATTTGGTTACTATGATAACTTGGGCTTTGAGAGAAGTAACTATGAACGAAACATCCACCGTTTTGTAACGTCGCTGATGTAATTTCCCTCAAGTTCGCGGAATAGGATGAGCACATTCTTTATACACAGAAATATCCTAGCTTTCCTTCTGAGCTTCCATGGACGTGATCCCGCAAACGTGCCTCTCCTTCCAGTCTGCTTATTTCGGAAGATAGTGACACTTGAAATGACCGTAAAGTTAGGCCCTATTGTATGGCATACTTCTCGCTGCCCCTCGAGGAACATAGCCTGGGTTATGTGCGCTTGAGCGGACGTAGAATGACCCATCCAGCCACTGCTCATGGCATATTTGATATGCGCCCACCGCGAATCGAGATCACCGTCAATAGATGAGCCAAGCAAGGTTGACAGTGAGGTTTGGTATCTGGTTAAAATCGCAGGGTTTTGTAGATTCGCGACGTCCGGTCTGTAGTGAGCGCGCTTAGGTGATCCTCCGAAACGCATGCAAATCTTAGCACGAACCAATGCGTGATCAGAGTCTAGAAAAGTTGACCAGTACGATCGGCAGTCCGTTACGCTTCCGCACCATCTGTAGCTGATTGCTATGTGGTCAAGCTGGGAGTATTCTTGCGTTTGTGAGGGCGGGCGCCAGGTAGCAGTATGTCTCCTCGAGTGCCGAAAAATAGTACTCGAAAGAAACAAGCGATGATCAGAGCAAAGAGCAAGCAGTCTGTCTCCATTTTCTGATCGACTGCCACCGAGACCAAAGATGCCCTCAAGGTGGTGCTCCCTTAGTGGAAGGTAGGCCAACAAGTGCGTTAAAGTCCCCGGCAAGAATGACTATATCAGTCCTTTTGGAGGAACGCAGAAGTTCATGTACTTACTGGTAAAAGCTATCTTTAATTGCATCCTGGCTGCGGGCTGTAGAAACATAAGCGGAGACGGCAAACAAGGCACGCTTAACATCTCGACGCCTGCTTACGTTACATGAACCTCTTAGTCTGACTGCACATAGTCGGCTGTTGACTGCATCCAGTCAAGTAGAGCTGATTCAGCCCTGGCACTCAGTGCAATCCCAACACCAGTTTGACCAGTGGCGGCAGCTTCTGGGTATCCGGAAAGCCGCAAGTGGTATTTGGCGTCAGAGGTTACCGGAGAGGCCATTCTGACGACGGCGCTAGAGTCTTGTAATCTGGTCTCTGAAAGGCCACAGATGTCGACCGAAAGCTTTTCAAGAGTACGCGCCAGACATGCTTGCCTCAGTTTCCGCCAGTATCGACACGTGTGGAGTTGCCCGTCACCCACCGAAGCGTTGGATTTCTGCCAAATCCTTGTCGCTGATGGACAAACGCCGCCTGATCCCATCGGATTCCAGACACAGTGAAGAACGCCAACACCTTGGTCGAGAGTTGCGCAGGAGTCTTCAAATGGACCGCGAAGCTTGGTGGTGTGAACGTGCTAAGGAGATGGGGCGAGCTAGTCTCTTTGGTAATACCAGAAAACTTTTCCATCTCATTTGAGTCACCGAAGGTCTTGGATCTGGTATAAGTGAAACAATATGCGAAGAGGATGGCACCTAAATCACCAATCTTCAACGACGGTTGGAGCGATGGGCCGAACATTTTGGCTCGCAGTTTTGTTGGCCCCCAGCTCCATCTGCTACCTCAGGCGCTCACGCTAGCGCCGAGTGGTCTACCCCCACAGATCCTCCCTCTTCCCAGGAAATCGAGCAGGAGCTCTGGCACATGAAGCGTTATAAAGCCCCCGGCCCTGATGGTCTTCCTCCGGCTCTATCTAAAAATGGTGGCGCATCGCTGGTTCGAGAACCCACCGCTTTGCTCTCGAAAATTTGGTCGAAAGAGAAAGTTCCGTCATCTTGTGATGAATCGATAGTCGTCCCTATCTTCAAACTGGCCTGCGCGCAATCTGCTCCAACTACAGAGGAATAAGTTTAGTCCCCGTCGTTTGCAAGCTGCTGGTGTCCATCATAGTTCGCAGGCTATCCCCAACACGCGAATAGTTGCAACGAGAAGGAAAAGCTGGGTTTCGCCCTGGTCGCGGCTGCATCGATCAAATCTTTACGCCGCCAGATCCTCGAGCTCCGCCATGTGTATCAGAGGCCAACGATTGCTGTGTTCCTGGATATCCGTGCAGCCTGCGATTCTGTCGATCGTACAGTACTGTGGCATTGCCTTCTGAGGAATGGTGTCCCCGAGAAGTTCGTCTCCATACTGCGCGCTTTATATAGTCTGACCTCGGGCAGGGTTAGGGCTTATGGCATGCTTTCGCCTACCTTTGTGGTCTCCAGTTGAGTTCGACAAGGATGCCCTATCTCTCCGTTCCTATTCAAATTCGCCATTGAGGATGTCCTGAAGAATGCTCTGAGCGATTCGTTGAACGCCGACATTGAACTCCTCCAAGGTAGCCGAGTTTTTGATTTGGATTATGCTGATGATATCGTCTTGCTGGGTGACGATCCACACGTCGTCCAACTTACATTAAACCACTTGGCGATGGAAGCATCAAAGTATGGTATGTACTTTTCACCATCCAAATGCAAGGCTCTCTTCCAAGACTGGCAGGTGTCTCTGCCTGCACTTATTCTTGTTGGTGAGATAATAGAGGTTGTGGAGATATTTGTCTACTTGGGAAGTTGCATCACTGCTGGCTGGGCTGTTGGAGACGAGATTTCGATGTGCATCTCGAGAGCAGGTCTCGCTTTTTCTAGGCTGAGGCATTTGTGGCGTCGCCACGACATTCGTCTCTCCATCAAAGGGCGGGTCTATTGTGCAACTGTTCGTGCTGTACTGTTGTAAGGATGCGAGACCTGGCCCATTCGTAAAGATGACTTGCGCAGGCTATCCGTCTTCGAGCACCGCTGTCTGCGATCCATTGCCCGTGTGTGGTGGCACCACCAGGTAAGCAATGTGGAAGTTAGACAGCGTGTCTTGGGACGTGGAAGCCACTCGCTTGAGGAGCTCGTCTCACTGCATCAACTGCGGTGGTTGGGACACGTAGTGAGCATGCCTGTCCAGCGTTACCCCCGTCGTGCGTTGTTTGCACTTGCTGGACAGGGCTAGAAGAGACGGTCTGGTGGACAGCCTACAACATGGAGAAGCCGCATGAAAAAGTTGACGAAACAGACACGGTTGTTGTCGACTACCTGGTTGGGGTCCGTGAGATGCGGATACTTGCTGGTTGAAGACCTTGGAAGCTATGGCTCAAGATCGATGTCAATGGCGGACGTGTGCATCGGTTTGTAGCGGTGTCCCTTCTTCCTCCTCCTATAAAAAGAACAAACTGAAAAACAATTTCAAAAACTGTGAGTGGTAAAATAGACAAAAAAGAGCTTTTGTTGTTGCGCTTTTCTTATTATTCTGCCTGTTTTCCTATTCAGCCATGGTTCCGATGGCACAATATCTGTACCACAGATTGTTTATATATATATATATATATATATATATATATATATATATATATATATATATATATATATATATATATATATATATATGTATATATATGTTGCCTATGGCATCACGTCAAAAGTAACACACGACCTTTCCTAACTTGGAAAACCTCATTCGCTCACATTTTAACTCCCTGCCGAAACCAGCTTCCTCCTTGGAAGGGGTATGTTTCCATGGGCAATGCACAAGGCTATAATGTAAACCGTTAGATTTGATTTAAAAATTTTCACAGCATGTTTGTCATAAATTCGTGAAATAGGCTGATCGCGTCCATAAAATTTCCTAATAGAATTGTAACACTTTGGGAGATCACGCGGATTCCCTGAAAGTAGTCCACGGACCCCTTGGGCGTCCGCGGACCACCCTTTGAGAAACAGTACTATAGAGATTCTTATACTCATAAATTATGTCCATTCGGACATGAAGAGAACAATTGCGAAGAAACTTCTTTTCAATAAATATCGTCAGTTGCTAAAATTATGAAGCAGATAACTAGAACTTGCAAAAAGCTATTGCTGGCTACGTACAAAGACAAGGACGTCAGATGATAAGGGAAACAGTTAAACTGGGAACTTATTATGTGCAGCAATCAATAACAGATTCAAACGAGTCACGATGGACCGGTTACCTTGAGGCGTGCTATCTGCGTGAGGGCCAGTTCAGAATTAGCGCTTGCACGAGAGCTCGCTGCTTGCATAATTCCGGCTGAAGGTGTCCGATAGCAAGAGCTTCAGCTATAGACAGGAACGCCTTTTGAGCATCGCTATGGGGCAACTAGGAGAACCGTAAATGAATCTTTAACCCGGCATTGATGTCCAGTGTTGATCACGTGCTCACAGATGCGATGACCGCAGCGCAATAACTCTTCTGACTGAATAACAGTGTGATTGCCTAACTGTGAAAATGCACACTGATAACTGCCCACGGTCAATAATATGACAGTCTTAGTGCATCTGTCACGATTGAACTGGTTGCAGTTCGAGTTAGAGGGACATTTACAGGAAATAATATAATAGCACGGGCAATGAAGCGAGTGTTTGGCAAGTATCGTATTTTGTTAGGGTGCAAGCCACAAGCACTAGTGCACAAATACAACGGTGATGCGTTTATGTACTATGAGAGGGAAGTCGACGCGGCCTGTGGGAGTCGACGTGGCTTACTTGGATTTCTCAAAGGCATACGACCGCATTGACCATCGCATTCTCCTCCACAAACTCCAGAAATATGGAGTCGGTGATCCTGTTCTGGGCTGGATAGGAGACTTTCTCCTGCAACGTCACGTGAATGTGAGGGTCAGAAGCAACCTATCAGAATCCATCGAAGTTCAATGCGGCGTACCTCAGGGCTCGGTACTTGGACCCCGCCTGTTCCTGGTCTTCATAAATGATCTCGCGAGTGTGCTATCTTCTAACAGTTTGCTATTTGCTGATGACCTAAATGTATGGCGCCCTATAGCTGCAGTGGAGGATCACACCGTCTTACAGGAGGACCTGGACAAAGCGTACACATGGTCCATCGAGAACATGCTGCATTTCAACGTCACCAAGTGCAAAGTTCTCAGTATACGGCACAAGAGTATGCACAACTACCGCATAGGACCACAAATTCTACAGCGGGCTTCTCACGAGTGCGATCTCAGTGTGATAGTTCAAGATGACCTCGGTTGTTCGAGGCAGACTGAAAACGCAGCTAAGAAAGCGAACCAGTACCTCGGCCTTCTTCGCAGAGCCTTCGGGAAGTTTGACCCTTTGATCTTTCCAAAAATGCTTAGTGCGTACGTGAGGCCGCACGCGGAATACGCTATTCAACCGTGTCAACCCTGGCTCAAGCACCATCTCACCGCGCTCGATACTGCACAACGTAGAGCAACGAATAGCGTCAGAGGTTTGACCAGCATCCCCTACCCACTCATGCTGAAGACCCACAAAATATACAGTGGACGTTATCGGCGATCTCATAATGGTGTACCTAATCCTGAGAGACCCCAACCACCCATGCCATTCCCTCCTAATACTCAGTCAAAACACCTCGCTAAGAGGTCACCAGTTTAAGTTAGTCACGCAGTACAAGCGCCTGGAATGTCGGCGAAACTATTTCTCCCTTCGAGTGGCACAGACTTGGAACGCCCTCCCGGAACATGTAATCAATGCACCCACCCTATCCCTTTTCAAAAAACGCCTTGACGATACCTTGTCACATTTACACTACGAGCTATAGCTCATGACCACCAGATGCTGGCACTAATGCTCAACAGACAGGGGATAGTACCATAACCCTACTCGAGAATGAGTCACTCCAAACGCCTTGCACGAAATTTGATAAACGCTACAACTACAGAAACCGGCTTTCTGTATCCTGTCAACCCAAGGTAGTTGCACACGAGTAAGCGTTATCCTTGCTATCTTTTTATATTTCTCGCCTATGATATGAACAATAACCACTCCCTGTTGCTTTGTGTGCGTACATTCTCATTTCAAACTCCCTTTATACGACAGTGCAGTTACATCTGTAAGCGCCCGAACTGACGACTCCATTATGCCTTCGCTATCTTTTTATCATGCTAAACACCCTACGGGACATGTCAAGCACCTACTTTTTTACCCGTTATAAATCATTGTTTATTATTATTGCAATACGCAGCTGGGAAGTGGGATCCACGGAAATGGTACAGGTAACCATCTTGCGATATTTAACCTATCACCGTGACATATGAGCTCAACTTGTCAACGTGGTAAGCATATGGCGTGAGAACGAAATTTATCGATGCACTAAATCTGTTCGCGGCCCTCCGTGAAGAATCGTACGTTTCGGGAAGTTCATGCTTTGCTGATTGCTGTCTCTCCTCTAACAGGCACATGTGTTATGCAATGGAACCCGCTTTATTGCCCACACGGTTCATAGTTCACCCCGCTTTATTGACCAGTTTTTCAGAATACCAATTCGTTACTCATAAATATGCTACATTTTCATCGTCTAATTGCCCACTGTATGGGTCGGCCCACCGCTTTATTGCCCAACTGCATGGGCTGTGCCCTTGACGCTTTGTTGATTTTACGCCCTCACTCCGATTATCTTTTATTACGATTACCCCTCATCTAGCCAGTCCGAACGATTCAAGAACAACAAAGACGTCGGCGGCGCTTTTGACAGATCAGAGAAGGCTACCTACGTCATTCAATACATCATCATCATCAATAGTTCAATAGTGTATGATGGGATAAAAAGCATTGGCTTTACAAGACCCATGGGATGGTAAATGCAAAATAAATAAAAATCATTAGATTCCGACATGGAACTGAAATGCCAATAGTCTAAACCTAGTACATCACACCACAATGTGTTATTTGTCACTCAGATGAATGTCTAACAATTGTTTGAAGGCTGTAATGTTCGGAGCGTTTACCACATGCGTTGGCAAGTCATTCCATTGTGAACAGATTCTAAGAGAGTAAAAATATTTTATACAGTCTAATCGGGAGTGTTGGATTATCAGCTTAAGGTTATGACCTCTCGATCGCTTGTCAAAGACGGTGTCCAGGATTTATCAGTGTGTCATTAGTAGTACTGCAGAAACACTAAATCCATTGGATAGGTCTCGACGATCCTAGTCGATTGAGTGTACTTCCAAAGATGTGGCACAAAATGGAATGCGCATAGAGAGAAGTAATACAATTATCAAGGAGCGCGCGTCACACCAGGTCGTGTGGATCCAACACGTTAGCTAGAGGTGGGGAACACCTCAGTTACTGCGCCGCAACACATAGAAAAAAAGGAGAAAAAAATATGCAACTGGTGCAAGCTGGCTGAGCTACCGATAACAGATGGTCATCGTTCCGGTAAGCTACCAGCCAGTCGGATGCCCTGTGACACAAATAAGCAATAGTATTCCTCCAAAAACTCTGCTTCGACCGTCATGCAAGAAATCGGAGGGCAAGAAGACACTGCTCAACGCGGCGGTTGTAACGGATTGTCCTACGGCACTACAAGCTGTATTGTACTCGTGACCACTTTCTTTCGGTGCACTGCCCATGGTGCTTGACTTGCGTTCTGGAACTTTGCTTTACATGGCAGTTAGTGCAACGTGCATCACAGTGGTCACGAGCCGTTTGAAATCAGTTGCTGCTGGCTTGCCGAACTACCTCCTCGTGATGCCAGCTGGGTGGTTCGGGTGTACCCCGTTCCAGAAAAGTGTTCGACGACACAGTTTCACTTCCGTGGGGCATGGTATTCCAGCAATTGCGCTGATTTCATGGGGAGTATTGGGCCCATGCTTGGTAATCTACCCAACAAAGGATGAAAAACTGAACATTCAGTCAACGCCTCCCAATGGGCGCGATTCCCTAAATTCGCCCCGTTGCCTTGCGGGTAGGTTATTTAGCCAAAGGCTCGGGGTGGAGTCCCCTAAGTCAACTCCCTACTTCGGTTTGGGCAACCGGGTAGTATCACGCCCTCTAGCGAAACCGTGGACTGTATTACAAAGTGCACATCAGCTACTGCTTCTGCTAGTCAATTTCATGCTACTTCATCACACGCCAAATGTTTGTTTGCTAACAATCCTCACTTTCCGTTACCCGATTCATGTGTTCAACAATCTGGCTGCCAATCCGGTTGCGCCGCAAACCAAGAAGTTCAACCTATGGATCTCCTTCATCACCAACCCTCGTTCCGTCTGGCGTGCTTCTACGTTCGAACACTCATGTAGATTGGACAGCAAGCCGGTCTAGCGCGGAACCTAGATTCCCTAGACGTTAATGTCTGCTGCCTTTCAGAAACCCTATTGCAAGATCCCAGCACTGTGCTTTCATTGACATCCCCCAATGACCACGAAGCCAGATATCACTTGCGTCTATCTGGAGATCCAGTAGCAGCCTCACCGGGTTTGGCTGGTGTAGGTATAGCACTAAGTGGCAAGGCCGAGGCGGCACTACTGGACTGGTTCCCGATTAACAGCTGACTATGTACAGTTCGGCTTCGGGGTTCATGTAGAATCAACAGGCACCGCCAAGAGAGACACAACTTGGTTGTGATCTCCGTGTACTCTCCAAATGACTGCAGTGGTGCTTCGGTAAAGGACGAATTCTACCGAGATCTACAACAGCTCTTGACTAAGCCTAAAAGTCGGATGTCATCATCCTGGCTGGGGATTTTAATGCAGGAGTTGGCCGCCTGTTACCATACGAATGCCACCTTGGTGGTCGTCACGCGCTCGATGAGAACCGCTCTGATAACGGAGAGAGACTTCTCATATTGTGCGAAGACAACCGTCCGTTTCTTTCGAGCACTAACTTCAGGCGTACGAAGAAGCGTTTCGCAACGTGGCGTCCCCCTTCGCCAACACAACCGTGGTCTCAAATTGATCATATTGCAATTAGCTTCAGATGACGCGGAAGCGTACTGGACCCAATTGTCCCAATTTTCAAGAAAGGCGCTCGTACTTCATGTGCAAATCATCGCGGGATTAGTCTTATTTCGGTTGCCTCTAAGCTAATGGCATCCATTCTGCACCGCAGACTATCCCCAGTACGTGAATCATACTACCGTGAAGAACAAGTTGGTTTCCGCCTTAGCGGCGGATGCGTGGATCAAATCTTCACGCTCCGCCAACTCCTTGAACATCGCCATATTTATCACAGGCCCACTATCGTTGCATTCCTAGACATACGTGCTGCTTTTGACTCCGTTGATCGGTCTGCTTTATGGCGTTGCTTGCCAAAGAACGGGGTGCCAGAGAAATATACCGCCATCTTACGAGCACTTTACCTTCATATATCCGGCAGAGTGAGGGTCTATGACAAACTTTCCTCGCAATTCGCTGTCAATAGTGGTGTGCGACAGGGCTGCCCTATGTCCCCATTCCTCTTCAACTTCGCAATCGAAGACGTTCTGTCGAATGCTCTAGAAGGTTTCCAACATTTTGGCCTAGACCTTCTACCGGGTGAGAGCGTGACCGACTTAGATTATGCTGATGATATCGCCTAACTTGATGACGATCCTCAGAGTATGCAACTCATTCTGGATCGTTTGGCAGTTGAAGCATCGAAATATGGCATGAGCTTCGCCCCATCGAAGTGTAAAGTACTGCTCAAGGATTGGCTTTCACCTACTCCCGTGCTCACTCTCGAAGGTGCATAACGTGAACAGGCAGATAGTTTCGTCTACCTTGGAAGCTGTGTTTCTGCTGACGGCACTATCAACAAAGAAGTTTCTCTTCGTATCGCTAAAGCTCGATCAGCATTTGTTAATCTGAGGCACTTGTGGCGTCGTCGCGACGTCTCATTTTCACGAAAGGGCCGCGTTTACAGCGCATCAGTTCGCTCAGTATTGTTGTATTGGTTGCGAATCCTGGCCGGTTCGCGTGGAAGATATGCATCGTCTTTCTGCGTTCGATAACGGTTGCTTAAAGTGGGTCGCTCGTGTTTGGTGGCAACATCGAGTTAATAGTAATGACGTTCGACGTCGCATCTTGGGAATGCGAGTATTTCCTTCAACAACCTGGTTTTGTTGCGCCAGTTAAGATGGCTCGGTCACGTCCTAAGCAATGCACCTGAGCGTCTACCGCGTCGCGCTCTATTCGCTTGTGAAGGCAGCACATGAAATCGCTGACGTCGTGTCTAGCCGCTGTTGGATCGGTACGTATTCCAGGATGGGGACCCAAAGATGCGGAGTGCCAATAACATAGCACTCTTGAACACGGCCCGCAACCGGAATCAGTGGAAGAATTGTGTACAGTATTGTATTGATTCACATGTTTAATACTATAAACATTGAAAATGACAAAAAAGAGCAAAATCGGCGTGTAAAAAAACAAACTAAAAATGTTTTGTAATTCTGATAAGGCTTTCATCCCAATAATTCACGAGCTACATAGCAGAGCCTAGTCCGGAAAAGCGCCAGGCGCGTTTCGCCCTATTGGGGCGAAATGCTATGGATATAGCGTCTGGTGAGGGAAAGTCATCAACTAGCAGGCTAACCACTGTCAGTGACAGTAGTAGATAGGTGGTGCTATATACCAGTTAGTTTGCAAATTATGTAGCCCAACCAACGTTTCACATGGATCAGTTGCTTAAGCTGCTGGCTAGTTGGCATCTGCCTCTAGCAGTCATGAGTTCGATCCTCCTTAGAGGACCAAGGCAATGCGCGCCACTGACGAGCCCCAATAGAGCGAAACGCGTCTGGCGCTTTTCCGGACCAGGCTCTGCCATGTAGCTTGTGAACCGTTGGGATGAAAGCCTTATCAGAACTACAAATAAAATCCTGCTGCTCATGAGTAATATAAAAATGTTTTGCTCTAGTTTTGTCAAAATGTTCCCTTATCCCTGCGGCATATTAGCTGAAGTGTGTTGCTCACATTCAAATACCATGGCACGATGATTACGACGCAGTGAATTTCATTGTCTGCTAATCTCCAGGGTTTTGTTGGCCCTATGTCTAGTTGCTAGGCTGTTGAGATAACATGGTGGGCGGCATCCGGTTTCGGATTTGCCTGTCATTGTGGCCAGCCACAGGACGCCTGCGCCTACAGAGGGACCTTGGGTGGCTTTCGTTGCACCACCCACAGCTCCATCTACACACCCCATATCCAGCGTAAACCCGAAGGAATGAGATCGGGAGGCATGTGGATGGGAGCCACGTTTCATCAACGGAGCCGGCCTACACCCCTTCACAAGCAAACACAAGCACGCTGTATTTGTGAATCAAGCGCACACAAGGCGGTGGCTGGACCGTAGTCCGCTCCACACTGAGTGCATGGAACCACTCCTTGAGCCTAACACGGCCACAAGGACCGTGCACCCCGTCCCCTCCAGCAATGACCAACTGTCTCCTAGAGCCAGTATGGACGAGGTAGTGGGTAATGGACAGGTAGGCACCTTGTCAACATGCACATCAAGCACAGCCATGCCGGGGATATCAAGCAACAGCCAATCACTTGAGAGAACGATAACAAACAAAATAAATCGAGTACTGCATAATTAACTGGTGACATAAATCTTAAATTAATGAGCATATGAAATAAGTTGTTAACAAAGGATCCGAGATAAGTTCACTAGGTCAGAAAGTATATTTTACGGAAATGCCACAAACACGAAAATGTTATCGAAAGTAACTACCATTGGCTTAGGAGAGGTGTGCAAGTTTATAGAAGAGTACTGGTAGACATTTATATGAGAAAGAAAAGCATTAGGACAAAATTGAAAACAAAACACCTACAGTAAATAGACAGCATGCAAGCACGCGGTTAGTAAATCGAGTGCAGCGTGCTTACAAACGCTGCGCTGGTTCTGCCTACATTCTCTGCAAGACCCGTCGTCGCTTCGGTAGTGGTTCCGAGTGGCCTCGCTCATAACTCACTAGGCCTGCCTGACTCAGGCACTCGCGACCGCATGTGCTACAGCACCATGCGCTCGATGTTGGTGGAGTACAACCCATCGGTGCTTGCCGCTTCCGCACTTGCCGCTTCTTCTCTGTATGCATAAGACCTTCCTCCCGCACGTCAGCAACGGCCTTCGTGATTTGATCGCGCCACGCATGCCGATCATCCGCCTTCGATTCCCATGACCTGCAATCAAGAATAGAACGTGAGAGACTCACTTTAATCATGTCCCGGTAACGTAACTTTGGTTTCCCCACGTGACGCTTCCGAATACTCAGCTGACCGTATAAGAGTTGTTTCGGTATCTGCGTCGAATCCATACGGCTCACATGACCGATCCACCTCAGTTGTCTCAGCAAAAGTATGCCATCCACTGCATACATCCCACTTCGGCGCAACACTTCCGTGTCTGCAACTCTGTCGCCCCAAATGATGCGCAAAATCCGTCACCGACACTGCTGATGGAACCGCTCGTGATATCGCACATCCCGCCGGTACATCGTCCAGGTTTCACTGCCGTATAGGTGAACGGACAGCACCATGGATTTGTACACCATCAGCTTCGTGCCAATGCTAAGCTGATGGTTGTTCCACACCCGGTACTCTAGCTTCCCGAATGCCGCCGCTGCCTTCGACACGCGGGTACGAAGCTCACTGTGTAGCTACTGATCAGCCGACATCACACTCCCAAAGTAGCAGAAGCGGGAGGTGGTTTCCAATACTTCAGCACCAATGCTGATCCGCCGCAATATTGAAGATTGCACCAATGGTGAAGGCTGAAAGAGACAGACAGTTTTGCTTGTGTTGATGGGGAGCCCGAATTTGGCCGCTGTCGAAGCCAGAGCACTGGTCATACGCTGCAACTCATCCGCGCTGTGTGCAAACAACGCACAGTCATCAGCAAACAGCAACAGACGGATAGTTGTCTCACAGACTAGAGTTCTCGCACCGAAACGACAGATGTGCAGCAACCCACCATCAATACGGTGCTCCATACGAACACCGTAAGCACAAGCCGCATCAAAAGCACAGGACATCATTGCATGAAGATATATATTAAACAGGGCAGGAGCTGAGACACAGCCTTGCTTCTCACCAGATTCAACTGCGAAGTCAATTGTTCATTTGTTCTCCGAGGTTGGCGGTTTTGTCGCAAACGTTTCACCGCCATGCAGGGTGACATCCACAATGCAGTGATATGCGGCGTGCAATCTTACTAAATGAATCCTCCTTCCATGATCGACCTGCAGGTGACTTTTGAACGCGGCAGTGTCGATTTAGGTCCCGTGACCTCTACTCACTTTCCCAAGGTTAAAGTCGGTACCCGAGTTGTTCTGCCTTAAACCGCGTGACTAAATGTTCTTTATTTTTTCTGTCGTAGTGGTTCGTATATTGAATCAATGTCCATGCGCATGTTGACTGAGTGTTTCGTTGGGAACCATGCTTCCAAGAATTCTCTTTCTTTTCCTGTTTCACCCCGTGCCAGGACTTCTGCTTTGCTCCAATCGAAGCTATGTTCTTCTTCATCTACATGCATTGAAACTAACGACGATGCATAATGCTTTACACAGGCTCTTTTATGTTCTTGTATACTTGTTACCAGTTTTCTTCTCGTCTGGCCAACATAATCCCTTTCACAATAGCGGCAAGGTATTTTGTATACCACATTGTATTGTTCATGTGCCTGCAGTCTTTCTTTTGGTTTTGAACTTTAACGGCAACCACCCGAAATGCCACAAAGTAAGCTGTGTGAGGACACTGTTCCGCAGAGTGCAGACACACTGCAGTACCACAGAAGCAAATCAAAAAAGAAAAGCACCTACTTAAATGTTTCTAACTCAACGGATACCCTCGAAGCTTCATCTGAAGTTGTCTGAATCACAACAACGTAAACATAAAGCCTACAACAACAACAACAGCAGCAGCAGTGGCAACAACAAAGACAACGGAGAAACGGGTTGTTCTGCCTTGTATGAGGAACATACGAAAACGGCAGTCAGACAATTCAAACAGCATCATCTCATCGTGGCACACAAACCAACTGCCACGTTAAGAAAAACCCTTTCAAAACCAGAAGAAAAACTGCAGGCACATGAACAATACAATGTGGTATACAAAATACCTTGCCGCTATTGTGAAAGGGATTATGTTGGCCAGACGGGAAGAAAACTGGTAACAAGTATACAAGTACATAAAAGAGCCTGTGTAAAACATTATGCATCGTCGTTAGTTTCAATGCATGTAGATGAAGAAGAACATAGCTTCGATTGGAGCAAAGCAGAAGTCCTGGCACGGGGTGAAACAGGAAAAGAAAGAGAATTCTTGGAAGCATGGTTCCCAACGAAACACTCAGTCAACATGCGCATGGACGTTGATTCAATCTACGAACCACTACGACAGAAAGAAATAAAGAACATTTAGTCACGCGGTTTAAGGCAGAACAACTCGGGTACCGACTTTAACCTTGGGAAAGTGGGTAGAGGTCACCGGACCTAAATCGACACTGCCACGTTTAAAAGTCACCTGCAGGTCGATCATGCAAGGAGGATTCATTTAGTAAGATTGCACGCCGCATATCACTGCACTGAGGATGTCAAATCGTATGGTGGTGAAACGTTTGCGACAAAACCGCCAAGCTCGGAGAACAAATGAACATTTGATTCATCAACCCGAGCTACCAGTATTTCGAAACTTTTTAAACTGCAAAGTCATCCGAAATCTCTCCACTCAACTGCACCCTCGCTCGCATACCACTGTTCAGACATTCAATTAAACTTACAAACTTACGCAGGCAACCAAACTTACCCAACACCAGCTACAATGCCTCGCGGTTCACCGTATCAAATGCCTTCGTGAAATCTACAAAAAGCGAGTACAATGGCTGGTGTCGTTCGCTGCACTTCTCCTGCAACTGACGAGCCGCAAACACCATACCTATAGTGCTGCGACCCGAACGGAATCCGCATTGCTCTCCCTCCACGTTAGGTTCCACAACCTGACTGACGAGGCGGTTGAGCAGGATTCGGGCAATCAACTTGCCCGAGATTACATGATTTAGCGGCGTCCGTATCCGGATTAGCCTGTCACTGTGACGTCCATGGGGACAGTCACAGGAAGCCTGCGCCTACAGAGGGACCATGGGTAGCTTGCGCTGCACCACCCATAGTTCCACCCACATACACCATATCCGGTGTAAACCCGAAGGAATAAGACCGGGAGGCATGTGAATGGGAGCCACGTTTCATCGACAGAGCCTGCCCACACTCCTTCAACAAGCAGTATAGGAGCATTCCGACCTAATTGGGAAATCATACACACCAGACGTACACGAAGCAGTGGCTGGACCGTAGCCCGTTCCACACAGGATGAAACCACTCTTTAAGCCTAGCACCATCAAGAGAACGGTGCACTCCGTCCCCTCCAGTGACGACCAACTGTCTCCTGGAGCCAGTATGGACGAGGTAGTGGGTACTAGACAGGTAGGCACCTTGTCAACATTCACATTAAGCGCATCCACACCGGGGAGCTCAAACAACATCTACTTCTGAAATGCAAGAATACTCATCACACAGGCAAACGTACCACATACGCCGCCTTATTGGCCTAGATTAGTAAATTGAATGGGAACATACTCATGATGCTTCTATTCCGCAGGCAATAGTGCCTTCTCCGGCACCTGAGAAACCGCCCTTTTGCGCAGTCCACGGAATTCGCATCGATCAAATTTGCCTTGCATTCGCAACACCTGAAATCAACATAAGTTTGTCATAAACTCACCTTCCTCATGTTCTGGTAATGTTATTTTCGGTTTGTTCGAATGTCGTTTTACTGCATTAAGTTAGCCGTACAGAAGCGGTATGAGTATCCTCGTGGAATTCATTCGGTATACATATATACATAGATTGGCGTCCTCTGTGTCCAATGACAGTTCGAATACAACATATGCACATGTGTTTCCACGGACTTCATTATTAACTGTCACAAACTGGACAGAGACACATTGGTCCTCATGAACAAGCATATATGAACAAACATGTATGGGTTTCATTTGGAGGTCAGGCTAAGAGTTACTTGCATAGGCATAAGAATAAGTACCCAATATGTACTGTTGGTGTCCGCCTCTTACGGCGTATTTGGCACGACAACTACCATAGTACTACATCAACTAAGTCCCACTGGCCACTGTCAGACTTGCGATTTTCCAAACAATGTTCGCACTGTGTTGCACATATCCAAGATGTAGCATGGTTGTCATCCAAGTACTCATCCATTTGTACATACCGTTGTGTATCCTGTTGTGGCTATAAACTATTTGCTTACTATCTACTTTAGTACGCCTGGGGTGCAGCTATTCGGTACTAGTAAAGTGAACAAATTTTCCCTATGCGCTGATTCCTTTCCGATGTAATTTACTAAGACACTTACGTACCATTTCCGTTGGCATTACATTTTTCTTAGTCTACCCATAAGATTGACTCCGTCTAAGACGACTTCTATTAGGTGCCTCTTAGACAGGTGCAATAATGCTACTGCGTTGCACCAGGTCCGTACTTCATCATTCCACATAACAATTGTACCCAAGCTACACTTACATTAACAATGGAATAAGGATGACACACAAAGAAGATGACAGACCGTGAGTAGGCAACTATGCAGATTTGTAGGGAAATTGTGCGCTGGAGTCAACTGATTTTCATAAGCTCAGCTAAGGTTGTCGGGTGAAGAACGGGAATTACAGCTCTAATCATTCTAACAGATTTAATGTGAAACCTAGCATGACACATCAACAGCAGCATGTTAATCGCTAGTCAATTACTTCCCGGAACTGTTCACCTTCCACGGATGTTCCGGAGCCATTGATATTTGAATGCATGATCCAACTTGAACATGTCCATCAGATTGCCAGTTTGCCACCAAATCGAGGAAGCATTGCTTTTCCATACTGTATTAGATAAAGCGTTTATCGGCTATGGTAATGGTAAGGTACGGTAAAATAAGGTAACATGAAGTAAGTAAGTCAATCGTAGCCCAACTGCGATGAAGAAGCATGGTGTATGCAACATCACACCACAGCATAGGGGCATTCGTTTAGAGGCATCTGTGTTCGGATTACCAGTATGGCAAATACAGCACGCGCCTGCGTCTTTGCAGAAACTATGCGTGGTTGTCACTGCACTTCAACATTTGATGAATTAGTACAGTATCAGTGCGAAAGTCCTGCCGTCTGGTTCCGTTCTGACTCACCTCGCTCCATAACGTTCGGCCGGTTTAACGTGTACCGTCCTTTCTCAGTTGCGTACCACCAAGTGCCACATGTCAGTCCGTGTTGCTTGGTCTAACAATCCACCTGTTCGGCATAGCCCCATCGTGGCCTCGTTGATGACTGGCCAGACCAGCTGGGCTAAAGCACACACGGCCACATGCACTACAGTCCCATGTGGGAGTAGCCGAAGAATTATAGTCCGACGGCAGATGAGGTTTGCGTGCTGCACGTTTAATTTCCCGATGCACCATCTGCCTTTCTTGCGAGTGGGCAACGGTAAAGGTGATGAGATCACGCCAGCTGCGGCGATTTGTTGCCAACTCCTTCTAAATATTTAGGTCAATACTTAATCTGGACAAACTAAACTTGATATTGTCTTGGTAACGTAACTCGGCTTTGCCAGCATTCCGGCCACCTGCCCGTACAGCAATTGCTTCGGGATTCTCGTTGCATCCATACGGTGCACATGTCCAAGCCCCCGGAGATGTCGCAGCAGTAGCATGTAGTCCATGGTGTACACTTCGCTCCGGCGGATCACATCAGTGTCTGGCACATTGTCCCACCATTGGATGTGCAGAATCCGGCGAAGCCACTGTTGATGGAATCGTTCCAAAAACCGGATATCTTTTCTGTACAATGTCCAAGTTGCCGATCCATAGATAAGGACTGGGAGAATCATTGATTTGTACACCATCATCTTGGTTCTAACAGTGAGATGATGGTTCTTCCACACGCGATGTTCCAGTTTCCCAAAAGCCGCACTTGCCTTCGCTACACGAGCGCGCAGTTCGTTGGTGATTCGCAGGTCGCTTGACAATGTACTCCCAAGGTAGCAGAAGGCGGACATGTTCTGTAGTACTTCATCTGCAATCCGTATTTCTGGCCCGAACACGGGCTGCACTCCCGGTGCCGGCTGAAATAGACATACAGTCTTGCCTGTGTTTATGCTGAGTCCAAACTTAGCCGTTGTGGAAGCTAGTACAGTCGTCATGCATTGCGGTTCTTCCTCGGTATGTGCAAATAACGCACAGTCGTCTGCAAACAGCAGCATACGGATGGTTATCTCGCTCACTAAGCTTCTTGATCCAAAGCGGCGGATGTTAAGCAAACCCCCATCCATGCGGTGCTTTAGATGCACACCATATTCGCATGTGTTGAATGCGCACGACATCACAGCCGTCAGGTAGATATTGAACAGTGTGGGGGCTAAGACGCATCCTTGCATTACACCGGAGATAACGGCAAAGTCATATGTAGTCTGTCTACTTAGCTGCATCCTTGCTCGCATGCCAGTATGCAGGCATTCAATCAGACGAATAAACTTTGCAGGGCATCTAAACTTTGAGAGAATCAACCATAACTCCTCACGGTTCACCGTATCGAACGCTTTGGTGAAGTCGATGAACAGTGAATACAACGGTTGATTGCGTTCACGACATTTTTCCTGTAGTTGACGTGCTGCAAAACATGTCGATGGTGCTTCGGCCGGAGCGGAATCAACATTGCTCATCAGCTACATTCGGTTCCAGTACATGTGTGACAAGGCGATTTAGTAGGATACGGGCAAAAAATCTTGCCAAGGCAGCTAAGTAAGTTGATGCCACGATAATCGTCGGTGTATTGTTTTGGCGTAGATAAGGTAGATAGCTGAATGTATCATATTCCCATGCATCCTGGATTTCCCATCGTAATTTTACCGCTTACAATTTACTAACAATCTGTCATCATACATCTTGGTTGCAGCTCTTCTTCGCAACAAATCAATTGCTTCTGTGCGTGGATTTATTTTCCAATTAAATAATAATGTTAACACTACCGTACCACCACAGTTGGACTAATCTAAGTTTAGAACAATCTAGATGATTGGGCATTTCTAATTTAAATTGTAGCAGGGACGTTTGCTCTTCCGCACCTTATCTCGATAATGGCTGGCTTACCCTAACTTCAGTATGAGCGATGTACAGCGGAAAATATAGCTACACTCATTCGCGTGACTAATATATGAAATGGAAAATGTAGCATCAACATCAGCATGTTAATCGCTAGGCAGTTACTTGCCGGGATTATTCAGTTTACACGGAGGAGCCAACGTGTGGACAATAGCAACAAAAGTTGTTGGGTCTTGAACACCGAATTTCCACACTGCATTCCAAAGCGAGGAACGGTTGAAGAGTATTTGAACTCCAGGGATAATTGTTGATCCCTACACCCAATTGTTTAATCCAATGTACTAAGGAGTGCAGAATATTGTAAGCAGCAACCGCTTAGTATCCAGGAGTTAACGCGACCCATGTACGCTAGCGACGTCACCATTACCGCTGACCTTTAAGATTACATACATGGTTGGCGGCATCCGGTTTCGGATTTGCCTGTCATTGTGGCCAGCCACAGGACGTCTGCGCCTACAGAGGGACCTTGGGTGGCTTTCGTTGCACCACCCACAGCTCCATCCACACACCCCATATCCAGCGTAAACCCGAAGGAATGAGATCGGGAGGCATGTGGATGGGAGCCACGTTTCATCAACGGAGCCGGCCTACACCCCTTCACAAGCAAACACAAGCACGCTGTATTTGGGAATCAAGCGCACACAAGGTGATGGCTGGACCGTAGTCCGCTCCACACTGAGTGCATGGAACCACTCCTTGAGCCTAACACGGCCACAAGGACCGTGCACCCCGTCCCCTCCAGCAATGACCAACTGTCTCCTAGAGCCAGTATGGACGAGGTAGTGGGTAATAGACAGGTAGACACCTTGTCAACATGCACATCAAGCGCAGCCATGCCGGGATATCAAGCAACAGCCAATCACTTGAGAGAACGATAACAAGCAAAATAAATCGAGTAATGCATAATTAACTGGTGACATAAATCTTAAATTAATGAGCATATGAAATAAGTTGTTAACAAAGGATCCGAGATAAGTTCACTAGGTCAGAAAGTATATTTTACGGAAATGCCACAAACACGAAAATGTTATCGATAACAACCACAATTGGCTTAAGAGAGTTGTGCAAGTTTATAGAAGAGAGTATAACTAGGTATTCATATAGAAAAGAAAAGCATTAGGACAAAATTGAAAACAAAACACCTACAGTAAATAGACAGCATGCAAGCACGCGGTTAGTAAATCGAGTGCAGCGTGCTTACAAACGCTGCGCTGGTTCTGCCTACATTCTCTGCAAGACCCGTCGTCGCTTCGGTAGTGGTTCCGAGTGGCCTTGCTCATAACTCACTAGGCCTGCCTGACTCAGGCACTCGCGACCGCATGTGCTACAGCACCATGCGCTCGATGTTAATGGAGTACAACCCATCGGTGCTTGCCGCTTCCGCACTTGCCGCTTCTTCTCTGTATGCATAAGACCTTCCTCCCGCACGTCAGCAACGGCCTTCGTGATTTGATCGCGCCACGCATGCCGATCATCCGCCTTCGATTCCCATGACCTGCAATCAAGAGTAGAACGTGAGAGGCTCACTTTAATCATGTCCCGGTAACGTAACTTTGGTTTCCCCACGTGACGCTTCCGAATACTCAGCTGACCGTATAAGAGTTGTTTCGGTATCTGCGTCGAATCCATACGGCTCACATGACCGATCCACCTCAGTTGTCTCAGCAAAAGTATGCCATCCACTGCATACATCCCACTTCGGCGCAACACTTCCGTGTCTGCAACTCTGGCGCCCCAAATGATGCGCAAAATCCGTCACCGACACTGCTGATGGAACCGCTCGTGATATCGCACATCCCGCCGGTATATCATCCAGGTTTCACTGCCGTATAGGTGAACGGACAGCACCATGGATTTGTACACCATCAGCTTCGTGCCAATGCTAAGCTGATGGTTGTTCCACACCCGGTACTCTAGCTTCCCGAATGCCGCCGCTGCCTTCGACACGCGGGTACGAAGCTCACTGTGTAGCTACTGATCAGTCGACATCACACTCCCAAAGTAGCAGAAGCGGGAGGTGGTTTCCAATACTTCAGCACCAATGCTGATCCGCCGCAATATTGAAGATTGCACCTCTGGTGAAGGCTGAAAGAGATAGACAGTTTTGCTTGTGTTGATGGGGAGCCCGAATTTGGCCGCTGTCGAAGCCAGAGCACTGGTCATACGCTGCAACTCATCCGCGCTGTGTGCAAACAACGCACAATCATCAGCAAACAGCAGCAGACGGATAGTTGTCTCACAGACTAGAGTTCTCGCACCGAAACGACAGATGTGCAGCAACCCACCATCAATACGGTGCTCCACACGAACACCGTAAGCACAAGCCGCATCAAAAGCACAAGGTATCATTGCATGAAGATATATATTAAACAGGGCAGGAGCTGAGACACAGCCTTGCTTCACACCAGGGACAACTGCAAAGTCATCCGAGGTCTCTCCACTCAGCTGCACCCTCGCTCGCTTGCCGCTGTGCAGACATTCAATTAAACTTACAAACTTACGCAGGCAACTAGCGCAGCAGTTCCGTCGCGACCAGTGCAGTGCGTCGCTCCGGTCGCTCACTGGAGTTCCGGTCCAGTAGTGTGCGCACGTTCCAGCACCCGATGCTGAGTGCTTTGCGCGCAGGCACACGATTGCATTGGTGGGCAATCGCAAACGAGGTGGTCGTTGTGCTTCGGAGTTTTGCTTGATGGACTCCACCCGGAGCCTTTGGCTCAATAGCCTGACCCACAAGGCAGTGGGTGGTTTGGAGGTTTGCCTGAGGGACTCCGCCCGGAGCCTTTGGCTCAATAGCCTGACCCACAAGACAGTGGGTGATTCGGAGGTTTGCTTGAGGGACTCCGCCCGGAGCCTTTGACTCAATAGCTTGACCCACAAGGCAGTGGGGAGCCGATCCAGCTCGGGAATGTGATTGCAGAGGCAGATTGGGATCTGTTTGACGGCCGTGACAGGCAACCTCTGTGGTACTGGAACGATTCTTATATGTTTTGCGACCGTAGTAGGATACGCACCTGCGAACACGGCCAGACGCAGGTGGGTTTTAGCGGGTTTGCACCAAGTTGACTAGGGACTGCCTGGCTTAAGGCGGGCAGTAGCAAACCATTGAACACCCGGAGGTGTCCCCCCACCGTCAGACACAATGCGTGGCGCTCGTGCTCTACGCCAATCGAGCTGTGAGCTTATAACCCGTAGACCTGTTGTCTCCCATGGCTAGGTTTTACGGGAAGAGGGTCATCGACCACGTCCTAACCTCCGGAGGATGGAATAAAATACTGCCAGAGCGCCCACTCCTGACAGGAGAACGGCTCGGGTCCTCAGCCAAATCCTTCGATTAAATGTACACCCGAAAGGCAGCGGGTCTAGCACATGGTCAGTTAGCTGACTCATGCGGATTGGTGTCATGGATCTTAGCAGGGAGAAGGGCGAAACGCAACTCCCACCTAGCGGTCGCCACGAGGAGGCGCCCAGGACATGAGCCAACGGCAGAGCGGTAGCAGCAGTGGGTAGACCATCTGTCAGGATATAGCCACCATCAGCCTCAGCGCACCATAGGCCATATCGCAGTTAGCTAACACTTCGTGATGGTCGGCTACCGTCCTCCATGGCGCAGTTGCATGAGCTGCGGGCTAGTTGGCACAAGCCACTAGCAGTCATGGGTTCTATCCTCCGTAGAGGACTGAAGGATGCGCAACACTGAATAGCCCCAATAGGGCGAAACGGCCGTCTGGTGCCTTACCGGATAGGTAGTTGACAGCTGAATTGTCGGCTGATTGCGACGAATAAAAATACTCACCAAAATTCTTCTACGCATAAGTAATAGTTACAAATCGCGCATGTGAATAGCATGTCCGTAACTCCCCGTCACGTGCTGAACCATGTTCCCGCAGTGGCGCGGTCACACGTGATCGTACATCTGCTACAACCTGCTCCAGGAATCTGATGCGCCACTCGCTTTGGATGAGGACACAACCAGGGTCCCCTCGGAGCATTTCTCTATACCTGATCCTCATCGTTTGCTTGACGTAACATTTGATTACACCCCAGAACCCTCGATAGTGTTCAACGCCGGAGAGTATGGGCATAATCGTAACCCTCCCTGTTTGGTACTGTTCTTCCTTGGACAAGTTTTCCAAATCGGTGTGGCACGGCGCGTTGTCACAAATCAGCAGGCACCGTTCGATAACATCCGCACCTTGGGCATCTAGCAACTGTTGCAGCCACTGCGCACATCTTTGTTTGTTGTAGCTTCCACGTAAAACGGAGAACGCTATCAATGCGTCCTTTGTCATGGCTCCAACCAGGTCACATTTTGTCCGCGACTGTTCGCCACAGTACACTGTGCTCGGATCCCACGTGGTGAACGGCCCGATTTCGTGCGTAAAAGAGATTAAAGTTCGTCACGTCGATCCACATCGGTTCCCTTCCTTCCGTTTGAAAAGGTAATAGCTGGAGGACGAGCAATTTCCGTCGCTGTTTGTTCACCTGCGTGTTCAGGGATTCAGGAATTGTATGTAACTTCTGCATCGTTATCAATCGTCCGTCGAGGTATCTGGCGACAGTACTGGTACAGACCTCAACGTCGAACTCAGCTTTCAAGCGTAAGCGGAATTTTGCAAGGGTTATGGTGGGTTTCGCCGACACCCACACAACCAAAGAGTCGATGTAGCTCTCTGTCATCGCTCTGTGACGAGCACCCCCGTGTTGACCTCCTGGTTCAGTCGACTCCAACAATTTTATCCCATTGCGGCAAGTGTTCAATTTCATGTGAAGTAAATTGGCGAAGTGTTTCCAGTCGTTTCTTTCTTCATAAACTGTCAGTATCCTGTTCATCACTTCGAACGAGTGACGCACATACGAACCTCTTCGTGTCATTTGGTGTTGGCACAATGAGCTTTCCAGGACGATCTGGGAAAATGTCATCACGGCTATTTAAACCAAACATCAAATCCTCCATGCATTTGACCCCATTCGGTGTGGTGAATTCGCTTGTCTTGTTGCGACATACTTTGTCCCATGATTGTGGCCGTGCCAGTGTCTGGTCACTTCGCCCACATGCCCAGCACTTACGAATTCGGCTGTGGACATTTGTACCGATAGCGCGTGGGGCCTCAGTGGATGTCACTCGAACAAGCGTAGTGGGAACAGTGTAGCGCACAGCTCAGCTGCCTACTAGGCCTGTACTACGGCTGTGCTTTGCCCACCTGAAGTGCCAGGCTGCGAACTCATGCGGAGTATCGTAGGGGTGTCACAAAGTCGAAACATGAAGGCTTGCTAGTGCCCTGCCTTCCGGACAACCGAGATGTATCCTCACCTTAAGAAAGCGATCCGAATTAACTTGGTTATGCAGTGGTGAGTGAGTGCTACAGACGCACGTCGTGTATGGGACCTAGGGTGCTGCTGAATCAGTGCTCTGATACACGGTGGTGTGACATTCACGACTGCCTGAGGTGAGGTGTGCGATCAAAAATTAGCCTCGATTCACGCAGTCCAGCTGAGTGAAGCGTGATGGCCGACGTAGGTGTGGCGAGAATGAGGCGACTGAACCACTCGTCCGTTCACAAAACAAAGATAAGCTGCCAATGCTGACCTCCTCCATAATTATTTATCAGCTCGAGTGTGCCTGTGAAGCAACGTATAGCGATCTTGCCGCGCGGCTCTTGTGCAAACGCGTGAATAAAGACTGCCCACGTTGGTTGCACTAATGTGGCCCTGGGGTCATTGACAGCTCCATTATGGCTCATATTGTCGATAATGGACATCAGGAGGATTCAAATCTGCCTGTAGAATAGTATACGAGGTTGGACAACACAAATAGAAAGGTATACGTCTTCCTACATTGCGACAGCCAAAGCTAGTTGCAATCGCTCATTTCAACCGTTCTTATGCTCACAAAAGATGCTAATCCGGGATCTTCAGCTACCTTGACCCGCGAGAACGGAGACTACTGAGGTCAACGGCCTTAGGTCAAACTCCGCAACATGTAACTAACTTGTTTCGTTTTCTCACGTACGTAAGTTTTATTAACTGAGTCCATTTTGCTCCTATTTCAGCCGTAATTTGATTGTAATGGTCCGAAGATGAATCACTGAAAGCAATTGCTCACTAAATGGTCGCGTTTTTCTCGCTAAGGAAGCTTGAAATACGCCTAGAGCGCAAGCCATTGTTGGAATTCGAGGTGAATCAAAAGCAATACACCGAATGTCAACGTTCCGTATGTTTCGCTGGGCCCGAATACCTGCTGGTAATCAGTACCAATTAAGAACTCCACGGTAAGGAGAATCAGTGTGCAACGCTGTCTGCTGACTCCCGTTACCAGAAGCTCCAAGTCACACATCAGGTTTGAGAGAATTGTTGCAGGTGATATCTTGGTTGCATGATTTGTCACTGACAACAATGGAGATAACATCGGAAACACGAAGTTATCCGGAAGTGTCAAATGTGTCTGATTATATCATAACTTTTGGCCGGATAGAGTAGATGAAGGTCGGAGGGCATTTTCATAGTCCAAGAAATGAACTGAGCATTCAGGATGGTTGTATAATTTTGGACTAACTACATAAATGTGTATGCTTCCTGACAGGCGGGATACGTTCCCATTTGGGAAACGATCAGTTGTACAACGGGTTTCGTCATTAATTCATTAAATCTGTATTCAATATGGACGAGTAACGCAATGGTTTGTGGAATATGCAATGAGTAACGGACAGAAAAGCAATTTAGTTAAATAAATAACTGAGCAAATACATCATGTTGCTCGTCGATGCGAAAAGCCGTTCCCTAGAAGGGATAGATTAATCAACAGTATTCCACTGTAATCGTTTCGTGTCCTCACATAGCGAGCTTGAATGACTGTGAGCATGGATTTCATGTGTGAATGAGTAGCACAATTAAGCCAAGACCTATGCTGATTTTTTCAAACAAGAAATGCAACGCTGTAATATATAAACAAGTGCTGGATGCAAGGGCGGGAGAAATATGTGGTTGTGCGCCAGAGCGTACTATGCGGGTGCCTATTTAGTTTACACGCATGATTTATACGGAATATTTGTCAAGCACCATGAATACCGTTTTCAAATGCATCATCCAGGGATTGAGATACCCAAAAAAGGTTAACGGCGTTTTGAACTGCCAGATGCCTATTTATCATAAGCTTGAACAACATGTTCTGATGTCTTTTGGTTATTTGTTCCACATCTTAGAATAATGGATTAGAGATAAACATTTAATGTTTCGCGGTGCACATCGGAATGGTGACATTCGATCCCTTGTTGCGAATACGGTACCTGTTGTTCTCAGACATGTGAACAACGTTTTCTGCACTGTGTGAATGATGGTTTATGATTTCATAAAGAAGGCTCAGGTTCACCTTCGATCGCGGAAGCCAGACTGAGTCAAGTCCAAGTACGATGCAGCGCGCTCTGTATGTTAATTTTGAGGAATAACCGCATAATTTCTTCGGGAAGCTTCGCTGGACTCCCTCGAGAGCATGGTCGTCTGACTTTCGGAGATTCCATTGGACCATCGAGCAGTTGTATTGATTGGTAGTACATATGCTTTCTGTAGTCAGATTCTAGAATGGTTGAGATGAAAGTGGCTACATGTATAGCCGATGGTCATCATTGCCTTCGACATTTGGAAGTAGCAGTGTTCAGGAAAATTAAAGGTGGCAGAATATCGCACACCCAGTTCGCGAACTGTCGTGTATTGCGAGATGCGTGTGCTAAACAGTGTGGTGGTAATGCACATACATACGAAAAGCTTACGCTTGTCTACAGCGAATGATATCTGCCACAACTGGCACCAGGAATCAAGTGTACTGAGGTCTTACTGGTTGAGACGTATGGCTACTTGGGTATTTGCACTTCAGGTGAGTTGACGACTTTGATGTCATGAGCAAACGAAAAAGCAGTACCATGCGATATACTCTGGAATACATCGTGTATATACACGAGAAAGATGTGATGTGATGTGATGCAATATAAAGCTGTGCCAACCGGATCCTCTGTACCGGTGAGTAAGAGGCGGAAATACAACAACATTTATCTTCGTTTTGGATTTATGGAGTCCAATAATTGTCCACAAGGTGACTTGTGTAGCAAAGTTCTTCTGAACATGGTGCCTATTAAAATGAAGCGGCATTCTGAAAAATTCATACGGACTGTAAAAACAGAAAAAGTACTTACAGCGCATGCCAGATGAAATATTGAACACCCAAACGTACATGCTTCACACGTCGCAGACTGTAAAAAAAGCTACGGAAGCATCTTACATAGTTAGTTATCGTAATGCGCTGACAGCAGAATCGAGAAACGTATCCGGCCATGCATACAGACTGCATGGAGATGACCTAAGATTCTTCCTTTCAAAAAGCTTTTCACACACTGTCTCTGTGTGATTTCTGATGCAAAGCGAACGATGTGTAACTTGCCATAGTAGACAGCTATCGCCGTGTTTCTTCCATTTGCCACAACTTAGCTGTGTGAGATTGCATTCTCGCATTACATCTATACAAAACAAAGTACCTACACCGACCTGAAGCGTGACGAGATACGAGGTTATAGCTTTCCTCAATAACACCTAGCATCAAACAAGTCAGGGCTGCATGTCGGAACGAATTTTATCCAAGGTATCAAGCCTTAATATAGTTGCATTTGCATGTAAGTTCAACTGCCTTCACTTTTGCCAACATAAAGGAACAGCTGTGCAAATTCAGTGTCCAGCAATGAACTCCACCTCATTCTTATGTTATTAAAGACTGGTTATGGGGATAAGAAAAGCTCAGGGGTCCGTCGTGCTAGGTTACACTACAAAGGGGTGCACGTGCCGAAAAGTTTGAGAACACCTGGTCTATAGTGACACATGGCATCCTGTTGGTTGACGGCGTCTGACCAATGAGGAAGCTACTCGAAGGTGCGCGTGTGCACCTAAGCCAAACTTCGAAACGCACCAACTTGAAAATGCTTATGAACCAAGTTGGAACTACTTAAGAACCAAATTGAAAGTGCTTACGAACCAATTTGTTTCATTATGAATGGAAGGATTTTGGTGAGTATTTTTGTTCGTCGCAATCAGCCGACAATTCAGATATGTCGACCAGCTATCCGGAAAGGCACCAGACGGCCGTTTCGCCCTATTGGGGTTCATCAGTGGTGTGCATTCTTCGGTCCCCAATAGGGAGAAACGGCCGTCTGGTGCTTTTCCGGATAGCTGGTCGACATACCTGAATTGTCGGCTGATTGCGACGAACAAAAATACTCACCAAAATCCTTCCATTCATAAGTAATACCAATTCGCCCTTACGGATTCCACAAAATGCTATGTCGATTCATAGCTGCCGTAACCGGGAAGTCTTGACGCCTGAAGGCCGACCGCTGTCATCTGCATGGCAGGTGACTGCATGGCAGTGGAGGATGCGTCGGGCTATATCGCGTTTAGCTAACAATTCATGATAGTCGGATACCGTCCTCCATGGCGCAGTTGCATAAGCTGCGGGATAGTTGACACATGCCACTAGCAGTCATGGGTTCGATCCTCCGTAGAAGACCGAATGATGCGCACCACTGATGAGCCCCAATAGGGCGAAACGGCCTTCTGGTGCTTTTCCGGATAACTGGTCAACATATCTGAATTGTCGGATGATTGCGACGAACAAAATTTGTTTCCTCTATTAACTAACTTAAGTCGGAAATGGTATAGATACTGATGAACGAAACACACTAATTTTGGAAGCACAGGCCACCTGCTCTTCTGCGCCTGGTTCTCAGCCAATGTGAGAGAATTCCGTCCCTCTTGTTTACCATATTTGGCAGAATGGTTCGGCTCCTTTGACGCGGGTTTGTATTCGTTGGCCAATCAATTCGCACAAGATTCCCATATTTGGCGGAACGGCCGGTGGTCGTCCCACATCCGTACTGATGAATTTCACATGCATCAGGCAGATCACGTGCTCCGCGATAAGCCCGCCTGCCAACTCGTATCCGGAAATTGGCTCCGCTTACCTCTCTGCTACAAAGTAATGTTGAATGTCGCAGTCGGCACCAACTGCTCTCTCACATCGATTTTTACCGCCAGCTGGATAATGATGAATGCCAAGATATTGGAACATTTGCAAAGAAAATGCGCAGCTTTTTTGGATCGACATACTTGTGTGAGCAGACAAGCACAGATTTGCAGTTTAACAAGAACACTGACGAGACTAAGTGATCCTCACCTACGTGATATCTTGCGTTTCAAAACCAGTAACTTTGAGCCTGACCTGACCAGCTTACTGCAGTCAAGATCTCAGTTTCCCTCCTCAAATTAAAAACATGCATAAAAAATATTAAGAACATATGTCAATTTATGTTATTATCTAAATGTCAGACAATATGGCTCGACATATCTTTGTCTCACAAAATGTGGCCCTCCTTGAGAAAAGTTTGGAACCCTCTACTCTACAGGAATCACCAAACCTTTTTCACAGAGGGCTTGATGACTGGAAAAAACGACCAGCGCGGGCCGGATAACCGACAAGATGATTAACTCGGGCCGCATACTCATAATACACCACACTTATAAGAAAAATAAATAATAATAGGTATATTTCGCATCGAGTGAGAAACTGTGTCCATATTTGGCACGGATCATGTTACGGAAAATGTCATGCTCATGGATGAATGGTAAACAGTTGTGTGGCTATCATTGTCTTTACCGTTTCAAAAGTATGTATTTACTCACTGGTGTGTTTCAACACAATGTGCACTGGTTAGCTTAGGGGATAGTAACAGTACTAGGGGGGTACCACACTGCGTGAAACCTTTTTATTTCACCCATCAGATGTCTGGCTTTTCTTGGACCAAATAATCATGTGATCACTCCCTAGTGAACGGAGTCATAATGGCATTCAAGTCTAGGTACTTGGCGAGCTTAACGCGAAAGGCCGTTGTGCTCTCACATGATCTGATTGTGACTGCGAGCCAATTCCAAAGGGCAGCATATCTGATAAGGAAAAAGTTGAACAGCAGATTTGTCCTGCACTCAGGGTAAACTCTTATTGTTTAGTTCCCTAGTCGAATTATGATAGAGTTCTAGGAAAGGCAAATAGGTGTGGGCATTTTGATGAATCATGTGACGAAGCATCAGATTATGCCCCTATCTTTGTAGCCAAAGCGGATCGAGTTTTAATTGCTGGCAGCGCTTCCGATAGTTCTTAGTGGATCTTATGCTTAGCAGACGTTCGGTTAACGACCTCTGTATACTTTACATATACTCTGTCAGACTTCCTCCTGCTGTTACAAATGATACTGCAGTAGTCCAAAATGAGGCGTGAGGACTTTGTAGAGTACTACTTTGGCTGGGGCTATGTGGATCTTACACAGTATATTAGCCACTGATTTTCTGGCCCTAGCCAGGTGGCATTCAACTTGTTCGGAAAAGTTAGGAGTGCAAGAATACCTGGTTCCGAGGTCATAGGTAGACAGCTGTACACAAAAGATGTTCGTCGTTGAGTGTAATTGATCCCTCGGGCATGGAACAACCGCGATATATTATGCTAGGTTTTTTCACCGAGAACATCATCCAAGTGTCACACCATTTCTCAAGGGAATGGAGGTCTTCCTGTATGAGCAGTCGTATCTTGAAGCTCAGCTCGTCAGGATATGTAGACCATATTTATATCATTTGCAAATAGGAACAGCGTGCCATGTCTAACAACCACACTGATGTCATTGACATAGAGGAGGAACAGTAACGGACCAAGCACACTCCCTTGAATAGCACTACTAGTGACTGGACGCGGTGTAGTGTGGTGGTGGATTATGGTAACGGCCGCTCAGGTATGACAATAACCAGCCTAGAAGTGGGTTCTGGATTCCAAAGGAAGCAATCCTTTTCAACAGCCGTTTGTAAGGCACTCGAACAATTGCCATTTCTATGTCCGAGAACAGAAGTTTGGTTGAGCATCCTGAGCTAACAGTATCCGAAACATGATTTAGATAATGCAAATGACAGGTTATACCCGAGCGCTTATCCAAGAAACCTTGCTGGGACCTGTCGATCAGCTTCAGCGAATTGATGAATTTCATCACACCATTTTTAACAGTTTCGCTAATAAGCTGGCAATTATAGACGACCCTTACTTGGAAGAAATGTCATCGTGGCTTTGCAAGCAGTATCATCTTTAGACCGCTTGCTTGTCAAATCCGTGAAACTGACATACTGGCAGGAAGGTTATCCTAAGCTTTTTCAGCAGTCCATCGGACGTATTCCATGTGGTGTGCATCGTATTCAGCTGAAGGATGTAAAACCCGTTGGCATTTGTCAAACTTGGCCTATTCCGCTAGCAAAAGGTCGTTGCCTCAGCGGCCCTGCCAGAGATGCTAGCAAATGACTTGAACGAACCCAGTGACTGCTCTGAGTGGATGCATCCAATGGTGTCATGAAGAGATGGCAATGTCACGATATGCAACGATTTGCGGGGTCTAAATAAGCAGATCGTCGTAGAGCGATTCATATTGCCATGCAACGAAGAACTCACTGTACGTTTAGCTAGTGCAACCGTATTTCCAGGATAGATTTGAAAAGTGTGTTCTTCCATATGTCATTGACCAACGGTTCGAAGCATCTCACTGCCTTCCTTGCTCCAGATGGCTTATTTCATACAAAGTGTTGCCAATGGGTTTGAGTTCGGTGCCCGCTGCCTGACAAAAGTTCATGACTCACCCCTTGGCAGGTATTCAGAGGCAGGTTGCATAGATCGATGATATCTGTGTTTTCAGCCGCACACAAGAAGAGGATGATGAAAGGTTCCACAGTCCTTCGGCGTCTCAGTGATCTGGATTTACCTCTGAACGCAAAATATGTCAATTCAATGCCCCGAGATTCAATTTCTGGGACACATCATATCGCGTGGCGGCGTTTGCCCAGGCATCGAAAACATCCGGGCCATCGTAGAAGCGCCAACACCCAAGAACGTGACAAAACAGAAGTCATTTTTGGGAATGTGGTCTTACAGTCTGCGTTATTTGCAAAACCTTGCGAGCCTAGCAGATCCATTGCAGCTAACAAAGAAAGGGCCGTCGTTCCGTTAGCGAAGCGACCAGCAAAACGTTTTCGATGAACTGAAAATGAGAGTTACATCTACTCCCTTATTTGGCACTTGTGATGAATCATGCCTCCCTTTTGTGTCGACTGATGCGTCTGATGTTGGTCTCGGTGCTGTTCTGTCACAGCTACAAAACGGACAGGAAAAGACTACCTCTTAGCCATCCCAGAAACTCGCAGATTCTGAGGTTGTGAAAAGTGGTATCTTTTCCTGTTCGGCCGTCGTTTCACGCTACGAACTGATCGCTCCGCCCTTACAGTCCTCCTCAGCAATGGATATAAAAGATCGTGTCCAAAACGGATCGATAGATGGTATGCTAGTCTACTTAACGATTTTCAAATTGTGTACCGGCCGCGTTTGCAAAACCAAGTTGCTGATGGCTTATCTCGCTTACCCATGGGGCTGGACGATGAAAAGAAGAGACTCAGAGAGGCAGTATTAGTTTCCAGCCTTGGTTCCGACCTAACGGTGTTGATTATCGATGAATTATGAACGCAAAATGCCTACGACCTGTTACTACATCAACTCAGTGAGTAGGTGCAACAGGGATGGCCTAGGAACAACAAAGTTCCCGGTGAGTTCGTCCCATGGTACGCAATTCGAGATGAATTGTCAGTGATAGATGGTTGTCTTATGCGTGGTTCGTTGTTTATAGGTCCACGTCAGTTGGTAAACAAAATAATGGTTTGTGCACATGAGGGCCACCCTGGTATCGTACAGACCCAAAACCGAGCGAAACATTACTTTTGGCAGGCACGAATGGCATCTATCATCGAGACGTTTGTGATGAACTGTAACGATTTCCGCCTAGCGGACAAATGCTCCATGCCAATTGAAGCCCCAATACAGCCTATTACTTGCCCGATGAAGCCGTGAACTAAGATCGCCATTGAAATTATGGGTCTTTTTGTCACCGCTCCTAAAAATAAGAGAACTCTACTTGTTGCTACATGTTTTTACGGTAAGTCGGCTGAAGTCCACATGCGCTATCAAGAGAGTACCTCGGTGGTGTTATGCTGTAGCAAATACCTGTTCAGCCTTTTCGGACTACCGGGAGAAATAGTCACGGATAATGGATCACAATTTTGTAGGCACGAGTTCCCAGTTTTCCTCCAGTGCCAGAATATAACATTCCAGAACTGCAACTTATAAGCCTGTGACCAATGGCATGGTCGAGCGGTTAAAGCCAACCCTCAAGGAAGTCATACAGGCCAACCACTTAGGAGAGTTAAATTAGGAAGACGATGCCTTAACTGCTGTATTTTCTTACAGAACATGTGATCAGAGGGCTACCGGAAGAACGCCGGCGGGAGCTGATGTTAGGAAGGCCCTTACGTACTGAACTAAATGCTGTAGATTACCTGTCATCTGCGGGACGTGCAGAAGTTTCAAATCGCATAACACATTAGCAAAATTCCTACGTCAGATTGTCACCACCTATGCAACCTGGAGCATATGTTTGCGTTAAAAAATGGGCTATGCCTAAAGACCTCCCAGCTCTAACCGCAACGTTGTGAATCACGCAGAGACCAAGTCCAAGGAACCACCGATTGGAAAACGGCCTAATTGCTAACGCGCGTCGATTGCACAAGGCCCAATCTCAAACTTTGTGTGAGCACCAGACCGAAACGCTGCTTCCAAGAAGTCAGGCTCGCCGGTCCGGCAGACGCTCGAAGCTTGCCGATCCATACCAGTCCTCGTGACGCCGCTCGTCAAAAAGGTGATTGTTATAGCCAAACCATCACATTTCCCTCGTAACTCATGTTTCATTGGCTATCTGGAACAGAACAACTCACTTCTCATTGGTTGTGTGAAAATGGACGCTAAAATTTATGTCCTGTGTGTTATCTCTTTGTGTACCTCAGAATTGCGCACCGATAGACATTCTGCTTTTCTGTTGCCTTTTTGATACAACAGTGTTGGATTGGCTTGTGATTGTTAATTTCTTGTTTGGAGCCACCCTTGTGACGGAATGATCAGCGATGTTTTCCACCGGTCTGGAAACTAGCTTGATTCCAAAGAAAGGGTAAACATGTTTAACAATAACAACGGTATGTCAGGCCCACCCAGTTTTATGACGATAGGTGGGATACCATGGAATCCAGATGGGAAGACTGTTCTAAGGAATCCCTTACATGTTGGATGGTACTGATAGAAAATTCGATATACCATGAGGCGCTGGTTGTTTGCACTCCAATGCATGCATTTAACGGGGACGTCTCCAGGCTCGTGGAGGCAGTGAAATATGAGCTAAACGCTTCACAGATGTCAGCTGGATCATGAAGGGACTGTGCGACTGCATTAACCAGTCCATCTATCAAAGAGGAGTGGTGGTTGGCTCTGTGACGCAAATTTTTAACAAGTTTTTTTGTTTTACATGTCGTTCGTAGTGCTATTTGTTTTGCGTGTATCCTCTTCGTTAACTGTAGGTGCTTGACCCTGTCAATGATGTTATGTAACTGTAAGAACAAGGCGAAATTTTCCATCTTTCCGTATCGAGCAATTAGTCTACTGTGTTTCCGGTTGATTGAATGCAAGATGGCGTCTATTTGGGCACGCGTAATCCCCTTGTCTTGGGGAGTAAGGGCAGCAATGGCCTGATGGACCCGATGGTAGAAATAGCCCACGGCAGTGCACACTGCTAATCGGATTAATGGTTGGAATTGTTTTCAGTTCATCCTATGGGTTGTATATTGCAGAATAAAGGCGCGTTTGATGGTCAGTTTAACGCAGTAGTTGAATCGTAGCATCGTGTGGTCGCTACCAGGGAGTCTGTCTAATACCTGTCTGTGCATTTGTGACTCCCAAAGCGATTATCAGGTCGAGTATACTGGTCGCTCTTGTTGGTTCAAGTCAAGAAATTGCTTTATGCACCGTGCATGTGTGATTATGCAACTAGAAAACACAAGATCTTGACAATGTATCAAAAAAGCAAATCAGTGGCAAAGCAATATCTCGGAATATGTTTGGAACCGACTGGGATTTCATGATTTCAGAAGGTTTTGAATACAAATCGGTTTTGGTAGGGTTTTATTGTGGCAACGTTTCGCCCTTGACACAAGAGCTTCTTCAGGTCAGGTGAATTGGTACAAAATTGGCTTAGCTTTAGCTTCCCATAAAAAGCTAAGCCAATTTTGTACCAATTCACCTGACCTGAAGAAGCTCTTGTGTCAAGGGCGAAACGTTGCCACAATAAAACCCTACCAAAACCGATTTGTATTCAAAACCTTCTGAAATCAGTGGCAAAGCAATTCGACAAAGAACGGATGGATAAGGACAAAAAACACAAGCAAGTTGATAGTCGACTGGTCAGGTCAAGGATGACAGAGTTGGGATGTCACAAAAGACGTGGGAGGTAAGGGATGACTGACAAGCGGTAAGCTTATGTGAGGGAATAGATTAGCTTGTACTTCTGTCTAGTAGATGAAGTTGATAAACAATCAGACAAGGCAGTATGTAGGGGATGAGTTGTAACGGCCATTATCTTAGAGACAGCATTTGACAAGAACTGATGTGTGTAGAAATAAGAGTGTTGGTAAAAGTAGATTTCGGAACACCGCAACATCGGGCTAAGTGCTTTAATGATCTGACAATTAACTTAAAATGCTTAACCAAAAGACCGGGAAAGATCACGTCCAATGGGGAAGAACACATGCACTGAAAAAGAGAACGATCAACTCAGGAGGCTCTGAGCCGACAGGCATAGAATGACAGCCCTTCGACTTTTGTGAAAGTTTTATTTACATAAAGAGTAAAAGATAAAGCGAAACTCTACATCACAGCCAGATATCTTACTGATGTGGAAGACTGTAATCCGTCACCATCAATATGTAACTTGTTGCACAGTGCAAGGAGCTCGTCGTACCTGGCTTCTTTGTGTAAGGAAAAAGAATGTCATGGCACGTCGAAACATTAAGATACAAATCACGGGATTTGGACCAGCGATTAAGATCGGTCAGAAGCGCTTGTAGTCTGAATGAACAACAGGCGCTTTGCTAATCGATGCCCAGGACGATATCGTCCGTATATTTTACCAGAGTCGCTTCAGTTGGAGCTGACGTAAATAGAAAAGGCGACGGAATTGCTCCCTGAAGGACACGTGCGTTGGTGAGTAGTGGGGAGTAACATCTGCCACTGAGTCGGGTTATATGAGTGCGTTCGGCAAAATAAGCACTCAGTAAATAGACAATGGAGGGATGTACTCCTCAGTGACATATTGTATCCAGCCACCAATTCTGAGAGCGGAAAGGAAAGCTGTATGTGTAGACGAAGATGGTTGGGAGGACCAGCTAAGCTTTGGTAGGTTAAAATCACCAGCAAATATTCTCTATCTGTGTGGCGTCTCAGCAGTAAATTCGAAAGCTAAAGTGATGATGGTAACACTCATGGTTGAAGCAGTTGGCGGGTTGCAGACACATCCGAGTAGAATGGGAGAACCCGTTCCTGAGATGGATAGCGAAAGAGATTCGGGGACATTTGATAGCTGTAAATGATCAAGAAATTCTGCTGCAAATGTATGGTGTAGGTATTTCATTCATCCTCCTCCTTTGCATGTTCCGCGATCTTTCCAGAAAAGCTGGTAATTAGGGATCATTAGGGTAGAATCCAATGTATCGGAGGCGATATATAACAGTGGCCCACGTTAAAAACACACACGCTATCAGCCATACCTCCATTCTGTGTAGAATAATGGAAAGAGCAAGAAAGCAAAAATCGTCGAATCCTTGTCATGTCGGAATTCGATCAACACTTCCCAGCACTGGATTTTTGAGAACATAATCATAACAAGTAAAATTCCTAAACTTCATTACTCATTCCATTGACTGTGGTAAGCGCTTGATCACCATATTCCATGATACTCGTACAGAGTGTGATCAGGCAACACATGAAAGCTTATATCGAAGTACATCTCTTCGGTATTACTGGCAATGTACACACTTGGATATCATCAAACCACACTGGTCGGCATCAGGCAGTCGAAACACCACGCAACACTCCCATACGTAGAAAAGTCACAAGTGGCGTGTTCCAAAGAAGTGTTCTACGACCTTATTGTTTTTGATGTACATTAACGACGTCTTCGATGTCACCAAACACGGCAAACCATATGTATTCACTGATGACATTAAAATTGATTACGAGTTCGATTCAAACAATGTAATTAGCGCCATAGCCGAAATACAAGCGGATCTGCACGAGATGGAAAATTGGCGCAGTAAGTGGAAAATGGAACTCACATCCGAGAAGTGCAGCTGTATATGTTATCGGTGCAGTACTGCACCAAATTCATTGATGTTAGACGGTAAAACAGTATCCAACTGTCTCAATTTGTGACCTTGGGCTACACTACTCGAGCTCCTACAATTTCGCCGAAAAGCTGCAGTATACTGCCGCAAAAGCCCGTAATCTAGGAGGGCTGATACTAAGATTGTATTTTGAATAAATTCGAGATTTACTTATACAAAACTCGTATTCGTCCACTATTAGAACATTGCTCACTAATATACTCCAACCTGAGAAAGTGACAGAATGGTAATAAAGAATGTACAACACTCCTTTACGAAGCACCTAATGAGAAATTTTGGTAATCTTACTATGATCGCTGCTGTGAGATGAAGATAGAACCCCTCTGGTTAAGGAGACTAAAACTTAACGTGAGCTTCGTGTTTGGTCGGATCCACAAAACGCGCCTTTAAATCAGACATCGAGGTTGTACTTCAACCATTCCTCAAGTACAACATAAGGAACAGACACAAGACTTTAGAAATAGAAAAAGCACAAACTAGTTTAAGAGCAAATTTTTCACTTAACCGCTACGCAGTTATGTAGGACAAATTACTACAGAAACTGAGAACGTGCGACTCAAAGGGTGTTTTTCCCACTACAGGTGACAGAGAATTAGCAATGAATGGGACATGCACAAAATAGTAGTGAGCATAGCCATTTTGTATAGAAAAGCGTCGAGTGCCACATCGCAAATGACAAAATTCTCTGCTTCGAAATCAACCGACCACTACCACGTGCTTTATTCATAAAAACCATTTTTAACTTTTTTGTCCAATAGTATCAAGGAACAAATTACGGAGTGATTACCGAAACCTGTCGATATCACTCCAGACTGCCCCAAATGGTTGAAACACTAAAACACCGATTCGTTAACACTTTTCTTATGAACAGCTTAAACGCAAACCTTTCTTGACGATCTGATTGCAAATTTGGTCGGATTAACCACACGGTCCGTGTCTCATAAACCAATGTTTTATTTTCTTCTGCTTATGATTCTGTTTTACCAACCTACTGTAATGTTAGAGATTTCCTCTTCTTTCCCGGAGGCGACAGCGCAGGAACAGAGGGCGCTTCATTGCTCACCGCTATTTTTCGAACGCATGCAAATGACGATGAACCAGAAAATTCATAGCCGAACTGTCTTGCATATCGATGCTTCGATCAGTCATCCGTTTTGGACACGCACAAACTGGTCGATCAGTGTTTCCTGTGCTGAAGGAAAGCATGTTATTTCTTTATTAGAAATCATTATTATTACGACTCTTCTACAGAACCAGATTTTATATTCCTCTTTACTTCACTGTTGGCCACAAATGGGCCGATCTCCTGAGGTGACGGATTAAAGCTCCCAACGTTAACAAATAAGCCCATGAAAGGTGCATTCCCTGGTAAGAAAAAAGTGCATGGCTCAAAACACCGATTGATGCTACGGGCTAGATGACTTGGTTGTCCAATCTATATATATATACATATATATATATATATATATATATACATATATGTATATTTATAGAAAAACAGCCTTGTAGACGAGTTACATAGGTGATGGCTTGGTTGCTTTCAAAGCCACAGACACACGACCGAATGGGGCAGGGAAGTGCGGGCGAAACCTGTCGACGGAATACTTCACATGAAAGCAGGGCCCCCGAAGACTGTACCATGGATGGCCGTATTACTTCACTTATACATTCCGATTGATCTACACCAGTTATTATTTTTTGACAACCTCTCAAGCTTCCCGAAAGATTTAATCGATCAATTAGCTATGTTCGCCAAGAATAGTCGAACTGTTTTGGAATTTTGAAAACTAAACATCTGCTCCTCGCGTTTCCGTTGTATATCAAGAATCGTAACATCCCGTAGGACAGTACAGCTCACTGACTACGAATACACTGTTGTTTTTACTCGCCAGAAGTTAATATTGCTCGAGCAAGATACTATGTGTACACACATGATGTGTGCCAAAGATGGATGCGGCTTTTCATCTAAAAATATACCTGTTATATACACTGTTCCAATAGTCCAGCAACTGCATAGTTTCGACCACACACCCACAGTAAATACGCGTAGTCTCAGAGAGTGACAGAGGAATACTGGGTTTCAGGCCTATCTGCTTCATCACTTACGGTCCCAATGATCGAATTGGCCAAAGTTCATTTCAGTGGGAATCGCGATCCACATTGAAATTAAGGATGGCAATCCATTTACAAAACGAACGCTTCACAATGACCCTCCAAAGCTAATTAACATTTGTTTAAGACATAAAAGACTATACGATTCGGGATTCTGACTTTCCACACACGCACACAGCTGCACAAGCACATGAACTACGCGAATGCCGATGTGAAGAGAAGAGGAAAGTTAGTCACCACCTTTGATCGAGGTTCACGATCAAGAGAAGGGTTGGCAGTGGCACCAGCTGCTCACACAATTCGGTTGCATTAGCATGATTACGATGTGGGCTGATCATCGTCTAGTCGCCTTTCTCCTCATTTCTTGCAAGCGAATTGCTTATTTTCTGTTTAGAATGCAATGTGCCCAATATGGTTTGCAAAATGTCCAAAGTGGTTTGTAAAACGTTCAACTCAGAGTAAAAATCATCATCATCATCATCATCACACGTTAGCTGGAGGTGGAAAACACCTCAGCTATTGTGCCGCAATACAAAAGGCAAGAAAAGAAGAAAAACAAAACAACAACAACAAACAGTGGCACGCCCGCTGAGTCCCCAGTAACGGATGGACATCGTTCCGGAGAGCTAACAGCTGGCTGCCGTAAAAGAAAGTCATATTATGCCAAACGATTGAGATCGTGATTGGAGGGGGATGCTAAACAGGAGGGGGATGGACAAAGGAACTCACAACACAAACGCCATTGGGGCCGGCTCCAAGCCATATCAGCAAGTGTGTCCAACCAAACGTGTTCACCGTCCTTAGGACCCCAACCAGGCAGTCGGGATGCACCAACCGACGCCAACTTCGAAGTGAGGGTTTTCATTTCTCTCGACCAAGTCATCACATGGCCTCCCCTCCTCCTCTTCCAACCGCACCCACAACGCGCAAACAATGTATGTCGCGGGAGTCGGTGTGCTGACAAGCGCAACACTTGGCCCAGCCATCAAAGCCTGGTGCGTGATATAATGGTGCTGAGCGGTTCACTCGCTCTTCCTGCACCAAATACGCGACGCCGAACACGCTCATTGCCCACGCGGTGTTCCCACCAGACATGAGCTAAGCTGCGAAGGCAGCGATGATCGAATGTGACGAGTCGCTTCATGTCTGTCGACCTGATGGGCCAGGTTTCACAGCCATATAGGAGAGTTGAACGGACGGCTGCGTTGTAAACTCTGCCTTTGAGGGCGAGAGTAATGTCGCGTCTGCGCCACAGGTGGCGGAGATTGGCAAAAGCACCTCGAGCTTTTGCTATACGGTTCGTAACCTCATCTTCAATCCCACGGGTGCTAATATAGCTGCCCAGGTACTTAAATTCCTGAACGACTTCTAGCAGATCACCACCAAGCGTTAGCGCAGGGTTGGGTCCCTGCCAATCTTGGAGAAGTACTTTGTATTTCGATGGAGCAAAGCATACCCCAAAACGATTGACAGCCAGTGCTAATGGGTTCAGTGCTGTTTGGCATGTTTGGGAGCTGTCACAGATTAGGGCAATATCGTCTGCATACTCCAAGTCAAGAAATCGCTCACCAGGGAGTAGCTCCACACCTTCTAGGTCGTGTCCAGCGAACGCTGTTTCCATGACCTCATCAATAGCGAAGTTGAAGAGGAAAGGTGACAGCGGGCATCCTTGTCTCACACCGCTGGTGATACTGAAGGGTGGCGAGAGTTTGCCATAAACCCTCACCCTGCCCGAACTATGTGCGTACAGCGCTTTGATAATGTTTACATATTTATCAGGCACACCTTTCCTCAGCAGACAGTCCCAAAGGGCACATCGATCGACTGAGTCGAAGGCACCTTTTATGTCAGGAAACACGACAACGGTGGGTCGCCAATAAACATGGCGGTGCTCCAACACTTGACGCAATGTGAAGATGTGGTCGATGCAGCCCCGACCTCGACGAAATCCGGCTAGCTCTTCACGAATCTGGCTTTCACGAGTGCCAGTCAGTCTGTGGAGAATGAGAGAGGCAAGCAATTTAGAGGCAATCGAAATCAGACTGATCCCTCTATGACTGCCACATTCTAAACGGGAGCCTCCCTTGAAAATTGGGACAATGACGGAGCGGTTCCAGTCTGTCGGGACTGTCTCCTGCTCCCAAAGTTTTACTAGCAACTCGTGTAGATCATCTACTAGAGCAGGTCCACCGAATTTGAAGAGGGCTGGAGGAATTGTATCTGCTACTGCGGCCTTATGCAATTTCAACAGCCTGATCTCACGTTGGACTTCTGCGCGTGAGGGCGGATCCAAGGAGACGGCCCAAGGAGAAGGGCGCTCAATGCCCGAAGAAGAAAGCGATAACTCAGGTTGGTTAAATTGTCTCGCAAAGTGTTCAGCCCAACGCTCCAAGCGTTTTGACAGGCTGTGGATCATCTGCCCACTCTCGTCGCGTATGGTGTCGCTGACACCAGGTCTCCTGCTGCCTGTTGCCCGTATCAGACGGTATAACTTACGATGATTACCAATGACAGCGGCTGTTTCTATCTCAGAGGCACGATGAGACCACCAGGTTTCGCGGTCCTTCTTTAGGCTAGCACGTAGTTTCGCCCAGAGATTTTTTCGAGCCTCATTGTATTCATATCCAGCCGGAATACGTCGACGAGCATCCATAAGTTCTAGAGACTGTGTAGAGACCTAATGTCCGGTTTGGCAATTTGTTTTGCCACATGAAGACATGCCTGCTAATAGCAACGCTTGACGAGTATGCGACTAGTGATCTTCAACGGTGTTTGGTGGGCGCTTACTCAGCCCAGATGTCAGCGCATCTTGGTACACATTCAGAACATCTGGCTTCGCCAGCTGGCTGGTGTCAATCCGTTCACATTGACGTCGCGGACGTCCACCGAAACGCACCAGGAGGTCGGCACATACAAGTGCGTGGTCAGAGTCCACGCTCGTGCTCCAAATCGAACGACAGTTTTGGACACAGCCTCTCCAGCGGTAACTGATCGCGATATGATCGATTTGCGTCCATGACTGGCCCGAGGCTGGTGGCCGCCAAGTCACACTTCTGCGGGTGCTGTGTCGAAAGTTAGTGCTCGCGAGAAACAGGCGAGCATCTTCACACAGCTGGAGCAATCGCTCATCGTTATCATTACGGGAGCCTACACCATGTTGGCCGCCCAGATGAAGCTCATCAGAGGACAATTTTCCGACTTGGGCGTTTAGATCGCCAGCCAGCACCACAGTATCCGTGCTTCTTCTGTAACGAAGGAGCTCATGAAGTTGCTGATAGAAATCATCTTTTACCGAATCAGTGCTACAGTTTGTAGGGGCGTAGGCCGCAATGACAAACAGGCACCGTTTGTCCCCGCGCGACTTCGAAGCACGGAATGAACCAGCTAATCTAACGGCGCACATTCTACTGTTTACTGGGATCCAATCAATCAGGGCAGCTTCAGCCCGGGGACTCAAAACAATGCCGACACCAGCTTGATCGGCATTTGAAGCTGCATCATCGCCAGATAGGCGCAATGAGAATGTGCCGCCAGTGTCGCATGTGGGGGATCTCAGGTTAAGCACGGAGCTCGAACTTTGCAGGCGGGTTTCTGATAAGCAGCAAATATCGATCGATAGGGTCTCTAGTGTGCGCGCAAGTGCTGCCTGTTGGCCAATCTGCAGCAAAATGCGCACGTTGAGGCACGCCAATCTTAGCGAGACACGAGGACTCCAAAGGGAAACGGATGAACTGACGTTGTCCGCTTGGTTGAACATGGACTTGGCGACTGGATTGGAGCGACGCCCTGCGACTGTGTGTGATTTGAAACTAGAAGACAAGCGACTATTGAAGTAAGCTGGGGGAGGGCCAAGAATTGGGGGATTGAAAATGGGGGGGATATAAGTAAAACTGGAGCGGGACAATAAGGATGCAGAGGCGCAAGAAGGGGTATAAGAAGACGGGAAGGCCTGAGCAGTAGCATCCAAACCCCTATCCACCCTGCTCGATGCAGCAGATAGGGCGCCGTTTATTATCCTCTGCGACGGCCAGAGCATCAAGAAATTGTTTGACGAACGGTTCATTGTACTGCGTGGGCAGAATACTGTCAGGTTGCCCAGGCCTAGACAGGAGAACGATTAGGGTTCTCAACCAACGCCTTTGGTTCAAAAACCTTACCGCAAGGCAGCGGGTTTGGGCACTGGACTACAGAGCCCGTTTTATGAAATGAGGAGCCACCCCCATTCCAACCCCAACCTGGAGGACCAGGAGGCTGAGTTTGTCTGGCCTCTAACCATTGACCAATCTGGTATGAGTGGCTCTAAAGGTGCAAAAAAAGCACCACCCAGCATAGCTCAATGGATCTCTGAAGCACGCAAACCATCACACCACGGTAAGGTCCAGCCTCATTGCGATGGATACAAGTAGGCACCTTGTCAATATTCATATCAAGCGTAGCCACACCGCGGATATCAATCAACAACCTATCTTTGAAATGCAGGAAACACACAGCTAGATATACAGTCCAACTGCAAGGACGATGCGGTACACGTACCATATCAGACGCCTTATTGGCCCGGGATACTGAATCGAATGGAAGCGGACGCAGCCCACCTACCAATCGCTGCGCTGATTATGCTTAGATAATCAGTTGGTTCATCGTCTTTTGAATGCTTGCCCTACGTGGCAACGCTGGTAGTTTACTAAAGCCGTTTGGCTCAGGGACTCGCAACCGCATGTGCTACAGCACCATCCGCTCGACTTCGATGGCCTAGAATCAATCGGCGTCTGTCGCTTCCCTACACGATATTTCTCCTCCGCGATCAATAGCGCCTTCCCCTGTACATGGGCAACTGCCCTCTTGATCAGCTCCCGCCATTCGCGCCGATCAACTGCCTTTGACTCCCAGCACCTGAAAGCAACATTACTTCGTGATATACTAATGTGATGGTAACGTAATTTCGGTTTTCCCACGTGTCACTTCCTTGCAGTTCGCCGTACAAAAGCTGTTTGGGTATCCTCGTCGAATTCATTCGGCTGATATGCCCCAGCCACCACAAGTGCCGCAGCAGAAGTATGCAGTCCACTGCATACATGCCACTGCGACGCAGCAGTTCCGTGCCTGCAACACTTAATGAAATCGCTCCAAATATCTGATGTCCTTCTGGTATATATACCATTGGAACCAAGCTGATGATATAGAAGTTTACGGTGCTGTGGGTTCTATACGGCTGCGAACTCTGGACGATGTACAGGAAGCACATCAGATATTTGAATCGATTTCATCAACAGTGTCTGCGAGAGATTCTGCGCATCGGTCGCAACATGTTGAGAAAATCGTTTCCACCAGAGCCAAATCGACAAACAGTGCTCGAACTGGATTACAGTGATGCACACATGCATTTAGCATTATCAAAATGTACGAACGTCAGCAATCTGCGCTACCAGACCAATTCCGCGGAAACAACCTGCAATTTGCCTTAAATTTGGTCTCAAAATGACACATGCATAAACCAATAGCATCTTGATAAGCGACGTTTTATATGGCCCGTGCTCCTAGGGAGCCAACCAATGGAAAATTACGGCACAAAGATGTGAGTAAGCAGAAAAGAATGTGGAGTGTATAGATGATGGGTTCCCTGCGAGATCACCCACATCAACGTTCCAATGATGTGGAGTCACTGATAGCACAGTAGTACGGTGTCACACGTAACACGCATTAGCTAACCGAGGCTAGTGTTCAAACGGTGTAAGGTCATGAAGAAGATGATAGGCAGTGTCAAATGTAAATTTTAGATGTGGTACGTCGCAGTCCCCTCCCAGTCACGCAGATTCCCACGTCTGAAAAAGCACCAGATAGTTGTTTTGACCTTCTTGGTCTTGTCAGTGGTGCACATCTTGTTGTCCGTCCATACGCTGTGCCAAGCAAATTTGAGTTCAGTCAGCGGGCCGGATGAACTGACAACGAGGGCCGTATTTTTTGTGACCCATCACCTAAGGCATTAACAAGTGGATGGATCCGATCGTAATTTCCTCACCAACTATACCATTTCCCGGCCAAGTTGTCCACTTGGGCAACAGAAATAATCTGAGGGGCATTCAAAATGAGTCTACTCATTTTGCAGTGGTCAGGCCAGGTGTCAACTCGTCCTATTGCTCTATCATCGCCTAATACTAAGTACGTCCATTCGGCCGTGCATGTGCTCCCCGGTTGCCAACTGGAATACGCATGCGTTGGTGCAACAACACTGTTCACGACCAACTGGACGAGGCAAGTCACGGACTTTGGTATCCGATGGCAACAACCGGCGTTATGCACAGGAGACACTGATAAGTGTCGTGAAATCCTGTGCTATGTTGCAAGGCTAGTGCAAGACTGACGTAACACGGAAACAGCAAATTCCTCCTCCTTGCTACTTGGAGAGGTCTGTGTTTTTGGATGCGTCCTCTTGTTACAACGCGATGACACAGTATCACGATCCCCAATAGCAAGGATGAGGAATTTGCTGTTTCCGTGTTACGTCAGTCTTGCACTAGCCTTGCAACATAGCACAGGATTTCACGACACTTATCAGTATCTCCTGTGCATAACGCCGGTTGTTGCCATCGGATACCAAAGTCCGTGACTTGCCTCGTCCAGTTGGTCGTGAACAGTGTTGTTGCACCAACGCATGCGTATTGCAGTTGGCAGCCGGGGAGCACATGCACGGCCGAATGGACGTACTTAGTATTAGGCGATGATAGAGCAATAGGACGAGTTGACACCTGGCCTGACCACTGCAAAATGAGTAGACTCATTTTGAATGCCCCTCAGATTATTTCTGTTGCCCAAGTGGACAACTTGGCTGGGAAATGGTATAGAGCTAAGTTGATTCGAAACGTTTTCACTAATCGTGGTGACATCATCAGTGAAGAAAGGTTGAGGATTTAATAGCGGATGCTGGAAGAACGTAAACTCAGGATCCGGTGTTACCTCAGATGGTGATGAATCGTTCGCAGGCAGATTGCACGTATAAGCGAGCAACCCTCCAACTAAACAGCCAGCTCAAGTTATTGGAGCATATGTTTTCGAGGAAAGGAAATTGTCAACAGTGGGTGCATTTAGTGTTAAAGCATTAACGCAAACTCGTCCATATATAAAGAAGACTACCAAAAATAGGAAAGCCACTTTAGGCTGCGGCAGCAAGTAGCCTAAACGTGAATCAAGTCGAAAACCAGTCGGTGCTGCTCTCGGATTGTACAAAATCGCAAATAGATCAAGGTACAGGAGACGCACATTCGTGAGCAAATACAGAAGAGCTGGTAAAAGACTCTAATAGTCCATGGAAACCATGATGCTGATGCTCAAAAGTGTTACGTTTGTATCCGTGCACATAATCAAACCAATGGGAGCTGAAAGTGGCAGAGCGAAGCTAAACGCAGGTTCGCCGTGAAACCGAAGCTCAAGAGTGGCTAGCCAAATAAACATGCCAGTAAAAATCAGACAGACACGGAATCGTGTCCAGTCCGGTGTGAGAACAAATAACGAGAGTGAACTGTGAAATCAGTGGGCAAGTAAACGCATGGAATGATTACGTTCACAAATTGAGTATCCAAAGATAGTTGCAGGGCCCGCAAAATGTACATCGAAGAGATACAAAAGTCACCAGGTGGGATCACAGCGAAAGACTAATAGGGTGGGAGCACCTGGACGGAGTGATGGGGACCAGCGTGGAGAGAGTCAAGTCCATACTGCCAAAACACGCCGTAGGACTTGGCGCGGAGCCTACATATGCTATGCTCAGCGTCGAACTAGGGAGCGGGCAAGGGAGACGATTAAATATAGCAACCCTATGCCGTATAAGGGCATGAAGTGAAAACAAGAGTGAAAACAAGATAGAGTGGAAAGGCAGGGGAAGAAGAATGGTGCACGTGGCTTCAGTTGGAGGGGAGATGTGACGTGCGAGCCACATGGTAGGTTTCTTCGGTGCTGGATAGGACCGGCGAGGTGATCTGTGATTCATATGTCGAGGTGTAATTATGCACAATGTGTGACATAGACCATCGCATGTAGGACCAACTGGCTCAATTCTGCTGTACTCCATTAGGAATTTCCGAGGATATATGGAACCCCATTGTGGGAATAGAAGCGCCTGGTTGATCAGTGATTGGGGTACCTTGGCTATCTGCACGAGGCATAGTGGGGGAATCCACAGCCGCTTGCTCCTGAAGGAAAAAAAATGCAGAGATTGAAAACAAAATGGAAAATATATGCTGGGTACTAAACAGGATGAATGTGCTAAATCCTTCGTGAACCCTTCTCAAAACCGGTTGCTCCCAAGGATACTGGGCTGGATGGACACAAATGATTAAGGCATATCGGATTAGAGCTTGAGGAATAGTTCAGTTGAGCCGGAGTCCGAAGATTTCAGGTATCGAAAGCAGATGGAGTGAAAAACGATGGAACAATATTAACAGCCATATGCAAAGCTACATAAGCTATAAAGATATGCAGCCGACCCAAAGGAATCAGATTGAAGGGAGACAAGGAAGAGTAGATAAGAGCAGTGGCAACCGTCGTCAACGATTTGTCAGGTTTGCTGCACACCCACCAGTTAAAATTTTTGGTAAAACAAGGTGAAAGATGGCCTTCCATTTTAACCCGACGAGATGACTCGAAATTGTTGTAAGAAAAACAGCATTTTAAACAGCCTGATAGGATGGCCAAGCCACAATTGCCGAGTAACTGACGGCAACAACAGAGCTTTCAAAATCCATGGGGTCAGTAAAGACTTAACAGAACGGTGCTCACATGCAGAAATAGTAGTGAGCGACCTTGGCCGCAAAGCTAACAAAACCAAGGGATAAAGAAACAGCTATCCCTAAGTATCCAAACTCAAAGTATAAACCATGCATCACAAAGAGGATGGTGTTACGGAGAGTCAGCGTTCAGGCCGAGAGCAGTGGCGCAACAGTGGATCGATCTACAATTAGAGATCGAACGCGAGTAAAGATCAAAATGCGAATCTATGTGGAATCAACGGCAAGTCGGACCATGAACCGTTTGATTTGTGTTAATTAATATTAATTAGCATCTCTAATCTTGCTGTGTTGGTGGTTTCCTACAACCTATTTATTGCGCCATGCTCACATACAGTAGAATCAGAATCGGAATCCCTCGGTCCGGCTGGTCTTGGTGTTCTCATTTCGTTGCGGGATTGAACTGTTTGGGCCGCACAGCAGATTTCAAGCAGGTTATCCGTACTGTCAGCGGCAACGACAACAGATGGTACAGGTAAGATTTTAACAAGACAAACATAAGCTTCAAGGAGAAAAGGCTGGCGAAAAGATGTGAAATTGTAACGACTGTAGCGGTTTGGAATGCCTAAAATGTGCGTGGATCACTAAATGTCAGCTCAAGCGGATTATAGGGAAGGAAAGCACGGTTGCAGTGAGCATTGATACAACAGCTGGGGTATATAAACTGCAACTGTTGATCGATACCAAGAGGCCACGTCGTCTGAACTTGCCAGGTACATGGAGATGGTGGGGTTGTCAACCGACGCCTCTATCACAAAGGTAGTAAGCCCCGCGGGAGACGTCATCTGAAGAACGACGAAATCGTGTTCGGGGGCACAGCAACGGAGCGCGATGGTAACACTAATATAAACATTAGCACATCAATACATTGTACTGATATTTCACCGACATACAACCACAATAGCCACATGAAAGAGGGATGGGAATAATAATAATAATAATAATAATATGTCAGCTGTACGCCGTAACGGCGCTTCGCTGCCGCGCGACCACCACCAGTCGCGCGCGGGCTGAGTATACCGCGAGGACGCCCACCCCTACGCGGATTCGAACCGGTGACCTTATGGTTGCAAACTAAACGTGCAGACCACTCGGCCACCGGCCGACAAGAGGGATGATAGAATGGGAGGAAAGAATAAAGGGGGAAGAAAGAGTTCAAATATTTGATCTATGCACCAGGATCACATGCATAGGTTTTGCCACTATCTTACGGTCACAAATAGCCGATTGAGAGAAAACCAAAGATTCGTAGCCAAGTCTGTTCAATTAGTGGTGGAGTGTTCGCTAAGCTTGGCAGTTTTGCTGCGAACGTTCGTCACTAACCGAGGTGTCATCAGTGCGCCAGTGTGTGTACGTCGTTGCCACAAGAAATCCAAAGATGTGGAAAAAATGAGACGTTCTTTTCGCGCTTTAACACGCCGCTTGGTCACTTCAGTGGTTGTGGCGTTGATCTGCCAAAGGAGGCATAAATTCACACATGTTTTATTGAATTCGCTTGCGTGCCATGTCTTAAAGTATCTCCTTGGATCCGCAGCTCGGATCCAACCACAAGGGGAAGTCAACGCTATGACATTTTGTCGTCATGCAAAAGGCTGAAAACCTCACGATTTCCTCAAGCAATGTCATGTGCAAGCAAATAAAGCGCAACGTAGTAGTCGCTCGCACAGAATATGTAGATGACCGAGCCATCTCAATTGGCGCAGCGGTATCAGCCTGTTGAGAGTAAGGGCCGTATTACCTAGGACGTGACGTCTAATATCGCACTTGCAAACATGGTTTAGCAAACATACATGAGTTATCCTCCGCAAAAAGCTGCTGTTAAGGACCAAAATCTGAGGAATGTCATTCAAGCAAACGGAAAGGACTCGTTTCTGTACAACATAACACGAACACAGGGATTGTTAAGCGAGACGGACGTTCCAACGATGTCACAGATTCGCGAACGATAAGCCGGCTATGGTAATGTGAAATCTCCACTGCAATGATACCGTCAGCGAAAACGCAGCTACACAAGTAGACAAAGACACCCACTTGTGCAAGTTTCGTTTCTCCAAGAGTGAACAATGCAGCAAGTAGATGTCAATCCTGGAGCATGGCATTCGATTCGAAGAGGACTAACATTACACCATACTTAATTTCTTCAATCGTCAAGCGAACAGTGGCTGAAGAAATGAGACGTCTGCCTTGCAACCCAAGAATCTACGTTCCGAACCTGCGGACGACGTCGAGATATCCCTAGGCTGCGCGCCAATGATGGTGGTCACGTGGCAGAGAAGCGGCGCAACGACGTATAGTTGATGCCAGTAGAGTTGTATACTTCTGGAGCTGTTACCGAGCAAGGTAATATCATCAGCATAGTCTAGGTCAGTCCCGAGACTGACGGGAAGAAGTTTCCAGCAAGAATCTTAGATGCATTTCATAGCGCTCAAGAAAATCTTCTCAAAAGCAAAAATGAAGATAAAGGGGCATAGGGTAGCCCTATCGCGTACCGCTATTGACAATGAAGGATGGTAAAAGTTTGACTTAAACTCTCATTCTACCTCAGATATGAAGGCATAATGAACGTAGGAAAGCTGTATATTTTCCGGGACTTTGTTTCGTAGCCAGCAACATCGATCAACGGTAACGAATGCAACACGGATGTCTAGGAAAGCAACGATGGTAGGCATCTAGTGTTCGAGATTTGTCAAAGCGTGAAGATTTGACCCACAAAACCGTGGCCAAAACAGAAATCAGGTTGCTTCTCCCTGTACTGTGATTCACGAATCGGGGATAGTCTGTGATACAGCCATTGTTCTTTTATTCTACATACTATCTAGGAGTGAGAAGCACCCCAGATATTGTGTGTAATACAGTCAAAAAACAGCATTACAAAAAAGGGGCAATACAGAACGAAAATGTTATTATGTTTTGTTTTATATTATGCACTGGCGACAAGGACGGGGACAGAAGGAAAAACTAAACGAGCCGGGCGAAATATAGGATCTTGCAGTACTGAAGCCATTAAGATCGGCTCTTCGTTATGTAGACAACGGTTTACATCCAACGCACTGAGACTGTATTTAAGAGGAAATAGAAAGTTTTCTGTACACCTATATCGAATTAGGAAAAATCGAGAACATTAAGTTGCGAATCATCAGCGGTTGTGTCTGGTCAGTTAATCGTTTATCCTTGTTCGGTTAGGAAATTGTACTAGTGTCATTATTTCCGGGCATACAATGTCTTCTTTTGGCATTGTATGTATAGGATTGTTTACAAATTCGCACATTTTTCCTCAATAAAGTTGTTTAGTGGTTTAAAACACTATTCTACGATCGTTCCTTATATACTTTTCTGTTGTGTTATTCTTTAAGTTTCGGATTCTCTGACGGTGTAAAGGTGTTCTTGAGTGTTTCTGCATTTGGGAAACTGGAATTTTGAACGGGGTTTGGGGGAGTTATAGGAGTCCAGGAGTCGAAATAATATCAAAAGTTATGGGGAGATATTCCAATGGGATAATTCGTAGGGTCTTATAATGTTAAATCTTTTTTCGCCATTAGGTTTTTGTTAACATTCTAGCCTTTTAATACCGTTTTTTTGTATTCGTTTCAGTTTTGCATTTGTTTAGCGGATTTTCTGCTGGTTTTCTAGTTCACAATATTGTTGGAGTGGGCTAATTGGGGAGATGAATTAAAGGGTTTGGGTTACTTGGGAAGATGATGAGACACTGTGCCTTTATTCCGAGAATTTCGGAAAACCTCCATGTTACTGCCTGGGCATATGAACGTCCCGCATGGTACAAGATCTCTGTATTTTCTATTGATCTTAAATCATGTTGTGAGAGAACTCTCTCACAGATGTGTTGGGGTGTAGCAACTGGCCGGCCAATGTGTATGAACGAGTGGCTGCACATCTGGTGATACTGATGAACTCCGACTTGCTTGCGTTAAGAGGGAGTTGCATTTTAGTGGAACACGTTGACAGTTGCTCTAAGTCCTGCTGGAGACGAGCGTAGTAATCCTGCTTTTCAATGATCATCCGGATTTTCAAATCATCTGGAAACAGCACACATGGTGACTGGAGCTGCTGCGGAGGATCGTTGATATGAATAAGGAATAATGCTAGCCCAAGTGCAGTTGCTTGACACACGGTACTAGACGATTGGAACCAGTCTGTCAGCTATTCATTGATCTATACTCTATACATTCATCCCACAACAAACTCGTGTAACCATTAAATTATCGTGCCACCGATCCCGTATGTCCCCATTTTACCATGCAGTACCTCGTGGTTCACTCTGTCCAACGCCTCACTAAACTTGATGTATTCGACGTCACCATCCTTCAGTTCATTTAGAGCTCGTAACCACTGGTGACTTGCTTGCACCAAGTTGGTGATGCGGTATCGCCCTTTCGTTAAGTCGTGTTGCGCTGGGATCAATACGTCACTCGATTCGAAGAACCATAGCAGACACTTTCACTACCTTCTCGAGCACTTTGGATCTTAACTTAATTAAACTAATCGGTCTATAATTCTCTAGTTTCCTCCGATCACTACTCTTGGTACGGGGTCTCACTATCGAGCAATTACAGTCGTACGGGACAGATCCTTCAGAGAGCGATTGATAAAAAAAGATTTGTTACGGATTGTGTGATGATAACTGATAGGGACTTGAGTATTAATGGGTGAATTCAGTATGGTGCATGGGGGGGGGGTTTCGCACCATCGAGGATGACGAGTTGCTGGCACCCTTCGATTGCATCACATTGTAGGCCGTTGAGCAAGACTCGCGCAGCCAATTCCGGTACTGAAACCGGCACCGGCTAACTGGGAAATACAGTGAGGGAATGCATAGCCAAGACGTCCGCGCATTTCGCGCTTGAAATGAGCGTCTTTCGGTCTAAGCTCTCTATTAACGTTAGGTCGACCCCAGTTTTCAGTTGGCGGTTCAAGTAGGCCGAGGAACCTAGTTCCTCTTCGAACGTCCGGGTTTTTTTGTTTTTGTGCAGGTTTAAAAATTTTGCTTTTTCTCTTTAACCGCTTTAACTTTATCCCAACCCCTGTTTTTATTTCTATTTCCAAGATTTCGTCGCCCTTTCGGTCTATTTTTCTATTCCCTATTTAAAGCAATTGGGTTGGACCGGTTCTTTTTTTTATATTTTAAAGGAACCGAACCCGGGAAGAGTGAGGTTAACCTTCCCTTTATAAAAAATACAAATGGGGTTAAGGAACCTTTCCCTGTGTCGGTTCAATCTGACTTGCATTTGGGTTGGGCCCGTCCCTTTTAGTCTCCCTTTCCATAAATTTAAGTTTGGGTTTTTTGTATTTTAGTAAGGAAAATAAAATTTTAGCCTTTGTCAAATGGGGGTTGGTGTCCGTTTGCGCAAGGGTTTCTTTGATTTGGTTCTGTTTCGGTTTGCTCCCCGTTCGCATAAATTTCAGTCAAGAAAAAGAGCCGGGAGGGAGGTTTGCGGGTTGGGTGGGATGTATTTTTGGCTTGCTCTCATTTTAAATTTTATTTAATGGAAAAAGACCCTAATTTTGCCCGGGACGGAAAAAAACGGAAGGCTTGGCCAAATATTTTAAGTTAAAATTTATCCCCCTTTGAAAAAAGAGTGGAGGGCGTATGTTTTCCTCTATATGAGGTGTAATCTCACCACAACATTGTTTTATTCCGCTCGAGAAGACCCCCCCTTTTTTTTGTGCGCGCGTGTGGGGGGGTGTGCGCCACAATATTTCTCATAATATATTTTCTCCCCTAGGTGGGTTTTTATGTGTTTGACAGAGAGGTGATGTTGTATAGAACAAAACAACACCGCGTGTTTTTTTTTTTGGTGGGCGGAATAGAAAAGAATATTTTCAGAACAACACTTTTTTTTGGGTAAGGCCGTAGTTCTCCAACTATTTTCCAGTACTTCAAAAACCGGCCGCCCCCTCGAAACCAAGGTGCCGCATTCGTTCTCATTTTTTTTTAATAAGGCACACGTTGTCGAAATCACACGAAGATCCTGGGAGGTACTGCGGGAGGACGTAGCTGGATGTTGAGCAGGTGGATACGACTGCGTCGTACACCCTTGATGATCAGAAGAAAAATAATTAGTAATAAGTTAGTACTTTCTTCTTTTGTACGTTGGTTCAGATTAATAACAGTAGTCATCCAACGATTGTTTTCTGGATGCTACAAGTGTCGGCTGATATGTATTTTGCTTTCTTGCAGTGCTGGAAGACGAAACAGTAGCTGCTGCGTCATACTAGTAGTAGAAAAGATGATTATAGGACGTCGTAATTGCTGGTTATTTTTTCGACCCAGCATTATTAGTTGATTCGTCGTAATATTGTTGCCGACATCAAAGAATATTTTGTTGATGACCCCGTGGAAGAACTCAACATCGTGATCATAACGTATCCGAGGTTTTTCATTTTTTGACTCTGATACGTAGAACACCATGAGAGTATGACTCCTCGAAGAAATTAATAATGAACCAGTGGGAGCAGAACTAGAGGCTGTTAACTGAGTGTATTGTTTTTTATCAGCAGGTGACGTCTGAACTCGATTACGCGGGTCTTTGCTTTTTTGAGTGCTCCATGGATCCTCGATGTTCAGAAGTTCACAGACAGCCTCTGAGAAATTGAGGCACCGATCAGTGAAGCGGCACTGCGTAGCCTCCGAGTCTGAGTCTTCTATCGGTGGGGAATATTGAACGGGGGGCTCGGCGGGGGCCGAAGATGCTAGTGGTGGTGAAGATCGCGGAGTGACAATAGAAGGCGAGGTGACAGAGGTACTTTTACGAGGGCGTTTGATCCCACGTGGTGGACGGTTTGTTTCTATGTGAAAGAGAGATTTTCCCGTAGTTGTTTGCAGTCTCTGCGTATTCTGATATCTTGTACCGCGACATTTATCACATATAACTTGAAAAAACGATGTCGGATGTCAAGCGATTTTCGAAACAAGTCAACGGATAAGCCAATGCACGAAATATGGAACAAAACATCACAGCCGAAGAACCGAAGTGCATGAGCCTTATTTCCCACAACTTTCGAACACGAACCACAAGTAGCTTGAGACGGCATCATAAGCTACAGCGAATCCAAGATGGCAGACAGAGGTGGCAGTAGAGCAAATCAATTGGATCTCCGGAAGTAGCTAAAGGACAGCCGCCAAAGTTGCACCGCTTGGAAAATACGCTAAATGAAGAATATCGGTGCACAATTCACACAGATAAAACGCTGATAACACAGTAATTTGAGGCAAAAGTAGTATCCAGCAAACGCTGATCCAAAAATCACTTGTCTTACGAACGTAAACAAGTCGGCAGGCTTCAAGCGAGGCCGAGTTCAAAATGAGGGAATACTTTCATCTTGACCAACTCATCGAATAGTCTCCCCAACTCATCTTCCATCCAGAGAGTTGGAGTGCAAACAACGCACATCGTGGGAGTCGGTGTGTTGGTATGCGTAAAACATGACCAAGTCATTGAAACATAGTGCATGAAACAATGGTATTGAGCAGTTCCCTATTTATGACTGTCGGGTTAATGAGCAGGATTTCATAATCGTACAAGATGTTTGAAAGCAAGGTTGTATGATAGAATCAACCATTTAGAGTGCGAGTGATGCCGCGCCAACGCTACAAGGGGCAAAGATCAGCAAAAGGGCCTCGAGTTTTCGCAACACCGTTCGTGACTTCATGTTCCACTTCCCATGCACCGATACTGCCGCTCAGATGGTTGAATTTCTGAATTTATTCTCCCTGCTTCACACCAAGGATCAGCGCAACGGGTGGACTTTGACAACCTTACAGCATTGCATTTGAACTGTGTAAATTACAGCCCGAAACGGCTGACAGCCAGTGCTAATCTGTCCAATGCTGCTTGGCATGTTAGAGATCAGAACAACATCAACATCATCAACATATTCCAATTCAAGAAGTCGATCACCTGGAAGTCGCAAGTCGTCTTGAATGAACGCAGTTTCCATGGCTTCGCCAGGAGCGGTTAAAAAGAAAAGGTGACAGCGGGCAACTTTGTCTGATAGCACAGATATTGACAGGCAGCGGTAGGTTACCATAAACCACCTATCTGCCCGAGCTACGTGCTTAAAGCGCTCTGCTTACGTATTTTGCTGGCGCACCTAACATTAGCAGAGGACCCTGAAAAGTATATCAAACCACAGAATCGCAAGCATTTCTGATGTCGATGAACACAACTACAGCTTGTGACCAGTAGGGATAGCAAGCGCTGCAAGAAATGTGTAAGGTGAAGACCTAGACAATATAGCCGCGATTTTAACGAAACCCGACCTGCACTTCGCGAATCTGGCTCTCACGGGTACCAAGCATTCTATGGAGAACGGCAAGTGACGGAGAGGTAATTGAGATCACACTGACACCACTATAAATGCTTCATTCCGAACGTGAGCCTCCTTTGAAAATCGGAACTATTACGGAGTAGTTGCCTTCGGTATGGACAGTCTTCTGCTCTCACAGCTTCACCAGTGAATTTTGCAAATCATCTGCATGGGCAGGCTTCCCGAATTTTAAGAGCGCAGGAGAAAGTACATCTGGTCCCGCGGCCACATTTAACTTCGGGAGTCCTATCTCACGTTCGACTTCTGCGCATGAAGACAAATCCATGGGAGGGTCTAGTATAGAGTTGAACACTGGCTCGTAGCGTAGCTGGCAATCCTTGTCAATTTTCAGTGTTTGACACAAAGCTTCAAGCTAATCTAGTAGTAGATAATTATTATTAGTGGTATCAATAGTCCATTGAATAGACGTAGAGCCAAGCCAATCTACAGATTGCCTGTTCACTCTTGTTGCATATAGCTTCGTGCAAGGTTTCCTGATACTCACAACCCGTATAAGGTGGAAAAACTTCAGGTGGTCATCTAAATAAATAACTAAATACTTTATTCTCGACAAAGCGAGGCACGCCTTTTGGGCGCGATCAGAATACTGCAATGTTGTACATGATAAGAAAATAAGCAGGAGCAAGAGCAGGAGTAATACAGATGTAGTCAGTAGGGTAGGCCAACATGGCCCAAAGATTGAATGAAGTCTATCCTCGCAGAGTGCGAGACGAGATAAGAATTACAGAGAAGATTGGAGTGGAGTATGTTGATGAGGAACTGGTCCAATGACGTTGTGTACAGAGTGCGGGTCAGATGAGTGACATTTTTGCTAAACAAACAGTAAGAAGGTTCCACGATCTCTTTTCAAGGCAGCACGCGGTTTCGCCCTGAGGTCTTGGCGAGTCTCGTCGTGTACGTTCCCAGCCGGATCCAAAAGCTGCTGGCTGCGTGGAGATCAGCGCACATGTTGGTAGGCGGATTTTCCAAACGAAGGCACATCTGCAGCTAATAATGTTAGGTGAACTGGCGTCCAGTGAATATCAAAAGTGTTCAGTGACCAATTATTTAGCTGGCATGCGTACTTCGGTATAATTCCCGCTTTATCAGTTGGCAAGTGTAAATGTGCACACAGCGACGGCATATGCGTCCGGAAACAAACAAGATCATCACACATAAGTGTATGATCGGAGTCCACGTTAGAGCTCCAAAGCCAGCGACAGTTTTGGACGCCGCATGTCGGACGGTAACCGATAGCCATTTGATAGACTTGCGTCAAAGACAAGTCTGAAGCAGGCGGGAGCAACGTCAATCTAATGCGAGTGCAGCTTCCGTAATGACCAAGAGAAATCAGCATCTTCATAGACTGAAATTTGAGGTTTTTTTCCGCTGAGGTTCTCCATCGCACGAGAGAAAAAACAGTGCGCAGTCTTCAGGGTTCTCTTGCTAAAGCCACAAATGCTTCCTTTCCTACAGATCGCTTGAAGCACGCATACAAATTGTCCTCTGCTTAGTTCACGCGCACGAAATTGGAAGATCTCTCGCTTGGAATGAAATACCGACTGCCACCAAAAGCGCTAGACAATCTCACCAAGCAGGCCCATTTCGCGTATCTGAATGAACAACTCAGTGAGCGCTCACCAAGATGGACGGAAGATGTGGCTTGGTTCCGGGCAAAATTGGTAGATATTGCGAACCAATTCCTGTGTACACCGATAAGTCAGAGGTGCTGTCTGCAGTCTGAACACTATACGGCGATCAGGGAGTTGAAACAAATGGAGCACATAATGTTCCTGCAGCCGGATAAAGCATCGGGCATTGGAGGAATTAACAGGATTTACTAAATTTCGAAGATGGAGTCCATTCTGGGAAACAGGCGGAAGTTCGAGCTAGACAATACACCGGAAAACAACATCCTGGTGGAGAAGCATGGGGCAAGGAAGCTCCAGATCCTCTTGCAACATGGTTACATCAATGAGTCGCAGTACAGGCACTTAAAACCGACTGGGACACAGAGAGGCGTTCCCAAGTTATACAAAGCAGGATACCTGCCACGTCCGAGTATGCGCACGAACAATTCACCTTATCACAACGTCGCGCGGTGGCGCGCGAAACTATTACATCCTGTACGTAAACTCCTCGCCATGTATTGTCTGAAATACTCATTTGAACTGGCCGAGACGCCGGGACCATTGTCCCTTAGTGCAGAGCTCATGTGCTCAATAGATGTGCTTTATCTACAGACGTGCCTCTACGTGAGACGAACGATAATTTATGTGAACTTTTCATGAGCCAGAATATGTGGTATCTAAAGGATATGATTCTACTGTGCATCGAGAACATAAGGTTTGAGTTTGAGGGGACCGCCTGCAAACAGGTCGACGGGGTCGCTATGGGCAGCCCTCTGGGAAGAGTTCTGGTCGACATCTTCCTCGGCTTGATAGAAAGGCAAGTTGCTGCCAGCATTGGTGAAGCGAAAGTGTACAGACGGTATGTCGATGATATTCTAGTGGAGAAAATTTTAACCGGCTGCTGACCATCCTGAATTCGATTCACTCTAATCTGTTGGCATTCCATGAAGTGGAACAACACAGTTTCCTGGCGTTTTGGATACGCTCATTAGGAGACGGGCTGAAGGTACATTCCGGCGCATTGATCACCGCAAATCGATTTGGAGTGGACAGTACTGTTACTTTTCAAACTTCGCCCCGACCACATACAAATGCGGCTGAGTGAAAACTCTCTTCCACCGGGCTGGATGTCTGCAGCCCAGAAACGTTAAAAGCCGAAGAAGAAATTCTACGCAAGACCTTACTTTATAATGGGCATCGTGGGAAGTTTATCCAAGTACACACAGACACAGACTAGTACATAACAGACCTCCCAGTTTGAAAATACCGGTGCTGACAGCTGAGGAAAAGGATGTTTATTTGTTCTTGCCGTTCAAGGCGGACCATGTGGCAAATGATATCGGACGCAAGCTCCGGTCCAGCCTAACGCGAACCTACACGACAGCCCAGTTGCGACAGATATACCACGCGAGGATTCGCTCTTCCTAACCGCCAGAGCATCTCATCGGGTAGTTCGGCGTCTCATGTAGTTTATCATTTCACCTGCGGTTGCGGTGATATTTACATGGGCAGAACAAACCGTATGTTAGCTCAGAGGGTAGCTGAACATTTGCCAAAGTGGTTGGAACAAGTGGTTATGCAACAAAATGGCGAATCTGAGAATTAACCGGAGCCCAGCATCGCCTATCAACAAGCATCTCATGGTAACCCATCACCACGTGAATTCTGAGACAGCGATCAGTGTTATTACGTAACCAAAACCCGATAATGTTGGCAATTAGTGTGGCGTTGTTAATTAAGGCCCATCATCCTGTGCTTTGTGCACAGAAACCCTTGAGGCAACCAATTCGGTTGCTTTGGTCTTCACTGTGACATTTTGATTGGTGTTGCTTATTCTTCCATGTACATACGCATTTGTGTGTTTCTGTCGTATTGTGTTTGTGACTGAAGAGAACAATCGGGATGTTGACATATCGCAACCTGGCTTCTCTCTGCCATGACGAAATGGTTGAATGGGCTCCATTATTTTGTTTGGTAGTGTTTACGTAGTTAGTGCACCCGTATATTCAAGATTTGTCAGTCGGTCACCTGGCATAACATACAACCCGGTGGAATCTGCAAGAACCAAGTCACTTACGAGCATTTCGATCACAAAGTTGAAGAAAAGTTGAAGGACAATCCTGGTGAACCCCACCTGCCCTGGGGGTCTCCAAAGACGGCTTCCTTCAGAACATGACTAGGTTTCGGGGTAACTATACAGTGAACAGTAAAGATTTTACTCCTAGACTGTGCGAGGCACAACCCAAGTGAGTGGACTGAGCAATTTGTACATCGGGATCGCATAAAATAGTAGATTGTTCATGTTTTGTACAACGGGTCCCAAATGGGTTTCTGAAGTGAATGGCAGTTTGATAGTATTAGAGAGAGCAAGAAACAGGGAACAATAACAAATGCAGATTTGGCCAAAAGTTCAAGTAAAATAACACGGTCACCCATGGAACTGTCCCGGTGGGACCTGCTTCCATGCGGGTTAATGCCCCGATGGGTTTCACCCGCACTTCCAAGTTCCAACGGTCTGTGTGCCAGTGTGGCGAAACAGCATGTAATATAGAGGGATTTCAGAAGGGAAAAAAAGTTAAGCTGGCACAACCTTCATTGATAGGAAGTGCCACAAGCTGGTACGATTAACAGAGTCGAACACGGCTTCCAGGTCAAGGAAAACCACCGTCGTCTGTGTCCCTGGTCTAACACTTCACGAAGAGCAAATAAGTGGTCGATGCAACCATGACCAGAGCGGAAGGCAGCACTCACGAGGACCAGCAATTCTTCAAATTATGATAGCCGTGAGAAGTTTGGAGGTGATGAAAACAAAGCTAATGTCTCGATGATTTTCGTACAAAGTCCGTTGACTCTTTCTGAACATGGGCATGATTGTTAATAGTCGCCAGTCTGAAGGAACCTCTTCAGTGTCCCAAATGGTGTTTAGAGAGCAAGTCTAACGAACGAAGAATAGCCTCCATCTTTTATCTGGAATAGCTCAGCGACGAACAAGCAGTTCTAGTGAACGAGCGGCTTCAGCTGCAGAGGGCAAGTAGCGATTCTGCATAGTGCTAGAAAAGAAGAGTTGCACTTTATGTAGGAAACTTAAACGATGTACGAGGTCTTGAGGCGAGGAGCTGGTGAAAATTGAAAACCATACGGGAATACTGTTTCGAGGAATCCCGGAGCGTATGCAGGTGCCCCCGCGGACCAGTGGGTTATCTGAGACGAGGTAGATGTACGAAATCGATATGCAATCATGTATGCTATCCCTGTCGCTTGAGGTCGATTTCGATGGGATCGACATGTGACCACACCAGGTGGTAGAACATCTCCCCGTATCTCTGAAGTTGTTCTTGAATGAGGCGGTGAGCTCCACTAAGCCTGAGAAGTGTAACCCCGTGTAGCGGCCACCAGGATGGTGTTCATATGACAGCAGGTGACCAACAAGCGCATTGCAGTCCTCAGCAAGGACAACGACATCTAATAATCCAGATAAATCTTAAACCTCGTGGGATCTGAGATAGAACTTGTCTTTAACCGATGCATCACTGCAGACGGTTGGATCGTAGGCGTAGAAAACAACCGCGTTGCGCCTCTCTCTTCGGTGTCTGTTGACTTTGCAAAAGCCAGTAAGTTGGATTGCACATAGTCGGTTGTCAAAGGGGAACTAATCCAGTTGGTCGGCCTCAGATTTACAACTCAAAACGGTGTCGACACCAGGTAAATAGGATGCAGCTGCTTCTGTGTCACCTGAGAGGAGAAGAAGGAAATATTTTGTTGCGGGATCAACAGCAGAGGACAAGTTAAGCTTGGTGCTGGAGTTCTGTAATCAAGACTAGGAAAGATAGCTAGTGTCGATAGCATGCGACTCCAGAGCAAGCGTTAGGCCGACTAACTGCCCAATAATCTGCAAGGAAGTTCTGGAAGTGAACGCTGCCGGATAGAATGAAGATAGGTGTCGAAGGGAACTGCTACCGAACCCATTGGAAGTGGATTAAGAAGGGCGAGAATTAATTATGCAAGAAAGTTTGCATCAGAAGTACATGAGTAGTAAAATAATCAATAGCGGAAGAATGAGAGGAGTGCGAGGTATTGACAGTTGCAGAATCCATGGTTGTATCAGTTGGACCAAGTGCCAAAGATGAAGTACACAGTTGAGTTGGGGGAACGCACCTGAATTTTTGGTTTAACAGCTTGTACGTAAGGCAAAGGGGTTAAATTGAAGTAATGGCGACCATTGGGAGTTAGCGACTGAGTTCTCCGTTTCTACGCCTTTTATTCGGTCGGCTATAAAACAGGGGCCAAATTCTACTTACAATAATTGAAATGCAGTGACCCATCGAGATGAAGCAATGGGCAACGACTTAGTATAGTGGTGAGTCACATGTGATTTGCAAATGGAAAACACTTGCCGGCTAAAAGCCCACTGCGTCCTGGAACACTGCAGTCGAACTAATTCCCAAAACGGGATAGTTTCGAGCCATCCACCATGCATAACGATGACACCGCTCGGCAACGTATTAAATTAAATAATATATTCCCGACACTGCAAAAACATGCTTGCATAGGCATTATCATAGAAAACGGACACGAAGGATCGGTAAACGTACATAAACTTTACAAGTTTGCCGATAACATTGAATCTATGTTGTTCACGGCTCCCTGAGGCTCGTGGTGGATATTACCTGACAGATCGTCAACCCGCTGTTGCCAATGTTGTGCCGTGTACCCATGTTCTAGACGAACCCTCGTGGCGACCGCTGAGTGGGTTGGGTGGAACCCTTCTTCTAGCTAGGAGCCGGGACACACAATTCCGTGTGAGTCGGTTCACTGATTCATGGCACACGGCCCGCTGCCTTTCGAGTGCACATTTTATGGAAGGCTTTGGTTGAGGATCCTAATCGTGCTCCTGTCAGGGGTGGACACCTTGGCAGTATTCCAGCTCAACCTCAATCATGAAACACTCCAAAAACAATAATCACAAGCTGCACAGGCCGTCGCACAGTGGCCTTAGGAAAAGAGTCGCCTTATCTGCTGCATACAGCGGAGTGGACAAGTGAAAGCATACTACCGCTGACGCCTCGCTCCTCTTTCTTCTCTTGCACATACTGTCCCTGTCCCCATTGCAGCTAGCAAACTACTTCCTCCAATTCAGGTGACCGCGCGTGAGACTGCCGGCCACCGCAATCTTATGCATCCGCACACAGCGCACAGCTTCGAGTGCTGGAAGGTGCGCGCACTGCTCGACTAGAACACGAGTGAGTGCCCCGAGAGATTCACTGCACTGATCATGATGGGACTGGCGCGTTACGGCAATGACATTGCCGCACTCAGTGAGAATCGGTTCGCCGATCAAAGCAAGCTGCATGTGGCTGGTGCAAGGTACACGTTCTACTGGGTGGGAAACGCCAACATAGCCTTACATGAATATGGGTCGGATTTGCACTATCAGAGCGTCTAAATGGGCAGCTGGTGAGAGAGCCGATTGGCATCAGCCCACGACGGATGACTCTGCTTGTCAATTGGAAGAGGTAAATTTGCCCATTTTATCAGCACATATGGTCCCAAGAGGGATCATGTTTACACTCAGTTATTCTCCGTTATACGGGCTGTGCCTAGAAGCGACCGCCTATCCCTACCGCGTAATTTCAACGTAGGCGTTGCACGTGATGCCGCAGTGTAGACAGACGTAACAGATCCGTATTGCATTGGTGCACCCAATAGGAACGCTGACCGGCTGCTCTCGTTGTGCGCCACTCACGGCCTAACGATCACAAACACACAGTATGCCCTGGGTGCAAATGATATAGCTACTTGGAAGCAACCACGGAGTGGTCAAGCCCGCCTGCTCAACAATGTCACCGTACGCCAGCGTGACATGCGTGAAGTGCGCATGACACGTGTAATGCGTGGAGCGGAGTGTGGAACTGATCACAAGTTGGTGCGGACCAAATTGTGCATATACTTTCGTAAATCTACGTATTGTTCCCCTGTCATGAATCAGTGGCGCAAAGATTAATATTCGTTCTCTAGATACCATTGAGAAGAGGAATCGGAGAATGTGATGGCTACCCGAAGTGACGATAACGACCTGTGGCAGCACATCCGCTGCTGCCGAAGAGACCACCGGGCGCGCAAACTGTAAACGGCCTGAGTGGTTTGATGACACAAATGCGACCATTGGCGCATTGGGGTCGGGGGAAATGAAGCGTTCGCTCAGCATGTAGAGGACGCCGTTGATGAAGAGAAGAGTCCTTTTTGAAAACTGAAGGCGACTGACTCGAGAGCTCCGTCGCATCAAGAATGCTTGATGTATGGAGAAGACGAAGCAGATGGAAATGCTACACTGAACGCCAACATAAGGAATTCTTGAGAGTGGTGTATTGACCCGCGTTGCAGCCGCTGGATGCTACTTCAGGCGCTGCCTGGAAACAGACTGCAGACATAATGCGGATCTGGCGAAAGACTTTCGACTGTCTTCTGAACAACTGTTCAGAGATAGAATGGCCTACTTTGCACGGGCTGCAATAGTAAGAAATAAAGAGGTTTTATCGACACACCGACACTGGATGTAGCGCAGAGAGCACTTACTCAGCTGCGAAATGGCAAGTGCGCCGGTTCCGACGAAAAATACCGCCTGAAGTATTGAAAGACGATGGACTGGCTTTGGTGCATGCACTGCACCGCTTTGTGAAACGCAAGTGGTCTGAAGAAGAGGTGCCGGTTAACTTGAAGGATGCCTATATGCTATCACTGTACAAGAGTAAAGGGACCAAGCAACATGCCACGAATTATTGTGGCATCAAGTTGCTGAGCTGTGTGGGTAAAGTGATCGCACGAATTCTGCTCAACCGCCTTGTCACTCAAGCAATTGGACCGCACATGACGGAAGAGCAATGCGGGTTCCGTTCGGGTCGCGGCACCATAGATACGATGTTTGAGACTCGTCACCTACAGGAGAAATGCCGAGAGTGACACAAGTAGCTGTACTCGCTGTTTGTTGACTTCACAAAGGCATTTGACACGGTAAACCACAAGACACAGTGGCTGGTGTTGGGCAGCTTAAATTGAATGTCTGCACAGTGGTATGCAGGCGGGTGTGCAGCTGTGTGGACAGACCTCGGATAAGTTTCAGGTTGTCTCTGGTGTGGAGCAAGGGTGTGTCTTAGCTCATGCCCTGTTTAATAGTTACATTGACTCAACGATATCCTGTGCTTCTGATTCTGCTTGCGAGTACGGTGTCGGTGTGAGGCACCGTATTGATAGTGGGTTGCTGAACATGCGCCGTTTCGGGGCGAGAACTCTAGTGTGTGAGATAACCATCCGTAGGTTGATGTTTGCCGACCAATGTTTGTTTGCACACAGCATGGATCAGTTGCAGCAAATGAGTTTGGCTCATATTTGACACCAGCCAAATTTGAGTTCACCATCACCACAAGTAAGACTGTTTGTCCTATCCAGCCTTCGCTAGGAATTCAGTCCATGGGAATGCCCCCAAATCTATGTTGCTGATGACACATTTGCCACACTGAAAGCGCAATGTCAACCGACCTGCAGAGGAAAAGCGAGCTGCGCATCCGCGTATAGAAGGCCGCTGTGAGCTTGACAAAGGGGAATATTATGTGCGGAGGAAGCACCAGCGGCTGGTATCCAAAACAATCGTGCTCTCCATTCCTCTATACAATAGCGAAACGTGGACAACGTACCAGGGGGATGTGAGATATGAGTAACGGTTCCGTCAATAGTGTCTGCGACAGATTCTGCGCATCTATTCATGCGAGAGTTGCAAACACGGAAGTGCTGCGCCGCAGTGGCATGTATGCAGTGGACTGCATACTTCTGCTGAGACACCTGAGATGACTCGGGAATGTTCGCCGCATGGATTCGATCCGGACGCCAAATAGCTGCTTTATGGCTAACTGCGAGCAGGTAAGCGGCATGTGGGGAAACCGAAGTTACGTTACCAGGACATGATCAATGTGAGTTAATCATAAATTAATGCATGTGTTGGGAAGCGATAGAAGTGGATCGATGCAGATGGTGTAAGCTAGTCAAGAGGGCGGTTGCCAAGGGACATGAGAAATCACTGCTGCATACGGGAAAGAAAGGCCGTGCACGGAAACGACAAACGATGACGGACGGTAGTCCATCGACGTGGAGCGTATCGTGCAACAGCACATGCGGTCGCGAGTGCCTCAGCCAAGTCTGCTTAGCAAGCCAACAGCGTGGTTACGTGGAGCCAACATATCAGAGAAGAGCGCGTTGAATTGGCGAATTGGTAGTGATCATCAGCGTAGTGCTTGTATATATATTGTATTGTATATTGTATATTAATACCGGTTCAAATCCATGTGCTAATCTAGGCCAATAATGTGGGTGATGTAGTACGTGTGCTACATCGTCGGTGCAGTTGGTCTGCATGTGCGCTTGCGAGCTGAGTTTCTCGCTTTTCAGGTGTCGACTGTTGACTGATATCCCCAGTGTGGCTGCGTTTGATGTGAATTTTACAAAGTGCCTAGATGTCTAACACCCTCCAAGAGAGTGCCAATCGTTGATAGGGGGATGGGGTGTGTCGCAGAACTCGGTGCTTCAGGAACAAACGGTTGATTCGACAAATCAAGCTTAGCGAAAAGGACAGGATGCAGAAACCTCGACATAAATAAGAGGGTCACTTCCATAACCAACGACGCCTCTGAATTCATGAGAACCTTTCTTTGAATCCGTCAAAAAAACTCCGTTCAGCGTGGCCTAATATTAACTAAGTAGCGTATGGGCGAATATACCAACGCGTCCATTTAACTGCTCTGTTTGTTTGCGGCAACCGTGCTGCTTGTTTCTGAATAATGAGAATAAAGAGCGACAAGATAAAAATCCGTGCTGCTCCATCGTATGTGGATCGGGCACATGAGCGGAATTACGTCACTGATTCCCGCGTGGTAGCAGCATATTGCAGCTTCACTGCATCTTATCCGGGTGTGATACGCTCTCTATACTTGAAGTCGCTCAATAACACACACCAACACAGTGAATAGCACATTCAGTCAAACACCTCGTTATGTAAATGCGTCTCGTTCCTCTGTTTGCATAATCTCGCCACAGGGTGCACATCGTTCTTGACGGTCATAGGCCCAAAGAACGGTTACAACCATCCAGTGTGGAGCGGCCAACGGCTCAGCCACCGCCTTGTGTACGTCTGGTACGCATGATTCCCTATATATACATGTATAGGAATGCTGCTGTTGTGTAGGTTGCAGTGTGGATCGGCTTCATTGATGAAACGTGGCTTCCATCTGCATGCCTCCCGGTCTTATCCCCCCTTGGGTTTACATTAGAAATGGAGTGTGTGGATAGAACTGGGGGCAACGCAGCGAAAGCCACTAATAGTCCCTCTGTAGACCCAGGCCTTCTGTGGCTGTTCTATGGAGGCCACAGTGACAAGGAAACCCGGAGCCGGATGCCGCAAAGCATGTTTGTAGTAGATCCTTGAATTGTAAATGTACCACTGCATTTGTGATTGTATTCGGTCGGATCATCAGTGTGAGAAGGGATAAAAGGAAATCCTCAAGGTGAATAAGTGACGTCAGTGGGGTGGGGTAAGCTCATTCGGATAGGTAAAGAGGAGTGACTTTAATTAATGGAGAGTCACATCTGTCACGTCGCATTGTTGTTAACGGATGGAAAACGGTCATTAGGCGGGAACCCGCTATGTCCTGAAACACGGCCACTGAACCATTGACTGGAACGAAATTTACCCGAACTACCCAGCTGACACCACGAGATTGTTAGGCAAATTCAGAATACAAACAAACACGTGTGTCAAAATAAGCGGTAGTCAAGAATGAAACCACACGAGTTCACGGTGTTTTGGTCTACTTCAATGTTAAGTTATTCAAACTGACGGACAGTAAGTACATGGAACCGTGGGTTGCGATAATATGTTCGATGGACGAGAATATTAAGCTAGTTGAAAGTTTCGGCCGTAGTACAACATTAAAATGGTGCAAACGATTCGAATATTGTGGCACACCAGTCAGCGATGAATCCGGTTGAGCATGTTAGCATCAATAATCATCTCACAACTCATCGGGAAGTCATTATTGTGATAAATGTTTTGTTGTTAAGAAGAAACACAACAATTCAAGATGATCTGCCCCCATTTCGAAAAGTGAGTGCCACATGTTAATAGGGCATACACGAGTTGGAGCTTGCACAACTGTAATGATATGGAAGGCTGATATTTCGTGGACCACATCGTCCTTATAGTTCCGACTCAATAATTCGGCATAAAATAAGTGGAACAGCATGTTAAAAACCGATTCGGATGCACTGATAAGCATTAATGTAACCAAAAAATAAGTGCAACAATGGTAGGGGAATACTATGAAAAAACGAATGCGATAGCCGCATTTCGAAATTTGCATAACATTTTAAATTCCCTGATTAACTTGAAAGACTTTCTATATCGGAACACATTGCGCCTTACTCACCAAAAGAAGCTGATGATCGGCCTATAGATGCAACAGACTCTCGCCAAGGCTCATACAGCAGGAATAATTTCGAAAGTGCCACCTAAGCGATTTTCCGAAGCTTTGATGCTTACACGCACAAGCATATTCTCAATGAGTGTAATCGTAGTTAAGTGGTAGTCCGTGTACTAAGCCAGATTCTTGGTAGGAGATATCTTTGGGTGTCAAAACGAATCGATATACCAGTAAGTTGTGAGAGGGTAGCAGTTTCCCGATGAATTGTGCTCAAAAAACTCGCAAGATAGCAGTATATTTATTCCTGATGATGAAAACTTTTTCCAAACATATTATCCAGATGAGGATATCTAGTTAACAATGTCAGCTCTCCACGACAGTCCTTTCGCATCTCAGTGAGGAGAAGTATGTCATAGATAACAAAATGAAGCGACGACTTTTACATCAGACAAAACATTGGTATGAACAGAAAGCACAATACTACCGGAAAACCTAAAAGGTTAGTATATTTTACGGTTATTCTGTGACCATTAAATTAAAAAAATGTAACTATTTAATTAACCACGACGCAACAAGAGTACCTCGCCAAAAACGAGGATACACAGCTAAGTCCACAGTTACTATTCATCAAGCAGTAGATATGCACTTATGTACAAGCGATTGTTGTGGTTTTCCTTGACGCGAAAGCCGCATTCGGATCTGTTAAACGTGCCACTCTGTGCTGCTGCCTACTAGTTAAGTATGTAGTAGAAACCCGCTGGACCATTCTCAACTATCTCTAACGAGACTCCCGTGGCCGGCTTGGAATTTACGAGCAGCTGTCTCCTGAATTCCCCAAGGTAAGTGAGTTCACCGGGTCGTCCTAGATCTACTTTCTCCTATGACGTTGTGATAGAAACGTTCAGACATGACACTGATCTTTCAGACTCTTCCGAAGTCGAAGTTTTGCAAGGTGACAGACTGAAAATACCTTAGTATTTGGACGAAGTGTCTCTAACTGGATCCGACTCAAGCAATACAGAATGAGATAACCTGTATCACTGCACATGCCGGAATCTGTCCTGCATCTTCAAAGTTCAAAATACTGTCGCCCGAATGGGAGCACGAGTTATCGGTTCTAGCAATCAGCGAACTGGTATTGGGAGCGGTCGGTCGGTTTACATACCTTGGTAGTTGTGCTGTCACTAAAGGACACACAATCAATAAACGAACAACAGTTGTACATCAGACATCTGAACTGATGCTTCGCTGCCATATAAGCATAATGAACTATGGAATAAAGAAAAAAAGGTCAAGTTTCACTCCTAATAGAGCAGGACAGTCGTAAATATGGCCTTATAAACACGGCCTTTCAGACGGAGGGAAACTTCCTTTTGTCACTAAAGACGCCACAAGATCAAAAAGACAGTTTTGGCTTTGTGGGGTGTGTATTAAATTCAGTTTCCATGCGCCAATCGTTGCTGATGCAGCTGCCAAGCTAAGTGAATTGATCAACCACCTCTAGTTCCCTGTTAGCAAGGGTCAAGGGGTCATAAAGTGGCTGGTGGTCTAACAGCAACACTTTGCAGTTTGATGGTGCAGAGAGCATAACAAATAATAGGATCACTCCAGACAGGCTATTCGGGGTTGATTGTGTCCCTACACCATCGCCAAAAAGCGAGACGATATCGTCCACATAATCAAAATCAGCTAACGTGACGCGAGATTCGCGTCCCACAGAGAGGTGACGAACCAGAATCGAAGCCATTGATTTGGTCACTAATGGTGTTAGGCTAATACTCCTGTAAGTAGAACAGTCCGTGCGACTGCCCTTCTTGTATATTGCCACAATAATCAGTTCACTCCAGTTAGCCGGAACATTCTCTTTCTTCCACATATGTACAAATTGAGAAATCAGTGCTTTGTAGAGAACCCTACCCCCATTCTTATATTGTGCACATGGGAAGGAATCCGGGGCAGCAGCAGCAGCAGCACGAAAGCGATTGAGGGCTGTGATCGAATTTCTGTCCCTGGCCTCCGACGGAGCCTTTAGACTAACCGGCCATGACTCATCCTGCATCACCTGAGTAGGAAGAGGTCCGGGAGCAGGGGGTCAGCTGAACTGATGTTGAAAGTGTTCCGCCCAACGAGCCATACGGCGCTACTTATTGTGTAACAGTGCACCAGCGCTGTCTGATTGTCTCACTGACACCTGGTTTCCTGGGACCAGTGTTGCGGATTAGCTGGAAGAGCTTGCGCTATTGCCTACGGCTCCTGCCTCCTCCATTTTTTGAGCCCGACTGATCCACCAGGCTTCCGTGTCTGCAGGAAAGCTCCACTTTAGTTCACGCCTAATAGCCCGTCTGGTCACATTGTGCTCAGAATCAGACGAGAGGGTTTTTCTGGATTGCAACAGGTTCACCGACCTCTCGGATATCCAGTGACTTGTGCGGTGACTATTGTTAGTACCATAAGCAGATGTTCCTGCGTCCTGCATGGGGGTCGATCTTCTATTCCACTGAAACTCAGTATCATTAGAACAAGCGAGCGAAAGTTCGGTACGCAGTGCGTCTTGATAGGCTTGACTGACCGTACGCTGGGATATTTTCTCAGTTACCAATCGGAGGAGTCGTTTGGTGCGCCTCCCGGTAAAGATCATGGAGAAATGACAGTCTACCAATGCAAGATCAGAGTCGACGCATGTATACCAGAACGAGAGGCAATCTGTAGCTTATGGCAACTTGATCTATTTGGGTTCATCGCTAGCCAGCTACAGGAGGACACCGAGTGGCACTTCGACGCCCACTGTGTCTAAAAGCAGTGCTACTAAGAAACAGCTGTTGCTCCGCACACAGTTGCAAAAGGCACTCGCCGTTGTCCGTTCGGTCGGATCTGAGCCCATAATTACCACCCAGCTGAGCTTCTGCAGAGCTCAGACGCCCTAGTTGTGCGTTCGTATCTTCTGCAAGTGGTATGATATATGAACTGGTAGCACTACGTAGTACCGCGTTCAGATCGTGGTGGAATGTGTCCTTTTCGGCTCCAGAACTGCAGTCGGTGGGAGCATAAGCGGAAATCATAAACAAACAGCGTATTGTACGACTTTGTGAATTAAACTTAGTTGATGTTGGGGGCCTTATTTCATGTATCATCAAGTTGGTGTGGTTTTTCAAAGGCTAAGCAATCGAAGGGGAACGGCGGGAGATCAGACTGTCAGTGAAAGGTAGAGTGTATGACTTTGCAGTAAGACCAGTGTTACTGTATGGATCAGAGATCGTGTTCACTTACTGCTAATTGCAGTGCATCGCCCACTTCTGATGGGAACACCGGGTGAACGATACTGAGGTCCGCCAGTTGGTTTTGTGTAAAAAGCCCTCTGATGACTCACTAGTGTTTGTTTAAGCTCACCCGATCAAGTTAGCTAGGTCATGCCATTCCTATGTCCGTTGACTGGGTTCCACTGCGTACATTATGAGACGTCGCTGCACCAAGTTGGGCGAAACCAAGAGGTGGCCAGTCAATGACATGGCATACAGACATGAGGAAACTGACTGAGAGAATTGGACAGGCCGGTTTGCGCCGTCTTCGTGGTTGGTGGCATCGGGATAGTCCACACCAGTGGCGGGAGACTCTATGAGACAGTCAGTAGGGTTCCTGCAATCGGTTTTTGCATCTAGCTGCTAATTTGCCATCTCGATTAATTTAGTTCCGCACTTTGCAACGCGACTGCGTTCTAACTGATTTTTCTCGTTGTTGTTAAATATTGTCACACTGGTGACGCAGCAGGTGGCAACGGGATTCATCGCATTCCGATGCCCAGACTGGGTGCATCGAGATGAACTAGTCATTGAATTATCCAAAGAAAACGGAGACAAAAAGAACTAATGGAACACTATTAATATGGTGTGATGAGTGAAAGAGTAAGCAGATCATGTGAGCTTGTATCGCCTGCTTGAATAACCCGCGAAATCGTGTGTATAAGAGTCTGCCGCAGAGTAGTCTTAGTTGAATAGTGTGATTTGGTAATAAACGGCACGAGACTACTATCGATGGGTGGTGTGGACGTGCATAGATCCTAGCAAGCTTAGCAATTGTGCATATTACATGTCCGTCGTTGAACGCGACGGACAACACCCAGTGTCGTAACATTCATGGATGAACAGAGATCGATACATGGAAAGAAGATCAATATGTATCGTAACTCGTACGGGTACGAAGTGGCCCATTTAGATAGTGGAAACTTGTAGAGAAAAATGAACGGTCAATGGACGGAATGAATAGAAGAGAAAGATATGAAATATAACGAGGATGGACAACAAGTTAGGCGGTGGGCGGTAGGAATGCTGAAGACAAATATGTGCACCGGATGTCAAAGGAGGGCGGAAGAAGCAATTAATATGGCGAAACGTATGGGAAACGACCGCATTAGTCACGAGCCAGTAAATTACCAGCGGTGGAACGTTTGTAAAGAGTGGGTCAAAACCGATGTCAGCTAGGAAGTGGGATGCAGAGGGCAGTGGAAATGCTATGAGGGTGAACTAAGAGCCTAGGTTGGTAGGTATAACACATGAGCATGATAAAACTAGTCTGAAAAACAAACAAAAAGCAGAAGTCAATCAAAAGCATGAAGCTAAGTGAGTAACTGTAGGAGCTAACATAAGGTGAAGGTAACAGTTTTACTCTGGATGTCTTCAAGCATTGGTAGGGCTGAATATGTGGGCTCTATACAGGAGGAGGATAGATGTGAGGGTGAAAAGTTAGTTCGACTGATCGCTTCACGTTACGTTGACAAGCTATCGCCTGGTCATAAAATGAGAAATTTAGCAGTGACTAAGACGTCGGGATTTGAAAAATTAACAAGGACTGAGTCTACTATGACTTGACCAGTGAAGATGGTTGACCAAAATCCTTTAGGATTTCATGATAGAAAATTGGACTTCCAAGCTAGAAAGAAAAGTGCAATGTTGGGAAGCTCCAAAATAGACGAAACGGAAGAATGTGTGGATACCATCGGATTGCGGTTATGAGTCTGTTTTGAAATCTGGAAAATCCATCATATTGTGTTAAAGAGACCTTGGTGTATCGTTAAAGGTGTCGGTCTCAGATGAAGGACACCAAAGACAAATTATCTCTTAAGGCTTTGTGGATAAAACAGTGAACGTTCGTAGTCAAAGAGCAGCAGTAATTGCACAGCGGTGTAACTCACAACGTATAAGACGGAAGGGCTGACGTTTCATGGCATTCCTAGGTAACAAAGGCGTTAAATAACAGCATTGCTCTCGCGACAAGTGCAACAGCGCATTAAGTGAATTCACAGTTCTATTTCATGTGACTGCTTAGGTACGCCAGTCGATTGGTTATTCGCAGAGATCCTTGGTAACCGTGAGAAACAGCGTATACTTCGATCTTGTCGCATTACAATGCACTTTAAATGGACAACACAGGTCGAAACGTGAAATACACCGTACCAGCAGTAAATAGAGAATGGGCTGAGATCGATAGTTAGGCCGCGTCAGCATGCAAACTAACAGGCCAGAAGACAGTGCACAATTTACACAGTGCATAATCCATTGGCGAATGTGGAAAGAACTGGAACTGCAAAAGAATTCACAGTCCACGCATCAGCCGCTTCCTGAAAAGAATGAAAATCAAACAGAGACCAAGCGCGAGCTCCAAAATTGCACAGCCGGTGGACCAAGATGTCCACATGACAAAGTTATCACGTTGGATAAACAAATATCAGAGGTGATGAAGAGTTATGGTAAATACAGGGTGGTTTATTAATCAGGTCCGGAGCTAGGGGCGGCTGCACCCAGGTGCTGATGTACCCCGGTACGCTGAATTGCTAATTGTCCAATGGCGCAAATTGCTTTGCCGGTAGGAATGAGATGGGTCACAGAGGCGCGACATGTGTGTCTAACATCGCAGGACTCAACGAGCCGTTCGGCTGTGAGAGGTGAACGTTAGCAAACACCACAGCCGCAATCGACTTGTTACGCGTAGGGCAAGACCAAGGGAACGCAAGAAGTTCGGGTGTAAGAATTGAAAGCCAGACACCACAGCCGCATTACCGATCGGTCGGTAGTCGGTCTTCATGCAGGTGAAAAGCCAGCGAAAGGGTTTCCTGCGAAGTGTGTCGCTGTGTTAGCAACTGAGAAAAAAAGCCTGGCCGTATGTGATGACCGGTCGATAGGCGCCGTATTGTTATCGCCACAAAAGCTGTTCTCGCCTCATGACTGGCTTCTAACAAACCCGTAAGCTTTTATTAGACTGCTTTCGCTGCTAAAGGGAATTATACTGCCGAGAGCACATGGCAAGGTTACAGTGTTGTTCGCTTTACCGTTTCGCTTGCGTGTGTGTTACAGCTGAAAGTTCATCCTTCATGGATGCATAAAAACGAATTCTTGATTTGACTTGACGTGACAATGCTCTTAGATTTCAGTCCGCCCCGACGCACTGTTGGCACCAATCGACAGCATACCAATTTATTCATAAATACAACTGTTGCCCTCACAGTCAGACAAATGGGTTGTACAAATTGGTTAGGCCTTCGATGCTGTTTCTCGGGTACAATCAAGAATAGAAATTTATTCATTTCGTTACTTATATTTACGTGAAATGTCGGTAAATATCAACGAATTAGATGTTGGCAACACCAAACAAAGCGGACGGCCTCGCACTGTCACGGATGAAGTATCAGCTCGCGCGGTTGCCCTAGAGGTATGCAGTAACAGCCATCTCAGCATTCGGTAACTCGCACAACATTTCGAAACCACACCATATGCAGTGCACCGGATATTGAAGGGGGAAAATGCCGGAGGTACAGCACACTGCAGGTGCAAGTTTTGAACGCATGCGAAGAGATCGAATTACTGAGTGAAATGTTTTACAGCAATATACGTAATCTTAAATGAAACAGTAGATGCAAAAGATCTATAGCTACTGATGGGGGGAAATGCAAAAATAGCAAATGAATAACGAGGATGACACTTACCTCGTCGATTACGTTGGCATAGTCATCGGGATCGGTGGCTGGCCGACACCGTCCACAGCAGCAATCACAGCAGAAACAGCAACACAGACAGCAACAGCCGCAAGTGAGGATAAACAGCGTACCGATGCAGCACTAAGAAGAAAACAAATGAGTATATCAAAGTGGAATTACTGACACATGGATAATGCACAGACACAAATTCGGTAAATGACATAATATGCAGTGTTTTTACTACAAGTATACTGGAAGTGGACAAACCACAAAACCAAAACAACCAAGCCGCAGTCTTCAGGACTGTTAAATCCGATATACCAAAGGTGCGACAACACGAGAGAAGTTGAAGCGCCCAGTGGGTCACCAGTAAATCTCGTGGAGAGATTTCGGCGGAGAAGGAAAACGCATGGATTTTAAGGATAGCTCGTACACCTGTGCAAGAACGTTGGGCACATGACAAAAATGTTACGATATGTGACAAAAGATAACCATATTGAAAAGGCCAAATACACGTGATAAAGCAAAGCTGTTGTTTCAAGAAGACGTGAAAATGTAACGTGGCTCAACAGGATGACTGGCAGGACCAGGGCCACATTAGAGAGGGAACGCAGAAGTATAGATACAAATTAAATCAGTAAACCAAAAAGAACAAGTAGAGTGAAGCAAAAAGGGCAGCGTGTGTGTGAGATAAGCAAAATGAGCCGCCATTAAGCTTTAAAAATAGCTCGGGAACAGAACGGATCAGCACTACGTCTCGGCATAGATTGGGACACAAGTGACCTAACTGTCAGCTAATTCTAATTGGCTTAGCAGTTAATTTTACTCAACAAGTTGCCCTACTGGGGTGAATAAATAGTTAACGAGCGAGGTAGTGGCCGCATATATTCTCACACTCCAGGCTCCTGCATTCCAAATGGATCAAAGGATCCTATGGGACACGTTAGCGCCGGGCTGATGACCCCACATAACATTCGAATGTATCTTGGACGTTTACAACTAAGGTATATGACCATCACATTGATACCACGAGCTAGGCTACGGATTTCCCTATCGAAGACTGATCAGTGGGTTTCTGTCAAAACACAACACTACAGTTCATTTCCTTTGAGCCGGAATAATGGATCACCATTCCCCTAATCGAAGCAGTTATCGGGACAAAAACCTGGACTTCACAGATATTGTCGATAGATCTGACTGAGACTCCTGTGTCACATACTTGGTTTATGCCACCCAAGTCGTCCGACACAATGCCTCTCATAGCCTTTCTCGACAGTTATACTACCTTGTCACGAACAAGCGACGGAACGCTTTTGCTGTTAACCAGAGCCTCGTCACGCATCGAGTTGAGGACAGGTTACAGAATGATTCATGAGGCGGCGTCCGTCCGCACACAACAAACTGTTCCATGTCACGTGGGCACCATCGCAGCACCCCCGCCGGAGTTTCATGATGGCTCAGTAGCGGCCGATGAGTCGGTTTGTCTCATCCCGCGACTCGCTAGTAGTCCAAACGTTAGTGCGAGGGACGACCGGTACCTGCGTATTGTCTGGCACACTTTTTCACTTGTGCTTAGCCCCTGTCGATCTGCGTGCAAGGTGATCTGTCTACTCATCGTCAAACCTGGGTGTCATGCAACTGTGACAAAATGATACACATAGTTGTATTCACCAATACCTATGCGCTCTCAGATCCAGTGAGCACTTGGAGTTGTACTCACAGATGGTAGTTACAACTACACTATCAAATGAGATGGGGTCGACGACATTTAATTGTACGAGGGTCACTCAATAAATATGGTGAATTTTTCGGTATAAGGACTTGTAATACAGATAGAAGCTTACCTTTCGCTTATTTTTGTTGTTTTACTTTTTTTCACATGGATGCAATTTCTTTTGAAGATTGAAAAAAACTTTGAGAGTTGTAGCGATTAACAAAGATGGTCGACCAAAAAACATGCTCCAGGATTGAACAGCGGTCAGTTATCAAGTTTTTGGTTGCTGAAGAGTGCAAACCAGTTGAAATTCATAGGAGAATGTCAACTTTGTATGGTGCAACGTTGCAGCCGAAAAAATGTCTACAGGTGGGCAAAATTGTTTATAGAGGGACGGAGCAGTGTTGAGGATGAAGACAGGCCTGGGAGGCCTACAGAAGTGAGGTCTCCTGAGGTAATCGAATCAACCAATGACCTCATCCAGTCGGACAGAAGGGTGACATTCCAAGGACTTTGAGCTTATCTGTGGGGGCGGCACACAAAATTGTCCATGTCATCCACTGTCACCCTTCTGTCCGACTGAATGAGGTCATTGACTGATTCGATTACCTCAGGAGACCTCACTTTTGTAGATCTCCCAGGCCTGTCTTCATCCTCAACACTGTTCCGTCCCTCTTTAAACAATTTTGACCACTTGTAGACATTTTTTCGGCTGAAACGTGGCACCATACAAAGTTGACATTCTCCTATGAATTTCAACTGGTTTGCACTCTTCAGCAACCAAAAACTTGATAACTGACCGCTGTTCAATCCTGGAGCATGTTTTTTGGTCGACCATCTTTGTTAATCGCTACAACTCTCAAAGTTTTTTTTCAATCTGCAAAGAAATTACATCCATGTGAGAAAGAAGTAAAACAACAAAAATAAACAAAAAGTAAGCTTCTATCGGTATTAGAAGTCCTTATACCGAAAAATTCACCTTATTTATTGATTGACCCTCGTACTTTTGTGAACATCATATCACAAAATATGAATTACAAAACGTAGGCGGATTGGATGATTGAAGAGTGTGGGATACTCAGCAGCTGCCAAATCATACAGAAAACAGCACGGCCCGCAATGTTGAGCTACGGCGAGGCTGTGGTCAACGATGACTGTCGTGTTCACCATACGCAGCGCTCTGATTTCCCTCACCTCTACTCTTCCCACAGGACGACTTTCTGGTTTGGCAAAAAGTGCGGATCTAGGGCGTGAGAATCTGTGCGGTCACCATACCTAGCTTGTAAAGGTTAAACGGGTTGTAGGAGGCAGATGATGGATCAATAATAAACGCCTGTACTACGCTTTAACTGAGCCTTGAATAGCTACGTGTCTGCGGGAATCTCAAAATGGAATTTTCGTGGCGTCATTAGGCTGGATCTTCGAGCGAGAATTCAGAGCCAAATCGCATGCCACTGGAAGATCAAACACTGCATGTCTGAAGGAGTAGATCAGGCAGCAATGCGTATTTAAGGCTATTCGTAAAGACCTGGCGGTTAACAGGTCAACCAGTTGCATAACTCAGTTCTTCAGAGACAAACGTTCATTCAGCAAAGTCAAGTCCGCGAAAATTACAGCATGTTTGGCAAGCCAAACTCCTCGATATAAATTTCACTTTCAAGTCCATAACTAACGAGCTTTTGAGTCGATGAGGTTCCTCCTTCGCTTCAGTTAAGCAAACGGTGGATCACTCACAAGAAATTCGATCAATACGAGTCCAGTAATCCAATCCGTCGCGCTCGCCTCCCACTGGCTGTCAAGCTCGCTAGGTTGGTCTATCTGCTCACCCTGATTCGATGCTACCATCACACAAGCAATCGTAACAAGCAAACTGGTAATGTAGTTAATGTTGCAACACAGCGGAGAATTATGCCACAAAGACTGTATGTTGAGCAACAGCTCAGTAATATACTTATTAGGAGAATACGCGGTTGGCAAGTCCGTTGTACGATTAGCACAATGGGGGTGAGCGCGAAATATGAGTGGTCGTCCACTGTACTGAGGTCTGAAATTAAGTTTCGCTTTAATCTTTCTATTACACCTCAATCGTACACGCAATTTCATTCACTTAGGGGTCTGCACCGATGTGCTATTGTAGACGGAATGAAACTTAGGGGTTGTCATTATCAAAAGGGGATAGTGGTGGCGCGGTAAATACATAAAACACCACATCTGTCAGTGATTGAGACACGAATACAAGTAAGCGAGACACAAAAAGCCACGCAAAAAACTATTCGCAAGCAACACCAAGGGAATAACAACGAACCGGAAAGTTAGACGCCGGCCTACAGAGAAGATACAACATGCCACATAGGTGACCGCAAACAATGCAGACATAACCGTAGCGGAATCCTGATAAATAGTTATGCGGGACCATAAAATACAGAATAAATAACTAAAGTAGTAGTATGTGTAGATAACCGTTGCCATAAGACGGGGCCTTAACGTGGTGCGACGGTTTGCATATATACTTGAACCAGTAAGCCATAGTGGGTGGTGGTCCCGGGCCCCTTGAGAGCTACTCCTACCAGACTAGACGTCAGAAAAACTCTGTCTCGTAGTCCTCAAAGTTAGGGAATTGAAATAGAATGGAGTCCGTCTCTGTAAAACTAAAGCATTGCCACCTCCACGCTGCTTGCGGACAGGTTATTGAGCCACATGCTTTGGTTGAGAGCCCTAATCATTATCCTGTCTAGACTTGGGCGCCCTGGCAGTATCTCGGCCCACATACAACCATGGCAATTTCCCCAAACTCTAACTACATCCTGCATCGGCTGTCACGCAGATTATCAAGGGTCGTCATATCTGCCGTATCCAGCAGGACGGATAAGCGAAAACATGCTACTGCTGGCGCCACCCTACTTTCTTTTCCACTAGTTACTTTTACTCCTACCCAGACCCATATTACTAACCTTTATTCTATAATTTCCAGCTTAATTGTCAGCAACCGAAGTGCCACTGGAGCAAAACCATCTGCAGCCACCCTGTAACACACAACGAACGCTTGCCGGCAACAGGCCCTTATAAGGAAACGCTGTCCCGTTTCCTTGCCGGCGTTCAACTTTCGCACACGAAGACAAACAGGTCAACAGGCTGCACTCGCACGCACGATAGACACACTAGGTATTGACGTGTTGTGTATCCAAAACTAGGATCAATGACATTCATGTGGCTGTTGAATTAACTGCGCCCGGCTTGTCCTCTTGCTATTGGTTGTACGCATCCGGAGACGCGGATACAGCACTCACGCGTCAAGTTAGGGAAGGTATCATACCCAGCACCAAAGATGAGTTGATTGGATTCCGGTGAAAAGCCGTTTGTGTGCGGCGCGTTTGACGATAGCAACTAAGGTTGATTCACGAAGGAGTAAAAAACCATGCATGTTTGTGATTTTGAATTATGCTCCCACCGACTGCAGTTATGAGGACGCAAAAAAACATTTTATCACGAACTGAACGCGCTACTACGCAGTGCTACCAGTTCAAATATCATACTACTTGCAGAAGATACGAACGCACAAGAAGGGCGCTGAGCTCGTCAGAAGCTCAGCTGGGTGGTAATTATGGGTTCAGATCCGACCTACGGCGAGCGTCTTTTGCAACTGTGTGCGGAGCAACAGCTATTTCTTAGTAGCACTGCTTTTAGACACAGTGGGCGTCGAAGTGCCACTCGGCGTCCTCCTGTAGCTGGCCAGCGATGAACCCAAACTGACCACAATGCAGTAAGTTACAGGGGGTGTGGTTCCATATTGGATGGGTGCTCCTACTGGAATACCTGCATCGACTCTGATCTTGCATTGGTAGACTGTCATTTCTCCATGATCTTTACCGGGAGGCGCACCAAACGACTCCTCCGATTGGCAACTGAGAAAATATCCCATCGCACGGTCAGTCAAGCCTATCAAGACGCACTGCGTACCGAACTTTCGCTCCGTTGTCCTAATGACACTGAGTTTCAGTGGAACAGGAGATCGGCCACATGCAGGACACAGGAGCATCTGCTTATGGTACTAACAACAGTCACCGCACAAGTCACTGGATATCCGAGAGGTCGGTGAACCTGTTGCAATCCAGAAGAACCCTCTCGGCTGACTCTGAGCACAATGTGACCAGACGGGCTATTAGGCGCGAACTAAAGCGGAGTCTGCATGCTGACACCGAAGCCTGGTGGATCAGTCGGGCTCAAAAACAGGAGGAGGCAGGATCCATAGGCAATTAGCGCAAGCACATCTAGCTGATACGCACCAATGGTCCCATGAAACCAGGCGTCAGTGAGACAATCAGACAGCGCTGGTGCACTGTTACACAATAAGTAGCGCCGTATTGCTCGCTGGGCAGAACACTTTCAAGATCAGTTCAGCTGGCCCCTTGCTCCCGGATCTCGTCCTACTCAGGTGATGCAGGATGAGCCATGGCCGGTTAGTTTAGAGGCTCCGTCGGAGGCCGAGGACAGAAATTCGATCACAGCCCTCAATCGCTTTCGTGCTGCTGCTGCCCCGGATTACCTCCCATCTGCACAATTTAAGGATGGAGGTGAGGTTCTCTGCAAAGCACTGATTTCTCTATTTGAACATATGTGGAAGAAGGAGAATGTCCCGGCTAACTGGAGTGAACTGATTATTGTGGCAATATACAAGAACGGCAGTCGCACGGACTGTTCTAACCACAGGAGTATTAGCCTAACGCCAGTAGTGACCAAATTAATGGCTTCGATTCTGGTTCGTCGCCTCTCTGTGGAACGCGAATCTCAGATTAGGGAAGAGCAGGCAGGTTTTCACCCATGATGTGACTCTATAAACCATATATTTGCTCTGCGGCAGGTGCCAGAGCAGCGTCACGCACACCGTAGATCAACAATGGCTGTGTTCCTCGGCTGCAAGAGTGCATTCGATTCAGTCGATCGATGGATTCTGTTCAAAACGCTCACGCGGAAAGGTGTTCCCACGATATATGTGAACATCCTACGTGTTCTACGCTCGAACACTACAGCTCGGATAGCTTTCCGAGAACAAGTGGTGTTCGTCAGCGTTGTCCGATTTTCCTGTGTTTGTTCAATTTCGTCGTGTACTGCATTATGGAGTGTTCTTTTACGGAATCTCACGATGTAGGTGTCAGGGTTCCGCCTGGCGGAACGTTAGCTGATCTTGATTATGTGGACGATATCGTCTTGCTTTTTGGCGATGCTGCCGACGCACAAGCAACCCTGAGTAGCCACTCTAGAGTGATCACATTATTTGTTATATGCTTTGCACCATAAAAGTGTTGCTGTAGGACCAGCAACGACTTGATGCACGTGTTTCAAATAACTTCGAAGCAAACTGTTATTTTCTCCGACTAATCGGATATATTACATAATTTTGGAGCATGGCACGGTAACAGATATTTGGGTAAAATTGGTAGATGAAATAGACTTATACCCGTGCGCAAAGTTTACGAGAGTTCCTGGAGTAGCGGACAGTCTCCCTCAGATGGATACTGACAGAAGGTGAGGGTTGGCAGTCCAGTTTATCGACCAAGAAAAATGCGTCCAGGTGGGTTGTGAAAGCGGAAATACTACTATCAGTAATTGTAAGAGAGGAACAAGTAAAAAATGCATCAATAGTACGCTAGTGCACCGCACCGAGGCTTCGTTCCCACACGAGCACAAGCAGCCGTGCGAACGCTAGGGAATCTATGAGGTCACCCTCAACTACGCAGATCCCAATCAGTGACCTCTGGGTTGCAAGGTAAAGGCCACAATCCTCGGCCACCGGACGACATGAGGAATGGGTAAGAAATTAAACTACCAGATAAAGAAGTTAAGGAACAAAATAAGGGAACGAGAGCAGCAGCGTCCCTGACGTCGTGGTTTTGCCATGTCGGAATGAGCGCGTAATCAATAATGCAACGTATTCCGAGATTCCCAAAGAGGAAGACAAACACCAACCCGACACAGCCTTTCAGCGAATTTCGTCGTGTTTCATTGTCAAATCACTGAATGTCCACCATGGGGTTTCAAACCAACCGATTGAAGCATTCGCAAGTAACACACCACGCAGACCGACTTGTAGACAAGTGAAACACATAGTCAAGTCACCAAAGGCGATTGCAATCCAAAAATGAACCAGAGGGTCAGTTGCTAAACAAATTGCAGGTGAATATTCTCAGGAAACAAGTTCGTATGTACATGCACCGAACCTGGTAACAAAGTACGAAGAAATCAGCGGGGACTAAACCGAGTACAGCAAGATAGTATCCTTCAAATGGTCGGGACAATGCACGCACAAAAATGTAGGATGATTCTTGGTGGTGTGGCTGTCTGGTTTCGTTAGGGGAAGGCAAATATTGTGAGATTTGCTATACACTATCCACCAGTAACAAGTAAGGGCGATGAAAATAAAGAAGGTCTTAAGTGGAAACCTTCAATGGAAGATTTGTCCTTCATCATGCAAACTGCGCTGTTGGCGAAATTACGCTATTGTAATTCATCCGCTAACTCATCGACAATGAATGTCCACTCACAGGGTGGTTTATACACATTATTCCATACGGGGACTGCAAGAGATTCCACAGATTAATAAGCGTTAAGGTCCTCTTATACAAGCATCACAACACGCTGTGAATCCTCGAAGGGCCAGAAGTCGTAAAGTAAAATAGCTCGGTGGTTCAAACCCAAGTGGCGCGAACCCGATGTAGATTTCTTGACCATGTGCCCACGTTTCGGGATGACCATGGGCAAGCGAAGGACCAGGATGTCCTCACAGACTTGGCGGCCATTCATCATTGCGACACAATATGCCTCATAATTGGCAACCTCTTCGCTGCATGCACAGTTCAACTAGCCATCAAAAGCGACTATTGTATCAGTTATAATAAAGCGATGGACGCTACGCATAATCAAATCCGTCACATAGCGCACCGAACCCGCAGAGATGGGTAACACAACGCGAGGACGTAAACTCCGCGCAGCCACATAAACTGACTGAGTCGATTCACAATCCGGTTGTGGCGAAAGGCTCTGGCATAATGTGCACCAATGAACTGCTTCCATATGTGGTCCAATGATTACCTGCACCCACAAAACACCTGCAATTTGTATCGGCTGAACGCCTTGTTGCACCGAGGATATCAAGGAGTTTTGTAAACAGACTGTAACCCTCAACTGCATGGCTGTTATATACAACCGCGGAAATATAGATTTTCACTTCAAACTGGACGTTTTTCAAGCCACACTGGAAGAATTGCGAACGGCTTGGAATGTTTGTCAAATCATATCGGACATTTCAATTGAGACTGAGTATGCCGGAACGGGACTTTTGACACGGTGTTACTAAGTTGTCGCTAATATGCCGGAACGAACGCTGCAAAATTGTTACTAGGATCCTTTTCAAAGATAAGGCTGAACTTGGCGAGAAAGCGCGAGACGCAGCGATGGTGTACGTGAACACCGGCAGAGAAAAAGAAAGGCACGACAGCATCATGCTAGTCCCAGTTAGAGGCTCGTGGTGGTGCTAATTGTGGCAAGGAAAAACCAATGCCATCAACGGTGGAACTTGAGATGGCGCAAAGCTCAGCAAATTCGTCGAAGAGATTGTTGTGGAGAAGAACAATGCATGACTAATAATAGACAACGCCAAGATTCACGTGCCGGACGGTCTAAGCAGCGTCCTCAACTTGTGCTACCAGGCGCAGTTCCTGATGTCTAGTTTTTACATAATAAACCCTTCAGAAAATGCCTCCGCGTGAGCGAAACCCCTGCTGATTTGGCCGATACTTGACCGGACGTTAAACGCAGATATTTAAAAGCGTCAGAACGATAACGCAGGACTGCGCGATTTAGTTATTAAATATAACGATGAACTAGACAACAGTACCAGCAGGATAGCAATTTATTAGCTTACTTTCTTGATAAATTTGTACCTGCCAACAAAGTTCCCGTGTTCCGGACCAGAAAGAAACTCTGCTTAGTATTATGTGAAAACCACCTCAAGTGTTTGAAAATCGACCAGCATAATTTATAGACGTCCAAGGTGGTTTGAATAACCTTCGGTCTATGGTGAAAATGGTATACATTCTTGATGTGATAGATATTGGTGGTGGTGGCGTGAAATTTTCGATGGAACGATCAGCAATCCGACAAACTCGTCAACGATTAAAGCCAGGAATCAGATAGTTTCGCTTTTGCATTAACAGTGTACACGTCTACCCATGCAGTCAAGTTAATAGTAAGAAAGTCCACCGCAGATGAGTTAGTGCGAACGAACTGTTTGAATCATTTAATCGGGGAAATCGCCAAGTGAGTGGCCCAGTTTCTTCCGCCTTTCTTATCATCCTGAGTGGTAGAAGAGAAGGTGGCAAGAATAGAGTGAATTCGAAGACCAGGTGGACCCGTTATGGTCTGCACGGTTACTACGCGGAGGGTATCGACAACAGTGCAACGATCTACTTGACTGCCGTTCTGGAGTAGCTAGCGTCGGCAATTCGGGGACAGCTGGCGAAATCGTGTCCGAGATGTGCACCTATCTATAAGGCACCTAGAAAGTGGAATTATCTCCCTGACCATTAGCAACACGACTGTGGGAGCGAGTATGCGAGTATTTCTTTGGTTTTGTGGATAGACTACAGAATATTATCGTCGTTAATTCTATCAGCAAGTAGTGTAAGGTGTGCTGAAGGAGCGCACAACAAATGGCGCAGCATTTAACATAGTGAGATTTTGTAGTCAGCATGGAATGTTGGAGACCCTAGTCACCGACATGGTCGCTATTTCGTCTCTTCATTATAGAGTACACCTCATACATAGCGGTATGAAAGACCTACACTCACCACTGTTCTACCAACAATCTACTGTGAAACCGGAGCGCTTATTGATAGGTTTAAAAGGACGCTAATGAAGTTGAGGGAGAAGGAACTACACAATGTATACCGGAAGTTTTCCTACTACTGTGCAGATCAAACCAATCCCCAGGTGTCAAATCAGCTGTCATCAGCAAAAGCGCTAATGGGTAGGAAAGTCCATACTTTGAATTCGTTTTCCTTCCGAAGTGCAATGCCAGCCAAGAAAAGAACGCGAAAATGGAAAAGTACTACAAAGAGCGACACGGAACGCAATTATATCTATTTCAAAAAGGGATACTTTGATTAAGGATTATAGCAGGGAAAAGCAAAAGTGGACATTTGGCCCGATCGAGAGCACAGCAGGACAAGAGCCTCATAAAATTCGTGTGAACACTGTGATTCGGACCGAACCCGCAAACCAATTGCAACCAACCAGAATATCAGTGGACGATCACTACTACTGAATATTCTGCTGGACAATTTCGACAAATCCTAGAACTCAAGAGGGACCGAAATAACCTTGTCCAGTGGCCAAGGAAGGGACGAACATGCAGTCACGAGGATGGACTTATCACATATGGGAATTTGTGTGCAGAATGCAGCTGGATCCTAGGAGAAATTTGTAGAGCTTTCGAGGGGGACGCAATGAGAAAGCCCGCTTAAAGAAGCTTTGCAAACCTGGTTACAAGTCAGAAACCAAGGCAGAAGCTCGAACAAGCCCGGCTAGTAGCTCATTGGCTAATAGGCAACTAATAACACTGCTTCTTCCGTCGGAGTCGGCCAATGACAAAAGCTTTTGCCTTGGAGACAATCAACCAGAGCAGCTTTCTGCATCTTATATTGTATGATAGCGCGGAACCTTCCTCCAGGTTAATTCTCTTGGACAACATAATTCAGACACAGTTGAATTTCAAAACTGCATTTTCGGGGCTCTATTGAAGATTTGAAGTCTTTGTCCTCTGAATTAGGAATTGGCCGGGATGGGATTTGAAGTGCTGTGTCGGCTATCAGTGTCATCAAAAACACAACAACAGAAGACGGGACTCCCCCTTTGTTTCCCACGGAATGGAAATAGGCTATGACTGCCGTTGAGGAGGCGAAGTCAGAGCCAGAACCGATCGGTCTATGCTATTTTGGTGAGCAATGACTATCGTCAGTAACGAATCAGCGGGTTTATCCGCTGTGGTTTCGACGGTGCAGCAGTTATCTTAGCCATAACGTACCATAGATTTGAGGCGCAGTCACACAAGACACCGAACCTTATCCATCAAATTCGGGGAACCAACTACATCGTTCGTAAGCTTATAGCCCAGTTTCCCAACAATAAATGGTGAGTTTCTGTTCTACCTATTTGTTTCTTCCACCAAACATAAGCAACAGTGCCCAAACATCGGTGATCGAACACACTCAGTTGCATAACCTCTGCGGAGCACCACAGAATCGTCAACCTTCCTCCTTCTAACCTACCGGCTCTACAAGCGACGAAGATGCGGAGAAGTTAAAAAACTTAAGCGATGCGTGCGGTAGCCTCCTCGATAACGCAACCACAATAAGTGATAAGGCTATCTACAAAGTAAAACAATCGGCAATTTGAGTGGATTTTTCGTGACTGTGAAAGCGGAGTGTCAATCCGAAACACAAGGCACTGTGTTGGCCTATCCAACAGCTGTCGCATAGCGGCCGCGTATGACCCAAAAAGAGTTACGTAGTCAGCGTATAATAAGTGGGACAACCAGACACTTTAGCTCTATTTCAGCGGAAGTATTATTATTTTGACCACAAAGTTAAAGAGGGAGTGATAAGGAAGGCGTGGCACGCACTACTTGTCGTAGTGATCTGGGGAAACGGCCTCTCACAAAACTTTACAAGGGGTCGAGGGTGGCACAGGGTTTCGGAGATAGAGAAAAGCGTCATGTGCAACATTTAGAGCGGAGTACTGCCTTAAACAGGCCCGATTAACTGAATCAAAGGTAGCCTCCATGACAGAGGCTGTTAGCGGACGTATGGTAATGTTGCAACCACTGGGTAAGAGAAAAATGTGATAAACACACATTCCGCCGAGACCAGTCAATCTGGATTCCAGCGATGAAATGCTCGCGAAAATCGGTGGTCTTAGCAATGAGGTATATCAGTGGATTGGGAATGAGTCTGTTACCACTATGATTTTCACTTGAAGCCGCTTGGCCCTTTTGAAGATGTGAATGATGCTCGACAGCGGCAAATCAGAGGGCACATTAATTTTGCGCTAAATAGTATCGAGCAAAACGGCTAAGACAACCGCTTTTGAGTCTCTACTGATTTCAGTGACTACAGTGGCAAATCGTATGGGTCAAATGTTTCGTTCCGCTCCAAATGGTATCGGATCTCGTCCATAGTGAGATATGCTAAGTCAAGGCTCAGGATGGTTGCAGGTGGCACAGGCAACAATTCTAAGACACCAGACCGATTGGATTGCTCTTCAAAGTGCTCAGCTCAGCATTCTAAATAAAGTGACTGGGACAAATCAGTTGTTCACTTTTTCGTCAGTTGTTATACTCACGGAAGTCTTACTTGGACTATTGAGCCGAATGAGCTGGAACAAAACTAGTGTACCGAAAATCCACAAAATACATTCAATTGGAGTGATCAAAGCGGTTTCAGTGGTAACGAGATGCGGAACAAATCAGAACAAGTAAAGGTAAAGAAGAATGCCGTATTTGGTGCTAATGTATGCCAAGGTCTTTGTCAAGGCCCAGTGCGAATAAACGCGCAGCTTGATAAAATGCAGCAGCCTGTGCATAGTTGTTTTATTGGAAAAAATAAGGGGCAGGGCGTCAGTAATACGCTGGTACGCAGTACCGACACTTCGCTGCCGCACAACCACCACCGGTCGCATTTGGGATAGGCATACTACGAGGGTCGCCCTGCCCTTACGCAGGCTCGAACTCGTGCCGTTAGATTACAAGACAAGCTCACTACTTTTAGGCTACGAGAAAACATGGAAAATCTTATTCTCGAGAATCAATGAATCATACGGTTTCCCGCTCGGTTACATACACCTACCCACCAACTGTATGTGGCTCATACAGACGTACTGGGAACAGCCAGATATTCGTAGGATCTTGTAAATTATTCGAGCTCTAGAAGGCATTCTATGGAACAGATAGCATAAATTAGTTGAAAAAGCGACAGACATTGAGCGTGAGCACCTTTTGTGGAAAAGATGAAACTAAGTGGGTTGGTATTGTTGAAACAGGAAGCCAAAGTATTTCGTGAGCATCACTGCCTCGTTAGACAAATGAATGTCGTTGAAGTGATCGACTAAGCCAGTTACAAGCAAATATACGATAGTTGTGAGATCAAATGAATAGTTGAACATTTAGGACAATTCACTCATTCATTCAAACATTTACTCGGAAGCCAAAAGGAACTTGGCTGCGAGAAGGCAGTTAAAAAGGTAAACTAAGTTGTATGAGACTAAAACAAACAACAAATAACATCACTAAGCTCAAGGGGTGGTGCATCGTCAGTCAACAAGGAATCAGTAGAAACGGTATTTTGAAACATGAAATTCCCTCCATAATTCCAAGTGAGAACACCAAAAGACGAAGGTTGTGGGATGACACCGTCCCTACTTGCATTCTCGTCGGCCACATACATGCAAATAACAAAGGGACATTGTTGTCGATAGACAGCATCCAATAATCTGTGTTCAAAAAGAGCTGACAGTGAGATTAAGCTAGTCATGGTAGTGAGTAATGCATCAAGCAGAATGCTATTAATAAATTTAATGATATCTTATTTTAGTTCCTTTGTTATTTGCATGTACTTAGTAGACGAGAGTGCACGAAATGACAGTGTCATCTCACAATGTCCGTCTGCTGATATTCCTATTTAGAAACGGTATTATTGAGGAGGAGTAAAAGAGATGAAGTTAAACTTAAATTAGAGCCAAAATGTTAAAAACAGGCAATCTGCGTTGGGCAGCACATAGTTCGATTCGGCTGATCAGTTCTGAATCGCGCGTTGAAGCGCGATGGATCCTATTCTCTTAACTGAAGTTGCCAAATTATTGATGATAACAAGAACAGAGAAAATAAAAAGAATTAAATATAGGTAAGAAAAAGAGCGGAAGCCTTCTATCAGCCATCAATTTCAAGAGGAAAGATAACAGGAAATTGCATTGGAGATAGTGAGGAGGGCAGACGCTGTTCTGCAGCTGCCTATGATGAGATGCGTGTGTTAGCGGAGGTGCCATACCTGCAATATTCTGCACAGTCTGACGTACAAAATGTAGGTCAAATGGGTTTGAGAGAGGGACGTCAACTACAAGATAGTGGGGATTAGGTCCGTCCATGGAGTTTTACCGCAGAGTTCAATTGCGATTTGCATGAGGCGTCAAACGCAATTTAAAAATCTGAGAATGTCATACAGATTTTTCGATATTAGCCGAACACGTGACTACGGCAACCGTCGCGACGAGACTGGACCACAAGTGGGTGCGACCGTTTGGGTAAAACTTTAAGTCATTAATGAGTCAAAGAGCAGCTCAATATTGAGCTATATCAGGTGATGCACTGGGTAACGTAAGAAATAATCCTATCTGATTAATGAACCGTTATAGGTCAGATGAGCTCAGTCTCTTGTTCCTCCAGGTTGGCGATAGGAATTGGGATTGCATCCATTCTTGTAAAACCAAATCACTTTAACATCTCTGCTCTATTCTCTTCAACCTAGCATGCAGTTTCGCTCTGAGATTCTCGCGAGTCTCACTGTGTTCGCTTCCAAAGGAACTATGTTGGCAAGTACACAGAAGGCCCAGAGACTGTAGAGAGACCCAGGTTAGCGATTAGATTTGCCACAAGAAAACATGCATGCCACTAATAATGTCCGGCGAATATGCGATCAGTGATCTTTAAATGATCAGTAAGCGTTCACTCAATCCGCAAGCGTACTTTGATAAGAGTTCAGAACACCTGGATTCGCCAGTTGGCAGGTAACTGGGATAGTCCGCCGAGACGCACCCGAAGGTCGGCGGCACACACAAGAACGTGGTCGGAGTCCACGGCCGTGCTTTAAATCGAGCGGCAGTTTTCTACGCATCCTCCCCAGTAGTAACTGATCGCAGTGATCGATTTACGTTCATGAATGGTCCCAGACTGGTGGGCGCCATGTCACCGTTCCTCCGATGTTATGCCGAAAGTTAGTGCACGCGAGAAATAGACGAGCATCTTCACACATATGCACCAACCACTAAATATTACCATTACAGAAGCCTACAACATGTTGGCGGCCCAGATGAAGCTCACCAGCGGATAATATTCCGACTTGGGCGTTCAGATTACCAGCAAGCACCACAGTATCCGTACTCCTTCTGAGACGAAGAAGCTCGTTCAATTAGTGAAAGAATTTATCTTACATTGAATCAGTGCTACAGTTTGTAGGGGGCGAAGGCCGCAATGACAAATAGGTACCATTTGTCCCCATGCGACTTCGAAGTCTGGAAAAAGCCACCCAATCTGACAACGCATATCCGACTATTGACTGGGATCCAATTCACCAGGACAGCTTCAGCTCTCGGACTCAAAACCGCCCAACCCGACTTGACCGACATTTGAAGCCGCGTCATCTCCAGACAGAAGCAATGAGAAAGTGTCGTCAGTGTCGCACGTGGGGGTTCGTAGGATAAGCATAAAAATCGAACCTTGCAGGTGCGTTTCCGATAACAACAGATATCGATCGATAAGGTCTCCAACGTCCGGGCAAGTGTTGCCTGTTGACCAACAGGCATGCAAGTCCTAGGCAGGATCGAGGGCTCAAAATATGAATAGACGAACTGGCGTTGCCCGATTGGTTGAACATGGACATGTCGACTAGAGTAGAGCGATGACCTACGATTTCGCATGAGTGGAAACTAGGGGATAAGCGACTATTGGGATAAGACGGCGGGAAGCTAAGAATTGGGGGGGGGGTTGAAAACAGGGGGTTAAAAGTATAGTTGAAGCGCGACGATAAGGATGCAAAAGCGCAAGAAGGGCATAGGAAGACGGCAAGGCCTGTGCAATAGCATTCGAAACTCTATCCACCCTGCTCGATGTAGCAGATAAGATGCCGTTGGTTATCATCTGCGACGGACAGAGCATCAAGAGATTGAACAAAAAATCATAGTGCCGTATTGCGTGGGCAGGATACTGCCAGCGTGGCCAGGCCTAGACAGAAGAACGACTAGGATGCACAACCAAAGCCACTGCTTCCGAAAACCTAACCGCAAGGTTTTCTACGTCTCACAGCCCCCTACCACCCATCAAGCATTCCGGTCTATTATCAGACTTCTTGACAGTCGTGGTTTCAGTGTTACGGACATGCCGAAGCTAGACATCCAACGTAGCCTGTATACTTGTTTCGATCAATCTCCTTTGGGGATACAGTTAGCGTTGAAGCATTCTTCATTGCATATCTGAGGCGATTCGTCAGTCTTCGGATCGTCATTGAAAATTCGAGGGCCAGTTCGTCGTGATACTGCTGAAGTATGGACTGCAAGTTCGAGGTAAAAGTGTGACGCTTAGAAGTCAGGCGCCTTTTTAAAACCGGGTGTGTGAGTGCCGTACGTGCATGCAGCAGAGCGTGCTCTGAATCCAGACACGTATTCCAAATTGATTGGCAGCCTTGAATTGGTTGCAGGCCATATGTAGCTGATGGCAGTATGGACACTTGGGGACCAGGTGACACGATAGGAACGCCTGTGCTGAAAAGCGGTGCATCTAGTAATTCAGAGTACATCGAGCTTGAAACGACCTCCGAAGCAACCTGCCGTCTAAATGGAGGTTTACTTAGGCATTCGCATCGGCAACAGCAGCCATGATACCAGGATAAGAGATAAAGGTCGCAGGTAGAAATCGTAACTGGTACTCTTCGAGCTACAGTCGGTGCGACCAGAAACAGAAACAGTTAAAAGGACTAACGGTTTGTCCGTTCAGACGATTAATCCCACAAACGACTACCCGACGCACAATCACAAACGCTTCAAAACACTCAGCTGATGATGTCCCCTCAGTTGGTGACGAAACGTATGCAACAAGATTATCGACCTCAGCGAACAATCCGACCGCCAACCGAACAAGCAAGGATACCAACATATTCTACCATATCAAGGCATTTTGTCACTAGAAGGTGCTTACTAACCACATCATCATCATCATCATCATCATCATCATCATCATCATCATCATCATCATCATCATCATTATCATCATCATCATCATCATCATCATCATCATCATCATCATCATCATCATCATCATCATCATCATCATCATCATCATCATCATCATCATCATCATCATCATCATCATCATCATCATCATCATCATCATCATCATCATCATCATCATCATCATCATCATCATCATCATCATCATCATCATCATCATCATCATCATCATCATCATCATCATCATCATCATCATCATCATCATCATCATCATCATCATCATCATCATCATCATCATCATCATCATCATCATCATCATCATCATCATCATCATCATCATCATCATCATCATCATCATCATCATCATCATCATCATCATCATCATCATCATCATCATCATCATCATCATCATCATCATCATCATCATCATCATCATCATCATCATCATCATCATCATCATCATCATCATCATCATCATCATCATCATCATCATCATCATCATCATCATCATCATCATCATCATCATCATCATCATCATCATCATCATCATCATCATCATCATCATCATCATCATCATCATCATCATCATCATCATCATCATCATCATCATCATCATCATCATCATCATCATCGTCATCATCATCATCAACAAAACAACAACAGTACAGCAGTCTTTTGAATTGATGCTCCGCCGCCATCCATCTATAACGACCTACGGAACGGAGAAGAAGAAGAAGAAGGTAATGGGGAGTTACCGGAAAATCCAGAGTCAAGGCGCCCACACTTTGTGTCAACAACATAGTCACAAACAGCTGGTTATCGTGCAAAGGTAAAGCAACATGAGCGAGACAGCTTCCTTGCGGCTTTCACTGCAACGCATCATAACGAGCCATTACGTAGCTGGGTTATAGCATCAAACGCACGTTAAACAGGCATTCAGACTAGACAGCAGACACGCCACTGATGTCGACTGCGAGTCGAGGCAAGCACAAGGCGGGGCACGTGAACTCCAGCCCGGAAGGCGAGACGGCCGGACAGCATCCAGTTTGGTCGTCAGTGACTTCATTTCACGTTGCCAAGTCCACTTTCGTCCACATCGAGCCGTGCGACACTCTACATTTGGTAGACTAAGCAAGGCCCTCCAAGGTAAGCCGTGATCAAGTATAGGTAGTAGGTACCCAAGCCAACGTAACTTATTCAGGGCTACCTGCTGTTCTAATGAACTAGCTGGGTTATCACTGCCTAGTACTCGCCTACGCACATCACCGATACGGACACGTTGGTGCCACCGGTCACCAGCAACGCTACACAGAGAGAGATGACCAAAGACGTGAAAGCGAGTCAGATCATCAGACCGAAGGGGTCAAGTTTCATTCCAATAGAGCAGCATGGACCTCACTGTGGCTTTGAATACATGGCCTTTCAGACGAAACGAAACCTTATTCTGTCGCCAAAGATGCCGCAGGTTCAAGAAGGTAGCTCTGGCCTTCGCAATGCGTGAACTGACTTCAGTTTCCATGCGCCCAACAATGCTGATGCACCTGCCAAGTGAATTTAAGTTAAGTGAATTTATCAACCACCTGGAGTTCCTCGTTAGCAAGGATCAAGGGGTCATAAAGTGGCTGGTGGCCCTGCAGCAACACTTGGCAATTTGAAGCCGCAAAGCGCAAAATAAATAATGAGACCACTCTAGACAGGCTATTCAGGGTTGATTCTACCGCCCCAACATCGCCAAAAAACAAGACGATATTGTCCGCATAATCAAGCTCAACTAACCTTCTACCAATCAGGACATCAACATCTACACGGTGAGATTCCGCAAGGGAACATTACATGATAGAGTACACGACGAAATTGAACAAAAATGAGGAAATCGGACAGCCCTGACGAACACCACTTGTTGTCGGAAAGCTATCCGATAGGTCACCATAGATCCTGATGCGGCCTGTAGTTTTCGAGTATAGAGCACGTAGAATGTTCACACATTTCGTGGGAATACCTTACCGCGTAAGTATTTCGAACAGAACCGATCGATCGACTGATTCGAACGCACACTTGAAGTCGAGGAACACAGCTATTGTCGGTCTGCGGCATGCGTCACACTGCTCTAGTACCTGGTACAGACTGAATATATGGTCTATACATCCACGACTTGGGCGGAAACCTGCCTGCTCTTCCCTGATCCGAAACCCCATAGCACAGTAAGGCGACGAACCAGAATCGAGGCCAGTAATTTTGTCACAACTGGCGTAAGGCTGATACGCCTGTGAGTAGAACAGTCTGTGCGACTGCACTTCTTGTATATCGCCACAATAATCGATTCGCTACAGTTAGAAGGAACACCCTAGTCTTTCCAGATTTGTTCAAATAAAGAGATCTGCTTTGCAGAGAACCTCACCTCCATCCTTAAATTGTGCAGATGGGAGGGAATCCGGGGCAGCAGCAGCACGAAAGCGATTAAGGGCTGTGATCAAATTTCTGTCCTCGGCCTTCGACGGAGCCTCTAAACTAACCGGCCATGGCTCATCCTGCATCACCTGAGTAGGAAGAGGTCCGGGAGCAAGGGGTCAGCTGAACTGATCTTGAAAGTGTTCTGCCCAGCGAGCCATACGGCGCTCCTTATTGTGTAACAGTGCACCAGCGCTGTCTGATTGTCTCACTGACGCCTGGTTTCATGGGACCATTGGTGCGTATCAGCTAGATGTGCTTGCGCTAATTGCCTACTGCTCCTGCCTTCTCCATTTGTTGAGCCCGACTGGTCCACCAGGCTTCGGTGTCTGCATGCAGACTCCGCTTTAGTTCGTGCCAAATAGCCCGTCTGGTCACATTGTGCTCAGAACCAACCGATAGGTTTTTCTGGATTGCAACAGGTTCACCGACCTCTCGGATATCCAGTGACTTGTGCGGTGACTATTGTTAGTACCATAAGCAGATTCTCCTGCGTCCTGCATAGGGGCCGATCTCCTATTCCACTGAAACTCAGCATCATTAGGACAACGGAGCAAAAGTTCGGTACGCAGTGCGTCTTGATAGGTTTGTCTGACCGAGGGCTGAGACAATTTCTCAGTTGCCAATCGGAGGAGACGCTTGGTGCTCCTCCTGGTAAAGTACATGGAGAAACGACAGCATACTGATGCATGATCAGAGTCGACGCAGGTATTCCAGTACGAGCGGTAATCCAGAATGGAACCAAGCCTGACTACCGATCACCCATCATATATTGATGTCAACGACAAAAAGCAGGAAGTCCGACTCCATATCACGCACTAGGTCGATGACGAAGACTAAGAATAAGTGCGGCCCCAACACTAAACCTCGTGGAGCACCGTATTCCAAGTCAATAGGATCGGAAAAGGGGCCCTGGACACAAACGCAGAGCCGTCGTTGAAAAAGGAAATTGCCGATCCACCCAAGGATAAGTTTTATAGCTCCGCAGGTTGGCAGCTTTTGGAGAAAGATTCGGTGATGCAATCGGTTGTAGGCTTTAGGAAAATCGAAATAGATGACATGCCGGTCCCACTATCGGCTGCTTGGGTCCACTTGTCACGGGCAATCAGCAGAATGGTAGCACATGCCCGATGCTGAAGGGATCCGTGTTGTTCCGGCGCTATGATGTTAGCTAGTTTTAGATGCCCCATTAGTGCCTCAGCTATGATCGAGAGTGCTAGAAGGAGAATCAGTACCTACCTAATACCACCACTTAGCACGATAGCCACCTGTTTGTGAACGTAGTAGGTATAGGCTCAATGGTTGAGGTGTTGCCACCTCTAGCTAAGGTGTGAACTAGTTACGATGACGGTGCAAGCGCCATGACCTTGAATGTATTGTTAAGTGACTCAGATAACACAATGGATCTACGTACTAGTCCTTACTCCATAAGTCATCACGGCAGCACAGTAGCGGACTAGCTCCTGGAATTAATGATGTAATGCTATGTATAGTAGCGACCCAATGTAGTCCGAGGACAGCTGATGGACGTAAGTCGTATGACAAGATAAAGAAAAAACGCTTTGCACGCCAAAGGGATGAGAGGGGAACACTAGTTAGGCTGCATTCAAAACTGGGGGCACCGACAAGAACGTTTACCGGGTAGGTAAGCCTCTTGATAACAAAGCCTATAAAACACTTGGACAGTTCAGCAAACAGAACGTTAACCATTATCATCAGCATTCACAAGCCAACTAGAAATGGCCAACACCTCAGTTACTGTGTCACAATAAAACCCAATTAGATGTGGACAAAAAAGAATGAAAAAACAAGCAAAAGCAACGTACAAATGATACAATGCGTCGGCTCAATAATGTTTAAGTTATGAGATCGCGGTTGAAGAGGAAAGCTGTGTGAGAGAACATAACGAAAAAGTACAAGATAAACGCCACTGAGATCAGTTCTTCACCATGTCAACAAATGTCTCCAAATAAACGTGCTAATAGTCCATGACTCTGCAACCAACGTTTCCTTCCTCGTTTATACCAGTGCAGAGGTAAGCGTTCTATCTCAAAGAAGTGAAAAACGCTACCTACTACCGGAATTATTCTTCCGGCGCCTAACAGCAGCAAGATCAACACGTAAGGCTAAAAGCTGCTAACTCTCGATCTAAGACCTAGGTCATCTTTTCCTTCCATCTTCCTCATCGCGGACGTCCAACACCCCATCATTGGCATTGATTTTGCTACGAAGTACGGCCTGATTGTATACCTACGCTGCAGGAAACTCGGCGACAGTGCCACTTCTCTTACCGTCCCCGGAAAAGTTGCCTCGGTAAACTCAATCGGTCTACGAAAGTCGCGTCTCATCGATAGCGTATTCAGTGAATTGCTTCGTCAATTTCTTGCTTTATATCAGTCGTCCGACGAATTCTCAGAACCAAAGCATCACATTGTGCACCATATCGATACTAGCGGACCTCCGGTTGCTGCTAGACCTCGACGGTTGCCACCCGACAAATTCGCTATAATTAAAGCTGAAGTTCAACATATGCTGAGTCTCGGCATCATCCGATAGCTCGTGGTCTTCTCTGTTTCACATAGTCCCTAAGAAGTCAAGCGAGAACTGGTGACCATGTGGAGATTACCGTGCTCTGAACAGTCTTACTGTCCAAGAGAAATATCCAACCCCCCACATTTATTTTTCTGTTGGCCTGCACGGCAAATATATTTTCCCTAAGATCCATCTATACCACGCGTACTAACAGATTCATGTTGCGCCCGTAGCTATCTCCGGAACCGCCATAACCACGACTTTTGGACTTTACGAGTTCCCCTGCATGCCTTTCAGTTTGCAAAACATTGCGCACTTTTCAGCGGTACATCAACCAAGTTCTTAGAGGGGTAAACTTCGTTATGGTTTACATCGATGACATTCTTGTGGCTAGTTCGAATCGCGAAGAACACCTGTCTCACCTTCGTTTGATTTTCGAGCGCTTTGCCTAGAAGGTTGTCAAAATCAACATTGGCAAATGCCTCTTTGGTCAGTCGTGAATTGATTTCATTGGCCAACGAATAGACCGCAACAGCATCAGTCCGCCTCCCGAAAAAGCGCAAGCTGCTGCCGAGTATCACCTTCCACAATCCTACAAAAGTCAACGCCGCTTTCTTGGAAAGGTTAATTATAACCGCCTTATTCCAGAGTGCTCTAAATTCCTACAGCCTTTGACAGACTTGCCTAAAGGTAAGGATCGTAAGTTCGAGCCACCGATTAAAGCCCCCGACAAGATCAAGGAAGCAGTATACAGTGTCACCGCACCTAGTCATCTAAATGGCTACGTGTGAACTTCCCTGGTCGTCAAAATCGACGCATCGTAGACTGCTGTTGGGTATGTACCACAGCAAAGATCAGCCTAAGCCTTTGTCCTTCTTTGCTCGTAAACTGCCACCCGCCCAAACAAAATATAGTACTTCGGCTGTGAACTCTTAGCTATGTATCTGACTGTCAAACATTTCCGACATCTCGAAGGCCGTCCGTTTACCGTTCTTAATAATCACAAACAGCTCACTTTGCTTTCAACGGATCACCCGACCGTTTCCGGCCTCGTGAAACTCGTTATCTCACAGCTCATTACTCGTATTCGACAAGTTGATGCAGCCAGTAACGTCTTCACCGAGGCGCCGTCCCGTTTTGACTTCAACCAGGTTTCATGTCAGCCAATAAACCTTGAAGACATCGTCGCTCGTCAACAAGAAATCCCGCGTTCCAACAGCTGAGATTGAGTTCGTTTAACAAACTGTTTTTCCTGCCTCTTGTCAGCTCAGATTCCACAATTTACTGTGGTATGCCAACTGCCAAACCTCGAGCTTTCGTCCTATAGCAATATCGATGAATTGTATTGGATCATTTGCATGGCATTTCGCACCCGAGCATACGCGCGTCACTACGAAGCTGACAACTGATTGTCACAACTGTCAAAACCTGCGCTCGGATATTCGACAGTGGGCGAAATACCGCATCACCTGTTAGAATAGCAAAATCCAGCGCCACACCTTGTCCATCTTGATATCGTTGGACCACTCCCTTCATCCAACGGTTTTACTTACGTGCTGACGTGTTGATCTATCCACGCATTGGCATCAAGCAGTGCAACTAAGGGATGTTTCAAGTGAAAGAGTCGCCAGAACGTCCATTGAACCGTGGAGATCCGTGTTTGTCACGCCTGCCATTGTCACCACGGATAGAGGTTCTCAGTTCAGCTGTGCTTTGTTTCGTGATCTCAATCGCATGCTCGGCTGTTCGCATTTACGCACCACAGTTTACCACCCTGCTGCTAATGGGCTAGTCTAACGCTTCCATCGACAGCTCAAAGCTGCACTTACTGCAACGCAGTCGTAACACTGTAGAGAAGATACCGACTCCTGTCCAACTGAACTAGTCTTCGGCACAACACTTAGACTTCCAGGTGAATTCGCACTGGATTCAAGAATCACCGGCGAAATGGACCCTGCTTCTTATGCCACATACTTGAAGCAACACTTTACTACCGTTCATCTAACGCCACCTCGAACTAACTCTCGAAGTCAATGGATTCACCCCGATTCGCGCACCTGTCCTTTTGTCTTCGTGCGCGCCGACACCGTAAGTAAACCACTGACATTGCATTACGAAGGGCCCTCCAAAGTCCTAACCCGTAAGGAGAAGTATTTCGTGTTGGACAAGAATGGTTGTAACGATTCCGTTAGCATTGATTGTATAGAGCCTGCCTATGTCGAGCTGGAATCACCTCAGCAATCTACCGACACTTGTTTCCCGGAACAGACTCCGTTACAAAGCACGCCTCCCACTCAGCGGATGTGCGACCCTTGTTTCTTTCTCACCACGTCCACACTTGTCACAAACCCTGATATACCTAAGCGTACACGTTTCAGACGTACAGTCGTTTCCCCTTCTCGACTTGTGACTTACGAAAGCTAGCGTGTATCGAACGTTCGTCCCTTCGACTCACGCTCTAGGGGGGAAGTTCTGTAGCGGTTGTGCATTTCTTCTTTACAATCGTAGTTTCGTATTCTTACTCGCTTCATTATTGTACAGTTTGTTTTAACTAACTCGATCAATATACTCTTCCTCGAATCTCATTCTGCGTTGTCACCCCGGTCTGCTGTGCGCGTCTTCGTTGCGTTTTCTCTGCGCGGTAATCTTCGGGGAACGGCTAGGAAGTATCGTGCTGCTCGCGCAACGCTATATATAGGATCTTACCACTGGGCTGGGAATCTGATACAAAATTTTCACTTGACAAATTTTAAGACAGCAAGAAGAAATAACATTTCAAAAGGATATCCGAATTCAGATATTTCGGGTATTCTCATCAACTTCTAACACACAATCCATACAATCATGTGTTACGTTTCAAAGAAAACAACGTTCCATTTGAATTTGAAACAATTAAATAATTCTACCAAGTCAATGCGAGACAAATGAGCATCGTTTTTTCGGTTAATTATCCTGAACAATTCACGGGATTTTGGCATATGGAACAATGCTGAGCAATGGAAGTTGCCGGTAGCGTGGAACCATTTGCGACCATATCATGTGGAACACGCTCTGAAATGCTGGTCGCAGCCTTCTCTCAGTTCTGCCCCCGTACTTGCTACCACAAGTACAATGAAAGGGGTAAACACAAGTCGCAGTTGCGTCGATCTGCCAGATGCTAGAACACCGCCATACGTTTAGTCGACCAATCATAGTCCTATTCTTGGGCATTCGAGCCGCGTTTGGCACGGTTGACAGAGTGGCTCTTTGGGACTTCTTACTAAAATAGGGAGTAACCGAGTACATCAGCATTCTCCATGCCAATTATCGTCAAACTTCGGGCCGTGTGAGAGTAAGCGGATACTTTTTGCCCCCTTCAGTATAACTGGTGGTGTTAGACAGAGTTGCTCAGCCTCTCCATTGTTGCTCAACGTCGCCATAGACGAGAGCCTGGATACTGCCCTGAAAAACTCCAAGTTGCGTGGCGTTGAACCGTCACCGGGTGGTCGCCTTCAAGACTTGGAGTACGCAGATGACATCGCTGTGATTTGCGAGTCTCTCCCCAAACCGTCTAGCAAGTGCTGCTTAGGCTAGACATATCCGCCTCCAGATTTGGGCTGATCTTTGCCCCTTCAAAGTGTAAGATCCAGTTACAGCACTGGCCAAGTGCATCTCCTTCACTCACCCTTTCGTGTCATCCATTGGACAAATTCATTTATCTCGGGATTTATTTTGGTACTGGTGGTTTGGTGGATGAGATTTCCTTGCGTGTCTCCTAGACGAAAACAGCCCTTGATAACCTCCGTCAACTGTGGCGTCGCTCTGAAGAGTTCAGTCTACAATGCTGCGGTAAAAGCGGTTCTGTTGTATGGCTGCGAGACTTGGTCCATTCGCAAAAGCGGTGTTCAGCGATTATCAGTCTTTGATCACCGTTGTCTGCGAAGCATTACTGGTGTTCGAGGGCAGTAACACATCAGTAATGGGGATGTCCGTCGGCGAGTCTTGAAATCTGACAAATTTCGCAAACCGATTGACAGCATCAATTCACAGAGGAGGCTTCGCCGGTTTGGACATGTGCTTCGCATGCCTACCCAGTGGCTACCACGACGTGCCCTTTTTGCGAACGCAGGTGTGGGATGGAAGCGACGACAAGAAAGCAGGGGAAAACTTGGATCCAATGCGTTAAGATGCAAACCTCGGAGCTGACTGCTGCTGGGCGTTCCAGAAACCCGAATGGGGACCAAAGGATCCCGAGCACATCCGATTGTAAACGCTACAGGATATGGCCAAGGACTGTACGCCATTACAGTACAATTGGCAGGGGCCGCAATACATAAAAGAAGAAATAGATTGAGAGGGAAAATGAGGGGAGAAGAAAAGTCGCACAACAAGTGTGCCATTGCGTAAGGTACTTTCGCCATATACGGAATAATGTATTGTGGGAGCAGGTAGAAATTGAAAGCTGTACAAAACCGTTGAAATATGATCAAAAACATAAGAAAAAGAAACTATGACTCGTTAATACGCTGATCGATCTTCACGAGCTGACGTGGTATCGTTAAAAAATCGTTTAACTCACAGTAGACTAGGACTCAACAATGTGAGATGTCTGTGGGTACACGTTCTTGAAAGGTAACATTTGAGAAATGGACATACAACGACCGTTTGAACAAATGCATAGAGTTTGCTTCCACTAGATGATGCGGCAAACCACCCCAGATATTTACCACTCGCCGTTCCAAGCACAGAAAAAAGAAAGGCATCGGCAGTACGCCGGTACGCATTATCGACGCTTTGTTACCGCGTAACCACCGCCGGTCGCACATGGACAAAAGATACTGCGAAGGTCGCCCTGCCCCTACGTAGGCTCGAACCCGCGCAGCCAGATTACAAGACAAGCTCGTTACCTTTAGGCTATGAGCCAGCTCCAAGCACAGGAGATAGGGGAACTCGCTTTATGTCTGGAACCATAAGCTTGTATTGGTGTCCGCGTGTACTGCAAGGCGTTCGCAAACGGAATTCGGAAAGGGAAGTCGCAACATGTAGAATCCGGTAGGGCATGATGACGTCGACCCACAACCGACGATACCCCAGGGTGTACAGTTCCAGCCGCTTGCACCTCTTTTCGTACGGTAAGCCGGCACCAATGGCGTTTGTGTTGTGATTTCCTTTGTCCATCCCCCTCCAATCACGATCACACTTGTTAGGCATAATACGAGTCTTCTACGGCAGCCAGTTTTTAGCTCTCCGGAACGATGTCCATCCGTTACTGGGGACTCAGCGGGCGTGCCACTGTTTGCCACTGTTTTCCATTTCTTGTCTTTTGTATTGCGGCACAATAGCTGAGGTGTTTTCCACCTCCAGCTAACGTGTAATGATGATGATGATGGCAGTGGGGATGAGCATGATAGCGACGTGTTGAACATATACAAGGTTCTGCGCCTCACCACCAGAGCGGCCGGGCAATAGGCGAGCGAGCCGTACCCTAGCACTGAGTTTAACTGATATATATATATATATATATATATATATATATATATATATATATATATATATATATATATATATATATATATATATATATATATATTATATGAAACGAAGTGTTTAATGCGGTTTGTTTTCTCAATTCTGCTAATGTTTCCTGATCTGTTTATCTGCCATCTACAATTTAGAGCGGCTATCTTGATAATCCATTTACATCATGCGCTAAATTAGCGACATATCTGTACGGTGTTTTCGACCTATGTTATTGGCTATTTCAATTCAAGTGATTGGATGCTGCTTGACACCCCGGTGTCAAACGACAGTCGCAGTATCCGTAACGCACGCGCAACTGTTGGTGGTTACGCGGTAGCGAAGAGTCGGTAGTGCGTATCGGCGTGCTGCTGATACCTGGCGAAGAGCTAACCTCACTGATGTTCATGCTGCGATTTTTGTTGTTCTACTTCCCGCTTAGATTCCTCCTCAAATAATGATCTCATACCATATGGATAATACTACCTTTAGCATTACACTAGTTGCTTGTTAGTTGTTGTATTATTTAATGTTTAGTATCTCCCTTTCTCATATATCTTTTGTATATTGGCACAGTTATCTGAGGTATTTTTCACCCTTAGCTAATGTTTACTAATGATCATGACCACGTAGACATGCAATCCCATGGCTATGGTAAAATTTACGAAGGTTGGATACGAAAGTTCTTAAGAAATTCAGAAAACTAAGATTATGCAACAGATGTGTTATCGAAATGACATGAGAAAAAGGGGCGAATTCTACTAACTACATATCAAACTCTTGGTGCGTTAAATCGAGCGCTTTGAAAAGCCATTTAAGCCGCAAGAATTGATAATCGTCATGTTGGCTTGTGATCACTTATCTCTGAACAGTCTCTTTGGATCCATTCTCTCGACTAGAAGCCGAACCCTATGTATATATTGTTGGTTGGCGGCATCCGGTTTCAGATTTGCCTGTCACTGTGGGCAGCCACAGGACGCCGGCGCCTACAGAGGAACCATGAGTGGCTTGCGCTGCACCACCCACACACCCTATATCCAGTGTAAACCCGAAGGAATAAGACTGGGAGGCATGCGGATGGGAGCCATGTTTCATCAACGGAGCCGGCCCACACTCCTTCACAGGCAAACACAAACACGCTGTATTTGGGGAATCAAGCGCACACAAGGCGGTGGCTGGACCGTAGTCCGCTCCACACTGAGTGCATGGAACCACTCTTCGAGCCTAACGCGGCCACAAGGACCGTGCATCCCGTTCCCTCCAGCAATGACCAACTGTCTCCTGGAGTCAGTATAGACGAGGTGGTGGGTAATAGACAGGTAGGCACCTTGTCAAGATGCACATCAAGCGCAACCGCACCGTGGATATCAAGCAACAGCCAATCACTTGAAAAGAAGATGAAATAAAATAAATCCAATAATGCATACACATACGGTGACATAAGCCTTCACTAAATGAGCGTATGAAATAAATTGATTGCAAAATTCCGCCAAAGGTTCAATACGCCAGAAAATATATTTTATAAAATGCCACAAAGGCGAAAATGTTACCTATGGTAACCGCAATTAGATTAAGCGACGTGTGCGAGTTTATAGTAGATAGTTCGGGTGGACATTAATATGAGAGAAAAAGCATTAGGACAATATAGCAAACCCACCACCTGAAATAAAGAGATTTCGCACGCAAGCACGTGGTTAGGAAATCGAATGCAGCGTACCAACAAACGCAGACCGGTTCTGCCTACGCGCTCAGCAAGACTGGTCGTTTCGGTGTTGGCCCCGAGTGGCCTCGCTCATGGCTCACTAGGCGTGCCTGACTCAGGTACTCGCGACCGCATGTGCTACAGCACCATGCGCTCGATGTCGATGGAGTACAACCCACCGACGCCTGTCGCTTCCGCAATTGCCGCTTCCTCTCTGCATGCACGAGGGTTCTCTTGTATCTCGGCAACGACCATCGTAAGCAGGTCGCGCCATGCATGCCGACCAATCGCTTTCGATTCCCATGACCTGCAATCAATATCAGAATGTGATAGGCTCCCTTTGCTCATGTCCCGGTAACGAACCTTAGGTTTCCCCACATGACGCTTCCCCAGCACCAGCGTGGATTACGAGCACGCTCTTTTCTGTGCTGATCTGCGAGAGCGTTTCAGTGGACGTCTGCAAGGTCGCTCTGAGCGCATTGACATCAGCCAGCTGGCGAAGGCAAGTATTCTGGATGCGTATTAAACTACGCTGGCATCTGGGCTGAGTAAGAGACCACTGAACACTGTCGAAGATCAATGGTGGCATATTCGTCAAACATTATTATCAGCAGACATGTCTTCATGTGGCAAATCAAACTGCCAACCAAGACATAGGGTCTCTACAAAGTCACTGGAACTTATGGATGCTCGCCGACGTATTCCGGCTGGAAGCGAATACAATGAGACTAGCAAAAGGCTCAGGGCAAAACTGCGTGCTAGCCTGAAGAGAAACCGCAAAGCAGACCACCAGGCTTCTGTGCACCATGAGCCCATCGTGCATCGAAAATGGAAACATCCGCTGCCGTCTGATACGGGCAGCAGGAGGCCTGGTGTCAGCGAGACAACACAGGACGAGAGTGGACAGCCGATCCACAGCTTGTTAAAACGCTTGGAGCGTTTGGTCGAACCCTTTGCAAGGCAGTTTGACCAATCTGGGTTATCGCTTTCTCTTTCGGACATTGCGTGCCCTTTCACATGGGCCGTCTCCTAAGATCCGCCTTCACGCACAAAGTCGAACGTGAGGGCAGACTGTTGAAATTGCGTATGGCTACTGGTGCAGGTAGAATTCCCCCAGCCATCTACAAATACGAGAGATCTGCTTTTGTAGATGATTAACACGAGTTGGGAGCAGGAAACTGTCCCGACAAACTGGAGCCGCTCCGTCATAGTCCCAATTTTCAAGGGAGGCCCCCTGTTCGGAACACGGCAACCATAGAGAGATCAGTCTGATCTAAACTGCCACTAAATCGCCTGCCTCCGTCGTTCTCCGCAGATGGACTGGCGCTAGTAAAGGTCAGATCCGCGAACAGCAAGCCGGGTCCCGTCGAAATCGAGGGTGCATCGACCACATCTTCAGTTTGCGTCAATTGTTGGAGCACCATCTTGTGTTTGGTAAGCGATCGGGCGAAAGCGGTGACTCAGATATATGTGCAGCATGCGACTAGGCAGAAAAATTGCCCGAAATATGTTCCGGCTACACAGCTTAAGACATTTTTAATTAACATGAAACTGCTTTGCTATTCAAAACGAAGTCCGATAAAGGTTTTGTGTAAAAGAATAGAAATGCGCAGGTGGGAAAAGAAGCAAGGCGCGTATCACAGTTATGCTGTGTACTACCACATTGGGAGAGCAAGAACCGGTTGCAGTGACTTGGAAATCAGCCAAAACTCGAATTTTAGAAATATCAACACGAAAAACTACCAGCAGTTTACAAAGATAATATAAAGGTATAGATGAGCGCAGCTATTTCCGAAGATTTAACGACAAAATACAGCAAAACGCAACATCATACCTTCTCTCGACAAAGCCGTTGCCCACCCTAATTCCACCTACTTAATATCAAATTGCAGTTCCTGTCACCCAACACCACTGTGTTACGTCAACCCTACGACCAGGGTGTCATTCAGGCGCTTAAATTGAAGTTTACGAAAAAAACAGCTTCTCCATCTTATAACGATCATGGAATCTCACCAAGATATGTCCGGAACTGATTTCATGAAACGAGTGAATATAGTAGACGTCATGTTTTACATAACTTCTACCTGGAATGAGGTGCAGAAGTCAAGCGGGGTTTCCTTGTACTGCAGAAATAGATTCTGAGAGAATAATGCAAACTTGACCTGAGACATATGGGGAAATTGTGCCTCCTTCAAACGCAATTGCAAAGGATACTCTCTCAGAGGAATTGTTTGGATACCAACTGGCTGACAGCCATCTGGTTGATTCTTATTTCCAAATCTGCAACATAACAGAAATAAACTGGGACCTGCCAACCACATCAATTTTAGCAGCTGAGGATGTGAATAATGAATCAGACTACCAGCAGGAATAGGATTCTACAAACGTTCTGAAAACGTATACATTCACAGACGCACAGGGTGAAGTTGATATTTCGCGCTCCTACGCAATACATAGCGGACACACTGGCATGCTTACACTTCTTCTGGACGTGAGGGAAAAACTAAATTCCTTTCATTGCAATTGCCAAGCAACAGCACACAATATATGATATTTTTTCATCTGGTGGATAATGATTATGACAATAGAAATGTGTGTATGATTTTTTAAAGGTTGTGGATTTCGACGATTTGCAGGTACTTTCTAAACGGTTGACTCACAGTCTGTGAGATTATCGCATTATTGTTACTCATCTATCCCACATTGTGTACCAATACTGAGATTGTAAATGAAAGCGGCCTTGATAGTACGTTCGTGACAAACAACTTCCCCGGTGTGCTGCAATTAAAGTTATAGTGAATTACGCGCAGATTACCATTTCTGACAACGTAACTGTGTGAAGCGAGGTTTTCTGCAGTGTCAGCAGCGGAAACAAAGCAATCAAATTAACTGGACCTAGGCAGCACACATCAAGCGTCACTGTCTCCTATTTCCCCCAGATGAAGCAGTCTCGTTGCAGAGGAACACGCTCATGGTTGTCCGTAATGTAGTGTTCTAGTGAGTTAACGTATTATATCACCTTATAACTATATTTTTGTGTAACTGGATTTTATTTTCAAAGCATGTTCAATCAGAATTACATTAGAATTATTCACTCAAAACAATCTAAGATGTAAATCTTCAACAAACCCCCTCAGCGGGCCGGGGTACAACAATCAAACGCCGACCGGTCCACGACGATACAAAGGTTGGGGACCACTGCCGACTCGCAATACCCCCATATTTCACGAGACCAGCTGCTTGTAGTGTAATCCCTTCGCAATAAAATAGTACATGTCTGCGTACTTGCGGAACAAGGAGGAAAGTAATATAATTCACCGTTTCACATATGCTTTGAAATGAAATTGCATGGCTGCAAGCAAACATCTATCACATGGCTCCTTCATCCTTCCACTGGTGATTATATCATTCCACCCAGGAGCTGTCCTGTCTACCTCGACCAAATTTGACCTGTGTGCTTCATAGGGGGCGAATTGTTTGCAATATGATTACCTTCTACCCCACATTCAACTTAGACCTGTGGAACCGTCACAAAAGTGATATTTCATCGCATAAAGAAAGAAGTTACGTGCAGTGATTGGTATCCATTCTGCTGCGACGGAGATCGTTCCGCTTCTTATGTTACGGACAACTTGGCTTCGAGGTCAAACAGTAGCTTCTACTGCGCCTTCAACTATCCGACCGAACTAGCCTGTATAGCCACCAAAACGAGGCAACCTATCTGCGCCTCTTGTTTAGAGCACCTTTTTAGTACCAAGCCAACATCCTGCATTGTTGTCCTGCGTGCATCACTTGCGCCTTAGCCTCAGACATCTCCTTTGCTCAATTACAAAAGGGGTTTGACTCCACTTCAGGCTTATACCCGGTTCTCTGAGCGCACGCGTCTCCCTTCCCTCAGGGACTGTGCGCGCTCCAATGGGTGTCTCAGAAACCTCCATTGTCCAGTGAGGGCGCGCGGCACATTGTGCACCAGCTGAGCATCGTCTAGTAAAGTCTCAGTTGCCGTCCATTTGAGTTGGACCACGCTAGTCTCACCCAAGCCTCACAGTTTTCCTACTCACCTCCGAAAGCGTGAGTATTCTGCGTGTAACTGTGTTCAGTCTCTACGCTATACCGAATTCTATTGGCTAGTAGCCTCTGCCCACGCAGTGCTACGTGGATGCAAATGCGATGATTATCGGATGATAGCCTTTGCATTAAGGAGGAAAGCTTCTGTACTAAGAATGATGGCTTCTGCACTAAGAATGATAGCTTCTGCACTAAAGATATAAGCGATTGCGTTAAGGATGTTAGCAAGTGAGAAATGGTATAGATGATCACGGCTAAGGGTCAATGCAAAAATGGGTCCATAACAGTCACAGAGAAGAACTTTGCATTTCGATGGTGCAAAGCATAGTCAAAAAGCACTGGTAGCTAGAGCTAAGTTATCTAGTGCAACATGACACATTCGGGAGCTGTCATAGATGGATACAATGTCGTCGGCATACCAAGTCGAGAAGTCGTTCGCCAGAAGAAGCTCCACACCTTTTAAATCGTGCCCGGCGAACGGAGTTCCATGACTTTATCCATGGCAAAGTTAAAATGGAAAGGTGACAGTGGGTAACCTTGTCTTACACCGCTGGAGATAGTGAAGGGCAGTGAAAGCTTGCCGTTAGCCCTCATTTTGCTCGAGTTACGCGCATACAGCATTCGGATAAGATTAATCTATTTCTCGGGCACACCTTTCCTGAGTAGACAGTCCTAAAGGGTAAATTGATCAACCGAATCAAAGGCCGCCAATAAATATGTCGGTGCTCTAAAAACTGACGTAATGTGAGGATGTGGTCAATGCAGCCGCGATTTCGACGAAACCCGGCTTAGTCCTCGCGTACCTGGCTTTCTCGAATCGCAGTCAGTCTATAGAGGATGACAAACGCAAGCAATTGAAATCGGACTGACTCCTGTATTATTGCTGCATTCGGAATGGGAACCTCTCTTGAAAATTGAAACTATTGCGAAGTTGCTCGAATCTGTCGGGACAGTTTCCTGCCCCCACAGATTCACTAATAACTTGTGTAAATCGTCCAAATCTGACAAAAGCGGTATGAAATACATCTACTCCGGCGGCCTTGTTCAATTGCAACAGTCTGATCTCACGTTTGATTTCTGCGCAAGCACTAACTTCCAACAGAGCGCGCGCCGGAGGGTGACATGGCGCCCGCTAGTCTTGGACGCAAATTCAGTACATTGCGATAAGTTACCGCTGGAGAGGCTGTGTGCAAAACTGCCGCCCCATTTAAAGAACGTGTGGACACTGGCCATGTACTTGTGCTGATATGAGAGTGCGTTTTGGAGGACGCCTATAGCGACTTTTTGAGCGAATAGACACCAGTCAACTGACGAAATCAGATGTTCTGAATGCGCATCGAAGTACGTTGGCATTCGGGGTGAGCAAGCGCTCACTGGATACAGTTGAAGGTTACTGGTTGCATGTTCATCAGACCTTACTGGAAGCAAGTAAATCCTCATATGGTAAATCTAATAGCCAACATGGACATTGGGTCTCTTCCAAGTCTTTGGAACTTCTAGATGCTTGCCGGCATATTTCGGCTGGAAGCGGGCACAATGAGAATCGTGAAAACCTCAGGGTAAAACTCCGTGTTAGCCTGAGGAGACTGCGAAACCTGTTGGTCCCATCGTGCGTCAGAGATGAAAGTGGCCGCTGCCCTTGTTATTCCGTCTGACACGAGAAACGGGCAGCAGGAGACCTGGTGTTAGTGAAACTCATTGTGACGAGAGTAAACAGCCTATCCACAAGGTGGCAAAATACTTGGAGCGTTGGGCTGAGCACTTTGAAAGGCAATTTAATGGGTCAGAATTGTTAAATGTAATGCCAGCTAGCGATCGTTCTGCTCCCTGGGCTGTCCCTTCAGATGCACTCTCGCGCTTAGAAGTCGAACGTGAGACCGGACCGCTGAAGTTATATAAGGCCGTGGGACCAGATGATCCCCGTCCAGCCCCCTTCAAATGCGGGGACCCTGCTCCTGAAATTTTGGCAGAACGAAACTATCCCAATCGATGGGAGTCGCTTCGCTATAGTTCCAATATACAAGGGAGGCTTACGTTCGGAATGCGGCAAATATGGGGGAATCAGGTTGATCTTCATTGGCTCCAAATTGCTTGCCTCTGTCATCCTTCACAGATTTACTGGCGCTCCTGAGCCAGATTCGAGAGGAGAAAGCCGGGTTTCATCGAGATCGGGATTGCATTTATCACATCTTTGCTTTGCGCCAATTATTGCAGCACCGTGACATATATTGGCGGCCCACCGTTCTGTTCATCGACATCAAATGGGTCTACTATTCAGTCGATCGGTGTGCATTTTTGAACTGTCTACTCAGAATAGGTGTGCCCGAGTGCAAACAGAAATTGGGTGTTGCCCGCCCGAAAACACTGCAATAATATGACGCGTTTCGATGTTACACGAGTGCTTTACACGCGTAGCTAGGGCAGAGGGAGAGCCAACGGCAAGCGGTCATCGTCCCTTAATATCGCTAGCGGAGTGAGACAAGGATGCCTGCTGTCACCTTTCTTCTTCAGCTTCGCTGCTGACGAAGTCATGGAGATGGCGTTAACGGGACACAAATAAGGTACCGAGCTGCGCCCAGGTGAACGACTTCTGGACTTGGAGTATGCTGAAGACATTGCCCTCATCTATGACAGCTTCCAAACGTGCCGAACTGCATTCGGCAGATTAGCACTTGTTGTCAGCCGTTTCGGACTTTGCTTTGAATCCTCGAAGTGTAAACATTTCCCCCAAGATTGATAGGGACCGCGTCCTGAGCTGACCCTTGGTAGTGATCAGCTAGAATTCGTTCAGAAATTAAACTGCCTAGGCAGTCGAATCATCGCAGGTCGGGTAGAGTGAAGGCTTACGAACAACTGCTGCAGCCCCCGGGTGCTGTCTTTTAACCTTGGAAATTGTAATCTATGCAGGTGTGGAAACTGCTTTCACTGGATTCGACTTAGAGTTGGCGCTGGATTACACAGCAAACACTGTCAATCTGACAGCTCACAGGCGTACGAAGCAGCAATATATACATTAGCACTGGTTGTCAATCGTTTGAGACTGTGATTTGCACCGTCCAAATGCAAGACTTCCTTCAAGATTGGCAAGGAACATTCCCTGTGCTGATCCTTAGTGATCATAATTTAGACGTCATTCAGAAATTCAGGGAACCAGGAGGCTAATTCAGCACCTGTGGAGTAAAAGATGAGGTCACTAAGCGCATAGCAAATGCTCGAAGTGCTTTTGCTACCTAGGCCGACCGTTGCGCCAGTGCAACATCATTACATCTCTGACGTGCAGCTTGCAACGCAGCTGTCCGTTCAATCATCTTGTGCGACAATGAAGCCTGACCTATCAGATCGACAGACATAAAGAGGTCAGTTATGTTAGACCATCATTGCTTTTGGAGTTTAGCGCATATTTGGTTGGGACGCCGTGTGGGGAATGAGCATGGTCAGTGACTTGTCTGTGGTGTAAGAGAAAGAAATGAACAGTTCAGTGTTGTTTTTCGAGCAAGACTCCGATGGCCGAATCAGGCGTCAACCAAGACAGTCCACTGACGCGCGTTGTTTGCGCAACCGGGTCTAGGTGGAGAATGATGAGGAGAGACCAGTCGATGACTTGGTCAAGAGTAAAGGGGTCTTACTTCAAACTTGGACTGGGATACTGTCTTTCGGCTACAGTGTCAGAGCGGGAGGAAGAGGAATACGCTGGGTTTAATACACTAATAGGTATACCTAGGAGACAATCTCAGTGGAGTTAATACTGAGAGTTAGTTTGTCTTCTTCCTCGTCCCTTCCGGCCTGTGGCTTTAAGGACCACTAGCTTGCCTAGTAAGCCGAGGGCGCTTAGTCGAGCCTGCGTAGGGAACCGCGCAACTCTCGCAGTATCCTTAGCCCACGTGCGACTGGTGATGGTTACGCGGCAGCAATCGTGGGTACTGCGTATGGGCGTACTGCTGATGTCCCTTCCCCGTCCCGTTTAGCCTCACTACACTCATGATCGCAATCACGTTATTGTTTTTTTAATTTTGTAATACTTAGCATTTCGCATTTCTTATCTAGTTGTACTGCGGTATTTGAATTTTTCACCTCCGACTAACGTGTAGAATGGCGATGGCTTACTCAGTGTACATCTGAGTGGTGGCCATTAAAAGTGAAATGCGAACTGTTTCTAGTCGAAAACCCTGTGCGTTATTCTGCGTTAGAACCGCCACAAGAATGGTTTCGCAGAGCACAAGTGGCCGGAAATGTCAGCAGCCTGAGTGACTGTTTATTATGCTCCAGGCCATCCCGGTGAGACACGTTTAGGACGAATTTCGGTCACTCAGAAATTTGTCCGGAGCAACATTAACATATACCGTTAAAGATTGTTCCTGATGGCAAATATTGTAGATAGACAGAAATCGATTCTTACATTGTAATCACGCAAGTCGAAAGACTATACAAAAATCTTGTTGAGTGATCGAAATTGGTCCCAAATGTGTCCCACCGGGATGGCTGTGGACAAAGAAGATCAAACAAGGGCAGTCTATCGGTCCCATCGCGATGTGAGTGCACCTTAAAGTGGTGCGATGATTTGTGTGTCTCAGGGATCCACTAAACTATGCTGGGATGTGCTGTTTTGTAGCTTCAAAACCATTCACTTCAGATTGGTCAGTGATTGGAAGCCAGAGTGGAGTGAGAGAGGCTCTTTACTCTACAAAACATACTCTCTGTAGCCCAGTTCCACAACTCCGCTTTCTCGCGGTCAGGTATTTGAACCGAAGGCTTTGGTTGAAAACTCTAATCGTTCTCCTGCCTAGGCCTGGGCAAACTGATAGTCTTCTGCCCGCGCAATACAAGTCCGAACTTCTCTCCCCACGATTTCTTGACGCTCTGGCCACCCTAGCCGCTGCATCGAGCGAGGGGGACAGAGGTTTTGATGCTACTGCTCAAGCCATCTCGTCCTTTTACTTCCCTCTTACTCTTTTCATCCTAATGGTTCCACACTAACATCACTTTTACCCCTCAGATTTTGACCTCTAATACTTGGCTTTCCCCCATCTCGCTTAAGTGGTTGCTGTCTTGCAGTTTCCACTCAGATGTAATAGCAGGGAGTCGCTCCAGTCTGGTCGACAAGTCGATGTTCAACCAAGCAAACAATGTCTGTTCCTCCGTTTCTCTTTGGAGCCCCAGTTTCTCCTGCACGGTGTGTTGCAGATTGGCCAACACGGAAACACTTGCACGTACACTAGAAACCCTATCGATCGACATCAGTTGCATATAGGAAACCCGGCTGCAAGATGCGACTTCCGTGATAACCCTGCGATCCCGCACGAGCAACACTAGCTGTGCGTTCTTATTGAGTTTATCTAAAGATAACGCAAGTTCAAATACTGCTCAAGCCGGCGTGGCCATTGTTCTGTGTCCCCGGACTGAGGCTGCTCTGGCTGACTGGATCCAAATGAACAGCCGGATGTGCGCCGTCAGATTGGCTGGCTCGTTCACAGCTTCGAATTCGCGTGTTGACCAATAGTGCCTATTTGTTAATGCGTCCTACGCGCCCACAAATCGTAGCGCGGGTTAGGTTGAAGGTGAATTTTATCACTACTGAACGATCTTCTTAGTCACAGGGAAAGCACGGATACTGTGATCTTAGCTGGCGATCTGAACGCCCGTTGGAAAACTGTTTAATGATGAGCTTCATCTGGGCGGCCAACACGGTGCAGGTTCCCGTAATGATAACGGTGAGCAATTGATACACTTGTGTGAACACGATCATCTACTTCTCGCGAGCAGTAACTTCCGACACAGCTAAGGTTGTTTCACGAAGTAGTACAAAACGCTGTTTGTGGTTTTCGCTTATGATCCCACCGACTGCAGTCCTAATGCTGTCAAGGACATATTCTATCACGAACTGAACGCCCTCTACGCAGTGCTACTAGTTCGGAGATTATAGTACTTACAGGGCATGTGTATGTACAAGCAGGGCGTCTGAGCTCTTCAGCTGTGTGGTAATTATGGGCTCAGATCCGACCGTACGGACAACGGCGAGTGTCTTTGGCAACCGTGTGCGGAGCAACAGATGTTGCTTAGTAGCACTGCTTTCAGACACAGTGGGCGCCAAAGTGAAACTCGGCGTTCTCCTGTAGCTGGCCAGCGATAAACCCAAATTGACCACACTGCCATAAGGTACAGGTGGCGTGGTTCCAGCTTGGAATGCTGCTCGTACTGGAATACCTGCGTCGACTCTGATCTTGCACTGATAGGCTGTCATTTCTCTATGAACTTCACCGGGAGGCGCATCAAGAGTCTCTTCCGATTGGCAACTGGGAAACTGTCTCAGCCCTCGGGCAGGCCAGCCTATCAAGACGCACTGCGTACCGAACTTTCGCTCCCTTATCCTAATGACACTGAGCTTCAGTGGAATAGGATCTCGACCGTCATGCACGACGCAGGAGCATCTGCTTGTGGCACTATCAATCGTCACCGCACCAGTCACTGGATATCCGAGAGGTCGGTGAACCTGTTGCAATCCAGAAGAAAGCTCCCGGCTGGCTCTGACCACAATGTGACCAGACGGGCTACTAGGCGCGAACTAAAGCGGAGCCAACCTGCTGACAAGAAAGCCTGGTGGACCAGAACGGCTCAACAAATGGAGAAGACAAGAGCAGTAGGCAATTACCGCAAGCTCTTCCAGCTGATCCGCACCACTGGTCCCAGTGATACAATCGGAGACAGCGCGAGCGCACTGAAACACAAAAAAGAACGCAGTATGATTCGTTAGGCAGAACACTTTCAAGATCAGTTCAGCTGGCCCCCTGCTCCCGGACCTCTTCCCATTCATGCGTTGCAGGACGAGCCATGGACGGTTAGTTTACAGCATCCGTCGGAGGTGGAAATCGGAAACGCGATCACAGCCGTCAATCGTTTTTGTGCCACTGACCCGGATTCCCTCCCAGCTGCACTATTCAAGGATGGAGGTGTCGTCCTCTGTAAAGCACTGACCTCTATTCGAACGTATCTGGAAGGAACAGTATCCCCGCTAATTAGTGAATCGATTATTGTGGCAATATACAATAATGGCAGTCGCACAGACTGTTCTAACCACAGGGGTATTAGCCTAACGCCAGTTGTGACAAAATTACTGGCCTCGATTCTTGTTTGTCACCGCACCGTGGATTGGGAATCTCGGATTAGGGAAGAACAGGCCAGTTTCCGATAAGGACGTGGCTGTATAGACCATATATTCACTCTGTAGCAGGTAGTAGAGCAGCGCGAGGCAAGCCGCAGACCAATAATAGCAGTGTACCTCAATTTCAAGAGTGCGTTCGATTCAGTCGATCGATCGATTCTGTTCGAAATACTTGCGCGGAATTTGTGAACGGAATATGTGAACATCCTACGTGCGCTATACTCGAACACTACAGGCCGCGTCAGGGTCTATGGTGGTCCACCGGATAGCTTTCCGACAACAAGTGACGTTCGTCAGGGTTATCCGATTTCCCCATTTTTGTTCAATTTCGTCGTGTATGCTATCGTGGAGTGTTCCCTTGCGGAATCTCACGATGTAGGCGTTAAAGTGCTGCCTCGTGAAAGATTAGTTGGTCTTGATTATGCGGACGATATCGGCTTGCTTCTCGATGATGTTGCGGCGGCACAATCAACCCTGAATAGCCTGTCTAGAGTGGTCCCATTATTTGGTATGCACTTCGCACCTCCAAAGTGAAAACTGTTGCTACAGGACCACCAGCTACTTTATGACCCTCGCTAAGGAAAAACTCGTGGTTGATCAATTCACTTATCTTGGCATCTGAATCAGCAACGATAGGCGCATAGAAAATGACGTCAGCTCACGCATTTCAAAGGCCAGAGCTACCTTCTTGAGCCTGTGGCATCTTTGGCGACAGAAGGGAGTTTCCCTCTGTCTGAAACGCCGAGTATACAAGGCCACAGTGAGGGCCGTTCTACTCTATGGGAGTGAGACTTGGCCCGTTCGGTTTGAAGATCTGAGGCGCCTTCAAGTCTTTGATAAGTTGTCTGCGAAGCATTGCTGGTGTCGGATGGCATCAGCGTGTGCGCAACGATGACGTGCGTAGGCGAGTACTAGGTAGTGATAATCATGCTAGCTCCATAGGACAACAGATAGCATTAAATAAGTTGCGTTGGCTGGGGCACATGTTACATATGCCTGGTCAACGCTTACCTAGGAGGAGCTTGTTTAGTCTGCCAGGTGTAGGGTGGCGCAAGACTCAAGGTGGACAGAATTTGACTTGGCAGCGGGAAATGAAGTCACTGACGATCAAACAGGGTGCCGTTGGTCCATCTCGTCTTCCGAGCTGGAGTCCACGTGACTCGCCTTGAGACTTTACAGGATATGGCTCGCAATAGACACCAGTGGCGCGTCTGCTGCCGTCTCCCAATCGGATTGCCTGTTTAAAGTGTGTTTGGTACTGAGTTATCTGCGAGGTAATGGCTGATTAGGACGTGGGGCAGTGAAAGCCGCAAGGAAGTTGTCTCGCCCATACCGCCTTATATTTGCACGATAGTCAGCTGTTTGTGACAATATGTTGTCTACACAAGGTGTAGGGGCCTTGACCCTGAATGTTTGCTTAGGGCATTAATGTTTTCACGTAAGTCCTCCTTCTCACCACTTTATCAATCTTTATTTCATAGGTCCTCATGATTGTATGGCAGCGAAGCATCAGTTCAAATGGCTGATGTACTGCTGTTGTTAATTGATTGATCCGCAGAAGGGTGACAATGCCCATCCGCCTCAGACCAGCCATGGACGCAAATCGATCGCATTGCGAGCAGTTATCGCTGGAGAGGCTGTCTAAAACTGTCGCTCAATTTAGAGTACGTGGACTCTGACCACGCACTCGTTAGTGCCGCTCTTACAGTTCGCTTCAGTAGGTGCATGGGGCGTCGTTGTGAGAGCATAAATACATGCCGGATGTCCAGAATGCGTATCAAAATACGCTGGCATCTGGGCTTAGTGAACGCTAGCTGATCACAGCAGAGGGCCACTGGTCGCATATTCACCAGACGTCATTAGCGGCAAGCATGTCTTCATGTGGCAAATCAAGTTGTCAAGTTGGACATTGGGTCTTTATGTAGTCTCTGGAACTTTTGGATGATCGCAGCAACATTCCGGCCGGGAGCAAACACAACGAGACTCAGAAAGACCTCAGGGCGAACTTGCGTGCTAGAGCGAAGAGAGACCGCGAAGCGTGGTGGTCACATCGTGCATGAGAGGAAACTGGTCGTTGTTCTTGGTAACCATCGCAAGTTATTCCGTTTGATACGTGAAACGAACACAAGACCCAGTGTTAGTGAGACCATACATGACGAGGGTTGACGGCCGATTCACAGCTTGTCAAAAAGCTTGGAGCGCTGGGCATAACACTTTGAAAAGCAGCTTAATCAACTGGAGTTACCAGCTTTTCCTTCGGCCATTGAACGGCCTTGTCCCTCGGCCGTACCCCTGAACCCGCCTTCATGCGCAGATGTCGAAGGTCAGATCAGATGGTTGAAAGTAAATAAAGCCACAGAAGCCGATAGAATCCCTCCAGCTCACTTCAAATTCGGGGATCTGTTTTTGTAGATGATCTGCACAGGTTACTTTGAGGCTGTGGAAACTGTCCCAGTAGACTGGATCAGTTAGATTAGTCCCGATTTTCAAGGGTAGCTCACGCTCTGAATGCGGCAATCATAGATGAATCAGTCTGATCTCAACTGCCTCTAAGATACTCGCCTCCGTCGTTCTTCATAGACTTGCTGACCCATCAAGCTGACAGACATAGAGGCTAGTTACGTTCGATTTTCGGTGCCTTCGTAGCTTAGCGAATGTATTGTGGAACACCGTGTGAACAATGAATGTGTACGGCGTCACGTAACTGGTACATGAAGGGCGAGTGAACTGCTCAGCACGATTACATCACGTACCAGGCTCCGATTGGTGGGTCGTGTTGCGTATACAAACCCATCGACTCCAGCGACGTGCAATGTTTGCGCGCCGGGAGTGTGAATGGAGACAGAGAAGGGCAAACCAACTGATGACTTGGTCAAGTGGAATGAAGTCTCTCACTTCGAAGCTGACGTTAGTTGGTGTTTCCAGACTGCCTGGCTGTGGAGTGAAGGATGGTGAACACGTCCGGTTGGATACATTAGTTGACAAGACAAGGAGTCGGCCACAATGGCGCTTATCTTCCACGTCCAACAAGGATCGCCCTCTTGACACCCAATGTTACTGAGTAGTGTGTCGCCATGTTTTGCACTATATATTTTTCAGTAGCTTGCTTTTTCATCTTACCTTAATGTATTGCGACACAATAGTTGAAGTGTGTTTCCCACCTTCAGCTAATGTGTAATGATGAGAATGATGATGAGTTTATCGGCTACGAACTGACTGAAAGTACGATATATCTAGATACATCATGCCATTTATATTTTGATTGCTATTTCCCAATGCGCGCGACCAAAAACACGTTTAAACGCGACGGTTAGCCGTTTATAAGAACTTTCCCATACGATTGGTATTATCCTCATTTCAAGTGATTTGCCTTATTCATTCTCGATTTCCTTCCTTATCTCTTACTTACTTCACGTAACTGACACAGCAGTGACTGTTACAGCAGGATATCTTGGCAGAAATCGGGTGACCAGTGTGGGTCTGGCGTTTCGCCTAATGTCCATCAAGACGTCGGATCACATTACCAAACTATGGCTCAAGGACCCGCTCAAGAAGAAACACTTACGGGATTCTACAGTTCCAGTGCCCCCACCGAACTTGAACTATCTGTACAGATAGGGGTAACAAAGGCGCTTGTAAAGACATGGAGATTGTCGCGTTTGTGTGTGTAAAATATTATTAAAATATAATATCATTATGTACACAGACAACTTAGGAAGCTTGCCTGTTAGCACGATGACTACGTGGGTTTGAGTCATCCAGACGAATGCCATTCGGTCTGCGCAACGCCGCGCAGACATTTCAATGCTTCTTCGACTCCGTCGTACGTGGACTCGACTTCGTCCACCCGTACATCGAAGACATCATGGTGGCCAGCTCTTCGGAAGAGGAACACCGAACACATCTACGACTCTTGTTCGAACGGCTGAAGGCGCACAACATCACCGTCAACCCTGACAAGTACATTTTCATGCAGCCGCGCATTGACTTCCTCGGACATCAACTTGATTCCGAGGGTATCCGCCCTTTGCAGCACAGAGTCAAGGCAATTCGCGACTTTTCTCATCCAACGACTCCAGCCGCCATTCGAGGCTTCAACGGCATGGCCACTACTATCGCCGATTCCTGCCACGCTGCGCCGAGCTTAGGCAACCGCTCACTGATCATCTGCGTGAACGCAACAACCGCAAAGTTGATCTTACTCCTGAAGCACGAAAAGCATTCGAAGCTAGTAAAGAAGCACTCGCTTCCGCCGCCATGCTTCATCACTTCGACTCGAACGCTCCAATCAGTGTAAACGCCGACGACTCGGAAAACGCAATCGGCGCTGTTCTACACCAGTTTTCCGAGTAAATGACAAGCATTAGTGTTCTTCTCCCGACGTCTCCAGACAGACGAGTTGAAATACAGCATACTTGGCCGAGAGTTACTCGCTGTATAATCCGCCGTTCGCCATTTTCGTCACGTTCACGAAGGTAATCATTTCACGATCTTTAGAAATCACAAACCACTCGTCTATGCCTTCCGGAACCCTTCAGCCCGAAACTCCGCGTGAAGTTCGTCATCTAGATTTCGTGTCTCAGTTTTCGACGGACATTTAACACGTGTCTGACAAGGATAACGTCGTGGCGGACACGTTTTCAAGAGTAAACTCTCTGGCTCCGACCGATCAGTCGCTCGACCTGTCAGCTATGGCCGCTGCTCAGCAAGCCGAAAAAGACTTAGTCATCCTGCGAAGAGTTCGCGTTAAAGTTGGTACCTAGACCGCTTCCTTCATCTACAGGTACAATAAGCTGCAACGTCTCTACCGGACATACGTGTCCACTGGTACCAACTGCCTTTCGCCGAAAACTTCGATACGCTACATAACATCGCGCATCCTGGCATCCGCGCTTCAGTCAAGATGATTGCCGACAGATACGTCTGGTCCAGCATGCAGCGCGGCGTCAGACTTTGGACATGCAACTGTCTGACTTGCCAGCGAACAAAATTCATGGACATGTTGCCGCTCCGATAGGACGCTTCCCATCGCGAGCAACTCAGTTCGCTCATGTCCACCTCGACATCGTTGGACCACTTCCGCCGTCCAAAGGCATGGTCCACATCCTGACCACGGTGGATCGCGCCACTCATTGGCCTGAAGCTGTCAATTCCCGATATATCAGCTGAGATCTAACGCGCGCATTCGTCGAGCGCTGGGGCGCTTCAAATGGCTGTTCAGCCACTGTGACTACCGACCGTGGTCCACAATTCGAATCGTTGACTTTCAACGACCTACTCAAAGTCCTCGGATGTAAACGCATCCATCATCATCATCATCATCATCAACAGCAGTACATCAGCCATTTGAACTGATGCTTCGCTGCCACACAACCATGAGGACCTACGAAAGAAAAAAAATAAGAAGAGGGAGAGAAGGGGGACTTACTTGAAAACCTTAATGCCCTAAGCAAACATTCAGGGTCAAGGCGCCTACACCTTGTGTAGACAACATACCGTCACAAACAGCTGGCTTTCGTGCAAAGATAAGGCGGCATCGGCGAAACAGCTTCCTTGCGGCTTTCACTACCACGCGTCATAATCAGCCATTACCCCGCAGATAACTCAGCACCAAACACACTTTAAACAGACAATCCGATTAGGAGACGGCAGCAGGCGCGCCACTGGTGTCGGTTGCGAGCCATGTCCTGTAAAGTCTCGAGCCAAACACAAGGTGAGTCACGTGGACTCCAACCCGGAAGGCGAGACGGACCAACGGCACCCAGTTTGGTCGTCAGTGACTTCATTTCCCGCTGCCAAGTCAACTTCTGTCCACCTCGAGCCTTGCGCCATCCGACACCTGGTAGACTGAACAAGGCCCTCCTAGGTAAGCGGTGACCAGGCATGCGTAGCACGTGCCCGAGCCAACGCAACTTATTCAGTGCTATCTGTTGTTCTAGGGAGCTAGCATGATCATCACCACCTAGTACTCGCCTACGCACATCATCGTTCCGGACACGCTGGTGCCATCCGACACCAGCAATGCTTCGCAAACAACGATGATCAAAGACTTGAAGGCGCCTCAGATCTTCAGACCGAAGGGGCCAAGTCTCACTACCATACAGCAGAACGGCCCTCACTGTGGCCTTGTATACACGGCCTTTCAGACGGAGGGAAACTCCCTTTTGTCGCCAAAGATGACGCAGGTTCAAGAAGGCAGCTCTAGCCTTTGCAATGCGTGAGCTCACGTCAGTTTCTATGCGCCCATCATTGCTGATGCAGCTGCCAAGATAAGTGAATTGATCAACCACATCGAGTTCCTCGTTAGCAAGCGTCAAGGGGTCATCGAGTGGCTGGTGGTCCTGCAGCAACACTTTGCACTTTGAAGGTGCGAAGTGCATACCAAATAATGGGACCACTCTGGATAGGCTATTCAGGGTTGATTGTGCCGCCTCAACATTGTCGAAAAGCAAGACGATATCGTCCGCATAATCTAGATCAACTAACCGTTCACCAGGCAGCACTTCAACACCTACATCGTGAGATTCCGCAAGGGAACACTCCATGATAGAATCCACGACGAAATTGAACAAAAATGGGGAAATCGGGCAACCCTGTCGAACGCCACTTGTAGTCGAAAAGCTATCCGATAGGGCACCATAGACCCTGACGCGGCCTCTAGTGTTCGAGTATAGAGCACGAAGGATGTTCACATATTTCGTGGGAACACCTTTCCGCGCAAGTATTTCGAACAGAATCGATCGATCGACTGAATCGAACGCACTCTTGAAATCGAGGAACACAGCTATTGTCGGCCTGCGGTATGCGTGGCACTGCTCTAGCACCTGCCGCAAAGTAAATATATGGTCTATACATTCACGTCCTGGGCGAAAACCGGCCTGCTCTTCTCTAATCCGAGATTCCCGTTCTTCAGTGAGGCGACGAACGATAATCGAGGCCAGTAATTTTGTCACAACTGGCGTTAGGCTAATACCCCTGTGGTTCGCACAGTCTGTGCGACTGTCCTTCTTGTATATTGCCACTATAATCGATTCGCTCCAATTAGTCGGCACACTCTCTTCGTTCCAGATACGTTCGAATAGGGAGGTCAGTGCTTTGCAGAGGACCTCACCTCCATCCTTAAATAGTGCAGGTGGTAGGGAATCCGGGCCAGCGGCAAGAAAACGATTGAGGGCTGTGATCGCGTTTCGGACCTCGGCCTCCGACGGAGGCTCTAAACTAACCGTCCATGGCTCGTCCTGCATCACCTGAGTAGGAAGAGGTCCGGGAGCAGGGGGCCAGCTGAACTGATTTTCAAAGTGCTCAGCCCAACGAGCCATACGGCACTCCTTATTGTGTATCAGCGCACCCGCGCTGTCCCTGATTGTCTCACTGATGCCTGGTTTTCTCGGACCAGTGGTGCGTATTAGCTGGAAGAGCTTCCGGTAATTGCCTACTGCTCCTGCCTCCTCCATTTCTTGAGCCGTTCTGGTCCACCAGGTTTCCTTGTCAGCACGTAGGCTCCGCTTTAGTTCACGCCTAATAGCCCGTCGGGTCACATTGTGTTCAGAACCAGCCGGGAGGTGCCTTCTAGCATCCAACAGGTTCACGGACCTCTCGGATATCCAGTGACTGGTGCGGTGTCCATGGATAGTGCCACAAGCAGATGCTCCTGCGTCGTGCATAGTGGCGGAGATCCTATTCCACTGAAGCTCAGTGTCATTAGGACAAGACAGCGAGAGTTCGCTATGCAGTGCTTCTTGATAGGCTTGCCTGACAGAGGGCTGGGACAATTTCTCCGTTGCCAATCGGGGGAGACGCTTTGTGCGCCTTCCGGTAAAGTTCATGGAGAAACGACAGCGCACCAAGGCATGGTCAGAGTCGACACAGGTACTCCAGTACGAGCGGCAATCCAGAATGGAACCGCGCCACCTGTAACTTATGGCTATGTGGTCAATTTGGGTCCATCGCTGACCAGCTACAGGTGGACGCCAAGTGGCACTTCGGCGCCCACTGTGTCTAAAAGCAGTGCTAGTAAGAAACAACTGGTGCTCCGCACACAGTTGCAGCAGACGCTCGCCGTTGTCAGTCCGTTCGGAGTTAAGTCCATAATTACCACCCAGCTGAGCATCTGAAGAGCTCAGACGCCCTACTTGTGCGTTCATATCCCCTGCAAGTACTACAATATCTGAACTAGTAGCACTGCGTAGCAGCGTGTTCAGTTCGTGATAGAAAGTGTCCTTGACTGCATTAGAACTGCAGTCCGTGGGAGCATAAGCAGAAATCACAAACAAACAGCGTTTTGTTTTACTTCGCGAATTCACCTTAGCTGATGTCGTCAAACGGGCTGCACATAAACGGCTGTTCACCGGAATCCAATCAACCAGCGATGACTCAGCCTTGGAGCTGAGAATGATACCTACACCAGCTTGACCCGTGAGTGCCGCATCGGCGTCTCCGGATGCGTGCAACCAATAACGAGAAGATAAGCCGGGTGCAGTCAATTCAATAACCCCGTTAGGGTCATTAATCCTAGTTTCGGACACACAACACACATCAACACCCAGTGTGTCCAAGGTGCGTGCGAGTGCAGCCTGCTGACCAGCGTGGCCTTATAAGGAACTTTTGTCGATAGGCGTCCGATAGGTGCTGTGGGATGGTGGCTGCAGATGGTTCTACTCCAGTAGCACTTCGGTTGCTGTCAATTAAGCTGGGAAATATAGAAGGAAAGTTAGTAATGGGGGCCGGGATGGGAGTAAGAGAAAAAGGTGGAAAAGAAAGAAGGGAGGCGCCAGCAGTAGCATGCTTTCGCTTATCCGCCCTGCTGTATGCAGCAGATAAGGCGACCCTTGATAATCTGCGCGACGGCCGATGCAGGATGAAGTTTATGTTTGAAGAAAATGTCATGGTTGTATGTGGGCTGGGATACTGCCAGGGCGCCCAGACCTAGACAGGAGAACGATTAGGGTCCTCATCCAAGGCCTTTGGCTCAAAAGCCTGTCCGCAAAACAGCGGGGTGGCAGTGATTTAGTTTTAGAGAAATGGACGCCATCCCATTTCAAACCCCCAACCTGGAGGATCAGGAGACTGAGTTTGTCTGACCTCTCACCATTGACCAACCTGGTAGGAGAAGCTCTCAAGATGCTCGAAGGCATCACCCAGTATAGCTCAATGGGTCAATGAGGTACGCAAACCGTCGCACCACGTTAAGGTCCAGTCTCGTTGCGACGGACAACTGCCTACCAATCTCAAGCAAACGGAATGGTGGAGCGTTTCCACCGACAGCTTATAGCCTCGCTAAGTGTCGCTAATGCACTTAGTTGGACAGAAGTTCTGCCCATGGTACTACCCGGAATTCGATCAACACTGAAAGCCGATCTCGAAACGTCCAGCGCCGAACTGGTCTATGGACAACCACTTCGATTACCAGACAACCTCTTCTCTGAAAGCCCGAACATCTCGCTATGACGCGCACTGCGCTCGGAAGCTAGCCACTAGCATGCGCCGTAATAAATCGACCGCAGTACGGGAACAGCATCGCAAGTCTTACATTCCCAAAGATCTTCACAACTGCCCGTTTGTCTTCATTCGCATTGATGGTCTACGCAGACTACTCAAACGACCTTACGAAGATCCATTCAAGGTCCTACGACGTAAGGACCGCTTTTTCGTCATAGTACGCAGCGGCAAGCACAATACCGTCTCAATCGACCGCCTCAAAGTTGCTTACGTCTAACCAGAGTCGAACGACAACTCAAATTTTGCGTCTTCCGATGAATCAATCCAACTAATGGTGAAGGAAACTCCTGCATACAGGAACACCACAATTGGAAACCCGTCTCTTGAGCCCTCCGACTCCGCCACGCCTAAAAAGGTTACTACGTCTGGTCGTCGGGTTCACTAGGCGACACGTTTCTTAGAACGTTGAAAAAAAGGTAAAAGTGTAATGTAATGTAGAAGGTTAACCTAGCATTTTTGCTCCTAACAGCGTTTTCAGTTTTTCTTCACATCAGTAAGCTCCGAAAACCATAACAAAAACGTAAAACGTTTCGAAAACCGATAAAAAGAGTGGTTTTCTTGATGTTTCGCTGTCTAGTCGGTAAGTGCTTTTCCCGTCTGTTGCTATCGCTTCTTCTGCATGCCTGACATCCCACGTTTCTTTCTTTCTTTCCATGTTGCGAACTGGAGAACACTCGCTCGTGGTCAAACACATGTGATCGTATGCAACGAACGTTCTCTCCTTTTTCTTCTATCGGCACCTTAAGGGAGGACATGGGTGGGATCCCGCTAGGATCCAATCGCCTGATTCTCCCACAGCAGCTGCATCAGGTTTTACCGCCTGGTCTCGCAGAAGGCTGGCCCGCGACGGACGGTCCTCACGTAGTTCGAAGGGTCACTAACGGTTCCCTTCCAGGAGGGGGGCTATGTAGTGACCTGGAGATTGTCCCGTTTGTCTGTGTAAAATATTATTAAAATATAATGTCACTCTGTACATAGACAACTTAGGAAACTTGCCTGTTCGCACGAGGACTACGTGTGTTTGAGTCATCCAGACGAATCGCATTCGCGCGCTTCCGGCTTTTCCGCCTCGAAGGGCGTTTGCTACGTCTCGGCTGGCGACTACACCTTTCCCCTAGCTAGAACCTTTTTGCGGTGCCTTCAGCTAGCGGGATTGTACGTTTCGACCATAAACGTCTATCTCGCCCATATATCCGTTTTTTTCTGCCTTTTCCTTGAGGCGGGACGAACCTGACACAGCGACCGAGCGCTTCCGCTATACGCTCAGCCGTATGACTACGGAATCGGAATAAAATTTGTGGTGCTGCCGCATACTGCACTAAATATGGTAGCAAAGGAACCCGTGGTAGGAAAGTTATAGCTGCGGTAGCTGTCAGAAAACATTGAACATGGAGCAACATAGCATATAAGACCGGTGAGCTGTCGCCTACAGAACAAACAAAAAGACTCACTTTAAGACAGGGATTTTGAAGAGCAAAGTAGGCTCGCATAGTGTCTTCATCTAGCTGTTCAGCTAGATAGACACCGAACGTCCCATACTGGTCGTATATACGGCGCTTGTTAGGATCACTTAAAACAGAATGAGCGCGGTTGATCTCTTTGAACTACAAAACGTATTAAAGAAAAACACACTTTACCTTTTCGGAAAATTCCGGATTATTAGGGTTTTTGTCTGGATGATAACGCAGAGCTAACTACACAGGGAATTATGTTAAGTTACCATACCTTTCGATATGCCTTTTTAATATCAGCTGGTGAAGCATCTTTACTTACTTCAAGGACATCATAATAGTTTACATGCTCTTTACTGTCGCACACAAAAATAATGCAAAAAATACTTACGAAACACTACCGCGCTGTCCTCCGACCCCATCACGACCTAGATCTGGTGCCATCAGAGCACCGCGAGCGGAGATGACCTTCAGGCAGGAGGTCAAACGTTAGCGTCCAAGGTCAGCAGTTTGAGCAGCGGTTGTAAAGCGCAACCGTTTTCACCATTCCTAACAACTGGTTGTAGCAGGTTAATTGCAATTCACAATATGTGCCGACTATTTGTATGCGTTTTTATTAATTAAGGTTTATATAGTATTGCCAAGACGTGTTACCCAGTCTGCATAAGTGACCAAAAGGTGTCCAGTGGAATCAAGTTCAAGTTCAAGTTCAGTTAGGACCGGAACGATAGGATAATCCCGTGAATGTTCCTTCTTTTGCGTATCGTTGGATCGGGAATTGACAGGTCTGCTTGAGATGTTGAAAAGTCTAAAACAAAGACCGCATCACACCCTGTCCAACCAATTACTGCCCACATTTTCCTGCCCAGCAGTCCCTGCCGGGCCGGTTTATGTGAAGTAAAAGAGTGAAGGGTAAGTTAAGAAAAGAAAAGGAGGAATGTCAGCTAAATAATGATAATACCAAGGTGAGAAGAAGATTAAAAAAGAACGAAGGGGAAGTTGAAGATACAAGTCGGTTAGGAGAAGGGGAAGGTTTGGTACTGCCACCCTAGAGCATCTAATTGACGCTCGAAACCCTCTACCGTAGACTCCCTAACCACGTGCGCTGGAAGCGAGTTCCAACGTTCAATAATTCGACGCGACAAGCGAGTTTCCGTCCTTACCCGGTCAGAACGCTGTTTGTGCAGCTTCAACGGGTGACCTCGGAGACTAGGCAGCTTGGCGGGACTAAATAGCCAGGATAAATCTGGACCAATCTTACCCGTTAAGATACGGTAAGTGAGAATCAAGTCTCCTCTAATTCTGCGGTAGTGCATTGAGTACATACCCAAGCTAAGCAAACGTTCGGGATACGTTTACCCCCGTAATCCTTGCAATAACCTTGTACCCACTCGCAAAACCCTCTCCAGTTCCATTTTGTCCCTTACAAGACAAGGTGGACAAGCCTGGATACAGTACTCTAAGTGAGGTCGCACGAAAGCTGAGAACAGCTTCACAAAGATATTGGCCGTTAGGACACCGAAGGAGCGGCGAATAAACCACATCATACGGAACCCTCTACAAGCAGCCTTCCTCCAATTTTCCCCAGAGTGAAGCAAGGAGGTATGGGTGATACCTAGATCAACCTGCTGAATGACAACAGGGAGTTCACTTCCACCAACTACATAGCGCGTGGGGGGACTAGCACCTCCAATGCGGAGGACAGAACATTTCGTCTGATTTATGGGCATCAACCATAAGGTTGACCAATCCCAGAGCCTATCCAAAGCACTCTGAAGTGCCTCAGAGCCACCAGTTCGAGTTCAACTTCAAGTGGGACTGGAACGATAGGGTTATCTCGTAAGTGTTCCTTTTTCGGCGGGTCTTTGAACCAGTACTTCGCTAACTGAAATACTGATGGACCTAAAACAAAGACCGCATCACACCCAGTCCAACCAATTAATGCCCACGTACCCTGCCCTAGCAGTCCCTGCTGGGCCGGTTACGTGAAGTGAGAAAAAGAAAAAAGTAAACTCAGAAAGCAAAAGAGTAAGTGGAAAGAGCTAAGCAAGTGGAATATCAAGATATTTGGGTCATTAAAAAAAGAACTGAAATGTGGAGGTCGGCAAGGAAAAAGGAAAGTTTTACTGTTGTCACCCAAAGCATCGAGCTAGCGCGCAAAACACTTAACCGTAGGTTCCCTAACTACGTGCTCTGGAAGCGGATTCCTGCGATCTATAACTCGGCGGGACAGACGAGTTTCCGTCATGATCCTCTCAGACTGTGGCTTATGCAGTTTCAGCGGGTGACCGCGGTGATTATGTAATGTTGTGGGAATAAATATCCCTGACAAGTCCGGACCAATCTTACCCTTCAAAATACGATAAGTGAGAATCAGGTCCCCTCTTATCCTTCGGTAGTGCATTGAGTACATCCCCAAACTGAGCAAGCGTTCAGGATCCGTCTGCCCCCGTAGACCCTGCACTAACCGAGTGCCCACTCGTAACACCCTCTTCAAGTCCACTTTGTCTTGGTTAAGACATGGTGGACAAGCCTGAATGAAACGGTAGGTGCTTGAGTGACCGATTTTCGTGCTCCGGCAGTCTCAATTGTCCCTGTTTAGACGATATTTTGTCCCCCGAGCGGTTTCTTTTCCAATCCACCATTAAGATGTACCTTTAATGAATTTTTCCTAGTTGCATGAAGACGAAATAGATGAACAAATTATAAGGACGCAATTGTATGGCCTATGAGCTAAGCAAAAATTCTTGAGTGACTGAAATTCGTCCCAATTGGGATGACTTTTGGTCACTAAGTATGTATTTTCAATGCACCTTACCATATACCTTAATTGCATTTTTTCTGAATGCAACGGCCGTCAACAGTAAGCAGAAATCGGTGGCCGTATTGTAAGTACAGAACACAATATCCTTTAAGCTAAACAGAAAATCTTATCGTGATACCGTTTCGACCAAAAATTGACCAGTTGGGGCTGCGGAGCACGAAGATTGTTTACTCCATTAGGGAGCTCCAATTGTCCCCCGTGTTGAGTAAAATTGTGGTTTTCCTAAAAAGTAACTCGTTATACCTGAAGAACGGTTGGTTTAAGGTATACAATCCCTTTTACCGGCATATCTAAGTAGTTCACGACAATCGCTTCCATATTAAATTTTTACCTACGCGAGTGACCAAAAACACTCCCAAATAGGACGCTGGCCCTCCGTCTGTGAGGATAGGGAAATCAGTTTTTGGTCCAAGCTCAACTGGGAGAGGAACAACGGGTAAATTTCAATGGATTACCTCACCACCGCGTCGTTGGACCAAAACGTTTTCGCATCGATTTTAATCCTTGGAGAATCGATTCAGTCCCGTCCATCACATCACGTTCAAATAATCGGTGCCCGCTTAGCCCGCATTATTAAGCCCCTTGCGGAGGCCACTTAAAAACCATTTAAAAGTCAAAATAAAATAAGTAAGGTAAAAATAACGCTGCTAATCATAACGCAACGGTGCAAATGTAGAGTAAATTAAAGGCATTTTTATGTAATGAATAGTTAAGAACGGAACATAGCAGCTGACTCAGGAATCAAATGAGAAGGTTTGTGACTGCAACGCAGATCCGTCAAACTGATCTTCAAGCACCGTCACGTTAGTTTGAATATCACGTCCTTGGTTAATATACTTCCGTAATCGCTACCCGCACTTGACAAACAAACCTCCGCCATGACGAGATCGGGTTGAGGGACGTGCATACTCAGAGAGTGGCCAGGACCAGTGGCATCCGAGCTGGATGTAACGGTTGTAGATAGATTAATTCCAAGCTGGCCAAACAACACATCTTCTTGAGGAATCGATTGAGTTGAACTCTCCGATAGGGCAGCGAGGACCATTGCGGCCGGACCCACTTATCGGAATGCGTAAGACACCTTAACCCGTGTAAACTATTGTGCCACTTCTCCGACTTCACTCAACAACAATATTGCCAACGAACAAGCTTGAGGGATAGGTCTTTAGGCAATACCCGAAGTATAGCCTAACGAAAACTAGGAAAAATGATAGATCATTTGGTGATATTCTGAACGTCCTGCTTTTCATGCATAGCATTCGGATTCGCCTATGAGTAGTTGTCGTCCGATTCCCACTGGATTGATTGTTCGTTAAAAGGGTAATCCGCAATTCAACTTGTTAGGCAATTCTAGGTATTGTGGTTCCACCAAGTGAACAACGCATGAGGAATATGCTCAAATCCATGCCCAGGACCAAACATTAAGCAATGGTTATCCGTGACGGCTGCTACACTGACGCATACCAAATGACGTCGAGTTTTCTCCAAAGTCAAAGCAACACTGCATTCACTTACTTCGCTCCAAATCCTTGGTTCACAGTGAAAGCGCCAAAGCTGACCCGGTCTACAATTTGACCACCTCGCTTGAACGGTTACCATGTAAACGCTATGGAGCCAGAACTCGGTAGGTTGACCACCTAGGTAAGTTTCAAGCCCACCACTTGGGCTATGACAGTCAGTATTATTTCAACCCCCATAAGTTGACCATTTGCGAACTTACCAACATTGGTGCCTTATTGGTTGGTTTGTTCCGATGACATGGTGTGCAGCGGGACAGCATTGTGTGGTCTGCTGACGCCCAACTTAGTGAACTTTAAGTTTAAGGATACAGCCTGTTCTTTGTGTGTATATTTATATGCCAGTTAGTCTCGGCCGTAGGCGTTTATGAGCACCCGTAGTACCTAACTGAATGAGGCCCCCACAGATTCGCGCCAAAGAAAGGACGTAGAAGGATTTATGCCAACCTCCATCATTTGCCCACTTACACGGACAGGCCTCCGTCTACATATAAGCACATGTGTCCACTCACCGCACCGGCCGTACTAAGAAGTTTGAGTGATAGTCAAAACATCAGTTAACCACCAGATCTAAGCATCAATTCAGTGGCACGTTGTATTGTGGCTTGCTTGACATTTACGCCCGAATTAATTTTTGCGCGTTTATCCTGTCTATCAGGCAGCAACCTGAAGCTGAAAATAACTGCGTTTAGTTACTATATGTATTTAATATTATGTTCGTAGAGGCACGCCAGTTAGAGAAATCCAGTGCTTTAAACAATTTAGGATCCTCCATTACGCGTAATTCAGCATTATGGCCCAAGGAAAGAACCTAAGAATGTTTCGGTTGAGGGAAGAGAGTAGCCAGTGACATTAACTAGAAAGCGCTAGACAAGGAAAGCTGGTAGTGCTTTTTGGGGTTGGCAAAACAGCACCTGAATAGATAAACAGGAATATGTGAAGAGTTCCGAAAGCGTAAAATAGTTACGGCGGGAGAGGCGGAAAATTTCACATGATGAAGTCAGCGGCGCTACGCTGTGCTGATTTAAGCACCTAACTCTCGAGTTTCTTGGCTGATTAGCTAAGAACTATATAAAAGTTTCGCACAATAATTTGCGGTTGGAAGTTTCCAGTGATTCGGTGACTGGTTAGAGAAATTTAACCTCCGACATGAAATCGCCATAAAGTTTTGTGTGTTGAATCTAAGGAAGTGCCTGAAGAGTTTCCTTACGACTGCATCAAAAACTTCAACTATGGCCTTAACAATTACGACACTTATAATGCTCACGAGTGCGATCCATTTCACAAGGCGATACCTAACAGGACACTTGCTGTATAAGGCAAAAATAAAAAGAGTGGAAAACATTCGTTTACTTTTACTGTTCGGTTGTGCGCTAGCACAAGTTGTGTGAAAATAAATATCCTGGTACATCGGCTAGGTCAGGTTCGTTCACAAACCTAAATCCCAGCAAACTTCCAGTCATCCGGAGAGCAAAACGAGCTGTGTGGAAAACTGCTGCAATATTTGTCGTGTGCTTCAGAAGTATCTACAAAGAAATGACGCATAAGTTATGCTTCATTATTCCAAACGTGGACAACTTTCCTAGTCACACCCATGGCTGGCTAGTGAACAACCTCTTCGTGATGCCATCTAGGTGTTTCGGGTTTACCTCGTTACAGTAACTAGTTAGGCAGTATTGTTCCAGGACCTGGTTGGTTTTCGCCTGGCAAGCATGCTCCCCATAAATAGCCACAACTGTCTGTTTAAATACAAGGTGACTTGACGGTTGTGCAGCGCAACCAAATAAGTCGCCTTCTTGCTTACTCGGACAACCGCTTCAGTTCCACAAACATCAAGCATCACTTTAGCACTGACGCCTGGATCAAAAGTGCAGGAAAGCCTTTACAAATCCCATAAACTCCACCACACACGCCTGCATGCACACATACGCATAACCATATAGCAACCTATGTGACAATCTTATGGTTTCATGGTACATTAACTGACCACAGTTTGTACGCTTACCATGATCAGGCTTGTGCAGGCGTGCCTCGTGCAGTCCAGAACCAATATTTTATTTAGTTGTTACTGCTTTCAATTGGGACCACACAAATACATCTGCTGGACCCAAGACTAAGTATAATCCACAAAAAACCAAATGGAGCTCACCTCAAGCAATGGGGTATTGCAAACTTGCATACTAATGACTATCACATGGAAGGAGATGCATCTGCTGCATCAGCTAATGCCTTGGATAATGTGCCTTGGAAAAGTACCGCCTGGATAAAAGTTTGCTCAAACTACTACAGCCGTGTTTCTGTAAAGCTGGATTTGTTTAACCTCTCGAGTTGGATGCAGTTGCTTTACTAGACGTCCAGTTGCTCTTGGCAGAATCCATCGGAATAGATTTTATAATTTGTTGTCTTGGATGCTAACATGGAAACGTTCACTGAGCGAGACGCAGGTGCTATTGTTAAGTGCTACGTATTCCGGTACTCTTTGCGGGAACAAAAAAGAACACCTGCAGTTGCTGATGTAGAGCAAGAAGGATAAAGCGACACCGAGTTGGCAAACACAGAAACTTCAGAAGAAAATGCATTCAGATGCCTTTTAATTAAAATGCAATTATTTGTTTTGGAAAAAATGGCAAAGCATGCTGATTAAGATGGCTTGTGCAGTGCGCGCTTTTCTTACTTACCTTGGATCCTAAGAGAAATAATCAGACAAAGCTTGACTTTGCCTGCAAAAAGTGAGTTAAAGTGTAAACTGCACACTGAATTTTGCTTTATTACAGTATGGTAGGGTTGAACTGAGCTTGCCGTTAAGTGTGGCTTCTTTTAATATGTCTGAAACGGGTTTACCTGCTAATTATGTTTACAATATAATACTCACACCGGGAAAGCAGGTTACTCTAAGTTTTGTGTAGTACCTCTGAGTCTCGACCACCTCAATGCGTAGACTTCTTTGTTCCAGTTCCTTGAGGGGACGACTTAAAGATGTTTTACTTTATTCGCATACAGAAGTGCTGAAAGCTTTAGCTTCAGAATGGTCGCCGTTGTGCGATTCGCAAAGCAGAGGACAAACCACTATGGCACACTATTCGGAATGGCTTGGCGGGAAGGTAGTTTGTAACCCACTCCAACGACCATCATTGTCACGCCTCGGTTTGAAAATTATTTAAAGGGTTCCCCGAAAAGCCTTAATGTTGCAACTTAAACAGAAGTCAATGGCGTGGGACGTTGTTAACTGCTTAAACAGGGTCCTGCGAGGTACGTCTACTGCCTCAGCACAGAATTATTAAATCACTGGCAATTTTGTCAGTCTTTATCCCTGTATAACCCATACTGCAAGGGATTGAGCAAGCTGAATTTGCAAACCGCTTATCCGTAGCGGCTCGTTCCAACTTCCCCATACCTTTGCTAGTACGTTTGTTAGAAAAATACCTCTCAACATTTGGGAAAACGGGATAGACGGCAGCGGATCTCCAGTCGGAAGGGGGATAAATAAATACATTGCTTATTCTCGACTAAGCGCGGCACAGTACAGGCCTGATAAACTCGAATAAACAGGCACATTGCGGGTAGTTGGTCTGACTACCAAGACCAGTAGAATTCGCTGGGCATTTTGAGGACAGTAAAAGTCAAACACCCGTAACTTGTGAGAGTTACCCGTCACCCAAACTGTGCGCACTATGGCAAACTCAGGATTACAACCGTAGCCCTAGAATCCATCAATGCTGTGGAAAACGTCTTACGCCCTGCAACTACCCTACAACACGGTTACTGTATGGTATGCTTCAACCCCTAGGTCGCTAGGAGTACGCGACAAACAAACAGAAACACGGAGGGAAATAGCAAACTCCTTGCCTAAGCCCAAGCTTTATTTATGATTTGTCAGAAGTTCTTTCCCACGATAGTCCAAGGCCGATAGTTAAGATCTGGAAAACTGGCGGTTCATTGGTAGAAGACTTTCCTTAGTCAACGTTTTGACGCAAAAGCTCAAATGGTCACCTCACCTATCAAATTAGAGGGCTCTGGAGCGGCGCAGACACACAAAGCAGCCAAGCAGAGACGCAGTCCGTGATGGAACTCGTTACGCCTAGCTGGCAGTCACCAGTGCTGGAAATCCGTGAGAGGATAAATCAACTGAACCTGGCACCAATTCACTTGGCTGTTTTAACACTAAATAAATAAATAAATAAATAGTTTATTCTCAGTTTCATAGAGACACACCAACTCAGGCAACCAAACAAACTCACAGACCGTCTAGGACGGAGGAGGGCTGCATCGACAAGCTAAGGCACTTCTCATGCACCAAGCCAAGAGTTCCTTGTCACGGCACACCTCTCTTTCTGCTTAAATGAGGACCGCTCGCTTTTCAGTGGGTTTCTGCCTGGCAAGCATTATACCTGTAAAGCTCTGCATAACAACACTGCGAAGAGGCGGTGGTGACTGGTTACAAAATGAGAGGCACTTTTCAGAGCTTTTCCTGATATTTACGTTCCATCCTGCTTTCCAACTCCTCTCAGACTCCTGTGACACTACTAGCCATCGTTCAGATGACTGAGCGCCGTTCGTATCCAATCATTCTTCAATCGGACGATTGAGTCTCTGTCATCCGTAGCTCAGCCTCAGCTGATCAGCCAAATTCTATGGGACTGCTACCAGGCTACCGGGATGTTAGCGGTCTAGGCTCCGTCGATCCAAAGCACTTTCTCCCTCACCAAGTCCAATCTTGGCAGATCGGTCCTCTTCTCTCCTACTTCTGCGACGCTGCCTGCTATGCTCGGAAGACTGAATGCTCTGTCACCATTACCTCTAGAGCCTCGTTAACTGTCGCATTTCATATCCGTGAAACGTAAATGGTCAACTCTGTCCTCTCCTTATCGCGGCCTGTCTTTATTTCTTCTTCATCCGCATAGCGAGCTCTCAGAGC
>OX104068.1:72172252-72283013 GCA_944474145.2 Dicrocoelium dendriticum | reverse complement strand
TGTACCTTCTCAATTGATTGATAAACCTCCTGCTGTTCACACGTCTTCTGCTTGCTGGCATTACGTGTCTCGGAAGCGTGCGTTACATGCCCAGTGGTACTACGTTTTAGAGGTGACGAAAATGACGAACCCATGTTGAATACACCTCCTATTTTTGGTCATCTGCTGCGGAAAAACCGACCTTATCTAACTGGATATGATGGGGACAATCATTTACTAACTACGTAGAATTACTACCTGTACTGAATCCGACCGTTTGCCTTTCTGAGGCTCACAACACTATTCAGGCAAGTGCTTGGCGATGAAGGTCAACGGCACTGCGATGCTCTATAACTGGAAAATTATGCCACCCTCAGTTATGCTTTGGATACTTATGTCACCTTATGGCGGCTGAAACGAAATGTTTACAATGCTAAATACTGCTTTTCAAAACCTGTCCAATAGCCGAACGAAAGCGTCAATGATTTTATTGCACATATTCCCCAATCTATTCCTGATTGTAAGTATAATGATATTCCACTGGGAAAATTGAAGAACGAATGAAAATTCAATGATTGATTGCGGGAATATCGGAGGAAAGTGCTAGAGAGAAGTTGTTATCCTTGGTTGAGTCGGCCACCAAGTGGGAAAACGTTTTTCTCATCGTTCGCCAGCGAGAGAACATTACACACCAATTACGCGAGTTCACCGCTCGGCCGGTAGCTGATGATGTGCATGTGATTCGCAAATCAGACACCAGTGAAAATCGAAAACAGTTTGTGTGTAATCATTGCGGTTTGCGGCATTCTAACACCTCCGATTGCCGTCACAAAGAAAGTAGCTGTCGAAAATATGGCAAAATAGGTCATCTAGCACGCGTCTGTAGAGCGGAAAGTTCCCGCCCCACGAACATCGCCTCATCGAATCGTCAAAGAAAGATAGAGCTACGTGAAGGTAAGGTCCTAGAAAATTTGAACAGTGAACTTAACTCCGTGTACTTAAACAATTAGACACTCAAAAACTGTCCTACTTACACAGTACCTTTGACGATAGAGGATGAACCGATAGACAATGAGCTAGATACTGGGGCGGCGGTCACCACTGTAAACCGCGGTTAAATAAAAAAGTTACCACCTTTTCAACCGTACAACTCGAGCTTACAGAAGTAAACAGGTGATCCAATTCAAGTGTTCGGCAGATGTTTCGTTAAAACCAGACACGGGGAGCGGGAATTTACCCTACCCTTAATCGTTGTACATGGGAACAAATAGAATCTCGTGGGTCGAGACTGGACCCAGTTCTTTCACGAGACCATGCAACTCAACGAACTCACTGTTGAAGACTGCAGTTTGAATGGATTATTGAACCAGTTCTCATCGTGGTTTGAAAACGAATTGGGAAAATGCGTCATTTCGAGGCTTCTATCGAACTCCGAGAGAGTGTCGAGCCAAAAGTTTACAAAGCTAGATCATTACCTTGTGCAATGCGTCCTAAAGTTGATATATTTGCATATATATTTGCAAGGTCAACGAATAGACATAATGCCATCAGAAACCATGGGATTCAAACCAGGGTACAGAAATAGTAAAGGAAACCACAACACAACAATATCCATGGTTTCGTCAGTGGGCGAGATACTACCCGGTTGCCCAAGCCGAAGTAGGATGTTTGCTTGGGGGACACCACCCCGAGCCTTTGGCTGAATAGCCTATCCGCAGGGCAGCGGAGCGAATTCAGGGAATCGCACCCATTGGGAGCCGGTGACTGATTGCGCAGTTCATAGGCCTTTCGTTTGTTCCTTTGTCAAACAGGGGCCCAATGCTCCCCAGAACTACAGCATAACGTTGCTGGAATACAATGCTTCGCCAGGATGAAGCAAAAGGCAGTGACTTTATTTAGTGGCGAGTCACGTGTGCCACGTCACAGTGTTGTTAAACGGACAAATGTGGCATTTTATACGGATAACGCTTGCCAGGCGAAAACTCACCAAGTCCTGGAACACTGACGCCAAATCATTTGATGGAACGGGAAAATCCCGAACCACCCAGCTGGCACCACGAGGAGGTGTAGCAGTCTGGAGATTCCCCGGTTTGCTTGTGTAAAATTCTAACCAAAATTCTTTAATTGTACACTTAGGCAACCGGTGTGGTTTGTTGAACTGCTTGCTGAGTTCGAATGCTTTACTTGCTCATCGCCATTTTTGCTTGGCGCTCGCTTCGGTTGCAACGCGCGACTGCTCTGTGTGCTGTGCTTGATCTGTTCCCCTAGCTAGAGCGTCCACGGTGTCGTTCATTTATAGCTAGCTAACAGGGAATCTTTTGCTGAACCAATAAAAGTTTCCCTGCAACTCGATCTGTCTTCTGGAATCGCTCTCTGGGCTCCCGGAATAGGCAACCCTCTAAATTGGTGACCCCGAATCCGGATCAACCTCAGCGCCGGATATTTGGAACTTTTCTCTGGTGAGCTCGTTCCATTTATTTTTCATATTTTCCCGTTTATTTTTGCATACGGTAGCCTATTTTTTCGCGTCATTTTTTCAAATCATGGAATCTGTAGACCATAAGGTAGAGTCTATGCTTAGTGTTGTATCTCTCTCAGTTCCACCTTTTTGGGATATGGATCCTGTTTTGTGGTTCGCTCTTCTTGAGGCCGAGTTCTATAACCACAAAATCACTTCCGACTACGCGAAGTATTGCAAGCTCCTGTCCTATCTCCCCAAGGAGATATCAACGCAGGTTCGTGACGTCATCATTTCTCAGACCGAAAACCGCTATGAGGCTCTCAAAGAGGCCACGATTAAGCGTGTTATGCCCTCTGAGAAAGTTCGCCTTCAACAGCTTTTCAGAGATCTGCAGCTGGGCGACAAACTGCCCTCAACCCTGCTACGAGAGATGCAGCAACTCCTTGGTTCTTCAACCATGGATGAGACTTTACTTCGTGAACTATGGCTACAACGGCTACCGGAAAACACACAAGCGATTCTCGCTACAGTGAGCTCCGTTCCGCTCACTCAACTAGCAGACTTAGCGGATCGAGTTATTGAACGATCACAGCCACAAGTCGACGCCAGCAAGATGAATGCCGTCGCGTCCCAGGGCACTTCTATCACTGGCTTACAGTCAACCATAGAAGCCCTGCAAGCACAAGTTGCGACACTTAGTCGTCAGGTTCAACAGCTCACTATGAACCCTCGTCGTCATAGCCGATTAAAATCGCCCTGCAAACATTCTAAGTCTAACAACAGGCAAGCTAGCTGTTGGTACCACCAACGTTTTGGTACCGCAGCTCGTAAATGTATCAAGCCTTGCAACTTTGCCGAGAAGCAGGGAAACCTCGGCCGTTCCATAACGGCGACGGACGCGACCGGCCAACACCAAAGTCGCCTCATCCGCGTTAGGGATTTAACTTCCGGCACCGAGTTTCTAGTCGACACTGGTGCCGAAGTTAGCGTCATACCCCGTAGCTCAGATGAGGTCGTCTCGCCATCGCCGACCAAGCTGCGTGCCGCCAATGGCACACCAATCGCAACTTTCGGCGAAAAGCTGTTAACGCTCAATTTAGGCCTCCGGCGAACCTTTCGCTGGCCTTTCATAATCGCTGCTGTGCCTTTCGCCATCATAGGCATAGACTTTCTTCAACGCTTCGACCTCATCGTCGACGCTAAACGGAAGAAGCTTATCGATTCTAGGACACAGCTCAGTGTTATCGGGACTAGCGCCAACGTGGCTGCTATCACTCCCATTCGTGTCCTACCTCAAGCTTCACAGTCTTTTCTAGAACTTTTCAGCAAGCACCCTAAACTCGTTCGCGTCCTGAACGAGTTGCCTCCGGTGACGTCAAACGTCACGCATCACATTTGCACTAAGGGCCCACCTGTTTCGGCCCGCCCTCGCCGACTAGCCCCGGACAAGCTCAAAGCTGCGAAGGCGGAATTCGAGCAAATGCTCGAACTGGGAATCATCCGCCCGTCTAAAAGTCCATGGGCATCACCATTACACATGGTGCCGAAGAAGTCCGGTGACTGGCGCCCCTGTGGTGACTACAGGGCACTTAACAAACTTACCGTCCCGGATAAATACCCTATCCCGCACATGCACGACTTGACCTCAGCTCTAGCTGGCAAGTCTATCTTCAGCAAAGTCGACTTAGTCCGTGCGTACCACCAGATACCTGTGGCGCCAGATGACATTGCTAAAACAGCAGTCATCACGCCATTTGGCTTATTCGAGTACCTCAGAATGCCTTTCGGCCTCAGCAACGCTGCTCAAACTTTTCAGCGTTTCATTCATGAGGTAACGCGAGGACTCGAAGGCGTTTATCCTTATCTAGATGACATTCTTATCGCGAGCTCTTCTGAGGAAGAACATCTTCGTCAACTCGACGCACTCTTCCAACGCTTAACGCAGCATGGGGTTACCGTCAACCCCGATAAATGCGAGCTTGGCCAAAGCTCCATCGACTTTCTTGGCCACCGCATATCTGCCTCTGGTATCGAAGCCCTGCCAGACAAAATCCAGGCACTGAAGGACTATCCTGCTCCCAGTTCCTTCAAGCAGTTACGCCGATTCCTTGGTCTGGTCAACTATTACAGACGCTTTATACCTAACTGCGCGAGCATTGTTCAACCAATGACTGACTTGCTGCGCGGTAAACAACGCTCTTTTCATTTTGCAGACGACGCTAAATTGTCTTTCGAGAAGCTTAAAGACGCTATCTCCAACATAGCGCTTCTCGCCCATCCAGACACATCTGCGCCACTCTCCCTGACGACTGACGCATCCGACACTGCCGTCGGTGCAGTTCTTCAGCAACTCATCGACCATCGATGGATACCCCTAGGTTTCTTCTCAAAGCGCTTCCAACCTGCCGAATCGCGATACAGCACCTTCGGTAGGGAACTGTTAGCTATCTACCTAGGTATCCGACATTTCCGTCACTACCTCGAAGGTCGACATTTCACCGTCTTCACCGACCACAAGCCATTGATCTACGCAATCAATGGCGCAACAGACAAGTATTCTCCGCGGGAAACTAGACACCTAGACTACGTTTCTCAGTTTACGACAGACGTACGTCATGTCTCAGGTGCTCTCAATCCCGTCGCGGATGCGCTTTCACGCATTCAGCAGATCAGCTTATCGCCTGGCACAAACATTGATCTAGCCGCCATGGCTGCTGCCCAACAAGCTGATCCCGACGTAAGCAAGCCACGACGCAACACCACTGAGACGATCACCATTGATCGACTCAAGCCAGCATACCTTGACAAGTCTGACTCGCCGGTGCAACAAGCACCTTCACAGCCCGTGCCATCACAGCCGGCACCGCAAACGCAGACGAGTCAGCCCGCTCCAGCAGAACCGACGAACACAACCGACAGCACTCCTACCCGCCCTACTCTCAATCGACGCGGTAGGAAACTCAAGCCTCCAGTTCGTTTTTCAGACTTTGTCAGTACTTACTATTTTACGTAGAACGTGCCTTAGAAATTTTCTGCTCTTACTAAACGTTTTTGAAAATCCACAAAAAAGACCAAAACGTTTTGAAACTACCAAAAAAGAGCAAAACTTTTTGAAAACCCAAAAACAGCTTTGCACGTTTTTCGCTTAACACTCTTTTGTGTATTGCTATGCATTTATGCTGCTTTTTCATTTTGCTTTCCATATACATCGTCGGTTGGTTGCACCTCGGTTTCACTTTCCGCTGGATCTCCGCACGCCAACTGGAAGTTCAACAATCTTCCTGCTCAACTGCCTACGTGAACTTTATTAACTGTCCCCCCCACAAACAGTTTTTTTTACCGTTTCGACACCGTAGGGAGGACACGGGTGGGAGCCCGCTAGGGTCCGATTGCATGGTTCTCCCCCAGCAGCTGCATCGGGTTTCACAACCTGGTCTCGCAGAAGGCTGGCCCGCGACGGACAGTCCTCACGTAGATCGAAGGACTGCTTACACAGTCCCTTCTGGGAGAGGGCTATGTAGCAGTCTGGAGATTCCCCGGTTTGCTTGTGTAAAATTCTAACCAAAATTCTTTAATTGTACACTTAGGCAACCGGTGTGGTTTGTTGAACTGCTTGCTGAGTTCGAATGCTTTACTTGCTCATCGCCATTTTTGCTTGGCGCTCGCTTCGGTTGCAACGCGCGACTGCTCTGTGTGCTGTGCTTGATCTGTTCCCCTAGCTAGAGCGTCCACGGTGTCGTTCATTTATAGCTAGCTAACAGGGAATCTTTTGCTGAACCAATAAAAGTTTCCCTGCAACTCGATCTGTCTTCTGGAATCGCTCTCTGGGCTCCCGGAATAGGCAACCCTCTAAAGAGGTTGTTCGGCAAGCCAGCAAAGGCAGAGATACAACGTATGCAATCAGAAGCAGTTATAGTTCTGGTGCAACATTCAGATTGGGGCACTCTTATCGTACCTGTACTCAAACCTGACGATTCCGTCCTTATTTACGGGAACTACAAATTGACAGTCAACCAAGCATCGAAAGTGAAAATAGATACCCTACCAGGTATTGAAGAGTCGTACGCGACTTTAGCCGGTGGCCAAAAGTTTTCCAAGCTCTCAGAGTAGTCAGGTCGAACTTGATGATGAGTCACAGGAACTGGCCACAATAACTACCCACCTGGGACTATTCCAATAGACGCGCCTTCCGTTTGGAACAAATTCAGCACCCAGCATTTTACAACGGGTTGTCGGTAATATAGTTCAATTATGCCGTTCACCTGTGCACACTTGGAAGATATCCCTGTTACTGGCGGCAGTGATGTTGACCTTTTAAACACATTGCGAACTGTTCTCGAGCGTCTGGAAGAGTGTGGGTTGAAATTAAAAAAATTCCAAATGTGAGTTCTTATCCGATTATGTTTGTGGCTACGAACTGGACAAAACCGGTTTGCATATCCTGCAAGATAAAAGAGCGCCTATTGTGCAGGCACCTCAGCCCAAGAATAGTCATGAACTACCATCATTCTTAGGAATATTGTCGCCCTATCATCGTTTTATACCGGATGCCTCAACCCTTCTTGCTCAACCCTTCTTGCTCAATTGAACGAACTGCTACACAAAACATCCCATCGATGTGAACGAGCGAGCATCAATCTGCTTTGCTTGTGCAAAGTAGTGTCTTACTTCCGCCCCAGTTTTGATCCATTACGACTGGGAAAAACTATTAATCTTACAGTGTGATGCTTCTCGATACGGAGTCGGAGCGATTCTATGCCACAAAATGTCGAATGGTGTCGTTCAACTGATTGAATTTGCTTCAAGAGCTTTACAACCCGCCGAAAAGAACTATTCCCAGTTTGGTAAAGAAGGCCTGTTAGTTATATCCGGCGTCAAGTGGTTACCTCAGTACAATTGGGGCAACTATTTCGAAATACAAACTGACCACAAACCACTGATGTCCTTGCTGAGCAAGTCAAAGGGAATCGAATAGATCTTTTCACTGAGGACGCAACGCTGAGCATTAATATTAAGTGCATTTAACTATCAAATCTTCTATGTTCCTGGGTTGAACAATCATACAGCGGATGCATTAAGCAGGTTACCACATGCGACCCCAGACGATGTAGTGCGGGAACCAGTAGAGCTAGTACATCTAATGCAACACCTCGGCACCACTCCATTGACAGGTGACACCATACGTCAGTGGACCGATCGTGACCCATCGCTATCTTCTATAGTGCCATTTACAAAAACCGGCTGGCCCACTACAGTTCCCGTCGATCTCAAACCTTATGGACAACGGAAAAATGAATTGAGCCTTCACGATGGATGCTTGTTTTAGGGATCCCGCCTGATTCCACCGCTAAAGGCACGGCCGTTCATCCTAAACGAACTCCACAACGCACATCCAGGCGTAGCCCGAATGAAAGCCTTGGCGCGCGGTTATTGCTAATGGCCTGGCCTAGATTAAAAAATAGTAAACTATCTAAAAACATGTGGTGCGTGTCAGCAGTATCCGTCAAATAAACCTCACGGTCCGGTACACTCTTGGCTTTGGCCTGAAAAGCCATGGCAACGCATCCATGCGGACTACTTTGGACCGATTAATGGTACACTTTTTCTGCTGCTAATTGACCCTCAGTCGAAATAGATAGATGTTTATCCCGTTTCCCATCCTACTACAGAGACAACTATCTCAAAAATGAGGTCATCGTTGCCCTAATTGGGATACCAGACACACTCTGCACGGACAATGTGCCATGTTGCACTAGTAAAGAATTTGAAACCTTCATGAACAGAAATGGTGTCCAGCACGTCCGTACAGCTCCATGTCACCCAGCTTTTAATGGACTAGTGGAAAGGGCGGTGCAAACAATTAAAAGAAGTCTCTCAAAACAAGCACCAGGAACTGTTCAGACGAGGTTAGATCGCTTGCTGTTTGCTTACAGGACAACATCAACGGAAGCCGCCGGTAAATCACCTACGGAGATGATGTTTGACTGAAAACTCCGTACCAGACTGGATTTTCTGTTTCCAAATCATGGAGCACAAATGGAGAGGAAACAAGACAAGGCTGCCTCATCGCAAGATGACCACGACTCCAGTTGGCAGCCGGGTGATCCCGTATACACAGGACTTCCCCATGAGCACTGCTGGCAACCCGCAACTGTAATTAAAGGCGACTGTACGCAAGCAGATCTCGAATTAAATGGTCGGATAGTACGGCGACACTCAGACCACATACGCGCACGTTGTGTTGGGACAACAGCAGATGAACGTCTGGGTGAATCAGCTTCGGTTCAGCCGGAAACGGAGCAATATTCCAGGATTCTATACAATCGTCAGGTGAACCATCGCTTCGTAGATCTCAGCGTACGCATAAACCCGTTGACCGCTTGTGCCAGGTGTATAAATATTGCAAGAGATGAGGGGATGTCATGTACGCAAATCACTTCAATCCGTTTACTTCAGCCGTGCGCGGATTGGTTACCAGTCACACTAGCCAGCCAATCATCTGAGACACGCCCACAGGCTCGTAACGCGAGTTTCCGTGAATCTGATTTCTGTTTATTACGTACTCGTTTACTTACAAGCCATTTTATCGTAACGTTACTTTGGAAGCAGTGTTTGAATGGTACGTAGAAGAAAAGTTGAAATTTTCAGTTTTCGTTTCACAAAAAAATGCTTGGAATTATTATCAGAATATTGGGCATACGGATTTCCCGTGCTGTGCAAATGGAAACGTTTTGGAGTGCGGTTTCCTCGTGGAAATTTCCATCAGAATGCACTATACCAAATGCTCTGAAGATATTTGACTCACAGCAAACACTAGAAACATTGACAGAAGTTGGTATAAAAAATATATGATAATAGCTTACAGCTAGCTTACCCACTACATGTCATTACATTCCATACCAAATCCTGTGTCTTTGCAGCCTAATAGTCCCCCCGTTTATTATCTACTCCTGACGATATAAACATCCGTAAATTTTACATATGAGTTGCGCGGGTCTAGGACTCAAGGAAAAGTAATCATGATCCGAAATGCTATCAATAAACTTTTATTTAATGTTATGAAACGTGTTCACTATACAAATGATCGCTCCCACTTATGGGGCCGTGTACCGTCCGTCGGTAAATATACAAATTTATTTATTTATTTAACTGTGTTTGCAACGTTACTTGCATACTATTTTTAATTACATGGTCTTTCCACATTCCGGATGTAGTTGGACCGATGGTAATCCATACCAATTTCGCTTAATAAAATCTCTGTTACATACTACTGTGCATAAAGGGTTATTGCTATCCTCGAATACATTTCTGCATGTTTTTATCGAATCCCAACTTCTGACATGTATCATTCTAGTTAAAAATTTGCACCACATTAAGTCCACCTCAGTTAGTTCAAACTGATTGGCGCGTGTCACTTGCAATGCTACCTAGTTGGGTTTTCGTTGACCACATAGTTGGTCATCGTAAGCCGGTCCACATCCCTCTGCTCGTTCTTAACCTATTTTCATTTCTCTGTTATCTGCTGTCCCGATAGTGGAAGAAATCAATAGGTTTCCCTCGGGTTTTCAGCCCGCTTATTCACTTCCGCTGTATGACATTGTGAGGTGTTCCCAACGCGATATCAACTTATTGGGTAGCATTTAATGTGATGTTTATGTTAAATAGTTCCATAGAACATGTGCCGATCTGTCTCTGGAATAGTACGCTTTCCTGAAAAGTAGCGGTGGTCGATACTTATCACGACTGTCGTAAAGTTAAAACTTAGCACTGTATGAATAAGATGGACTGTATCAACTTTCTAATTTCCAGTAGATGAGACAAGTGATACCTATTGTCTACATTACTGACTTATTTGGATGGGGAAAATTGATGGGTTAATACAGTGATTGGAATCTACGGGCGTCCCCGAGCATGCAAAAGTGCAGACGGTGCCACACAAACGGATTCGGACGGTTTGACCCGCTTTTCAACTACAGCTGACGAACTGGTTGGCGATGATTATTCGGGGGAGTCTATGTTTCCGCCTTTAGTTATGACGAATCGCAGGCTCCAGGTGCAAATCGCAGACTGCATAGAAGAACAAAGCAGTAAGTCTGCAACATGTGTCAGCAGTGTACTGCACAAAACGTCCTGAAAGAACCCTGTTGCATTTGTCATCTTACGCGACTATCGCGTCTAAGCAAGCACGCCTTGGATGCCAGGGGTTACGCGTGCCTGTCGTGCATGTGTGCCATAACTCAGATGCAAAATCACCCTGCGCCATCCCGGAAGCTGCCAGTGTCCAGTTGGCGTGCGAAAAATTTGGGTGACCCAGTAAGGTAGCTAGCTCATCGTTATATTATTCTTTGTGAGGAATAGAACTGGGGTTAAACCATCTTGGTTCCGTTTTGAGGTGCGCAGGATGTTTACTAGGCGATTAAGATATTGGAAGACTTACCTCTCTGATCCTTTGCAAAGCAGATAGCATCACTACTGAGACCTGCCAATTGCCTGTTAACAGCGGCTGTGGACCACATGTTGTTTATGAAATGGAGCCAGCTCGCGCCGTATTAGCTACACCGAAACGTCTTTTTACGGCAATGCGATTCCAACTCATACATTTCACTGATGTTTGAGCCTGACGGTACTGCAGTATCGACCGATGAAGACAAGTCCTGCTTAATTGCGAAACAGTATACAAGGTCGTTTGTTCGTGAGTCTCCGTTAACGAATATGGAAATAGAAGAAAAGGCCCAATGTGGATTTAGTCCTAACAGATCTTTACACATTTGAAGCTCAGGTACCTATGCTCTAGCTAAGTAAAGCTCCCAGGATTGACGCCATCCAAGCCAACTTTTGTACCAGTTGGCCGATCTACTGTGTAAATCGATCTCATGTTTCTGAGTGATCTCTTCATTGTTGATGGTCATGTTGAGGTACATGTTGTGTAGATATGTATCTACACGCAATCTCAATGTTGACCGCGATTTCCATTGATGGGAACCTTGTTCTTCTGGTCACGAGGATCGAAGCTTATGTAAACAGAAAGTTGGTGTTGCCCGTCCGAGAACACTGCACTACCATGACGCGTTGCGAGGTTATTACATCTCATCAAGCAGAGTTAGCAGGCATCGAACCCGGGACCAATGGGAAGATAGTTGTGACCGCTACCCATAAGCCACCGGGTCACGACGGCAAATGCCTGGCACAAAGGTTACCCATTACTATTGAGGGTGGTTTTGAAGTGTACGTTGTGTGGACGGCTTGCAGCGTGTAATCTCGGTGGTCAAACTAACATACCAATGGCCCCGGGTTCGATGCTTGCTAACTCTATCTGATGAGATGTAATAACATCGAAACGCGTCAAGGTGTAGCGACAACGACGCGACAATGAAGCAAAATCTTTATTGGTGCGATCACAAGCTGTATCACCACTTACACAGGCGTACATTAATGGGTCATATTTCCTTCCCTCGTTGCACAATCTCTCCTGGCTTCCGCCTTCCCCAGTTTGCCTGGCTCAGGCTCAATACGGAGCGCCGCTCGTGCCCCGGTTTCGTCTCGTTTCATCAGGCCAATGTTGCTTCGTCTGCTCCCCCTCATTGCGCCCGTTTCCCTCTACGTCCGCTCTAGTTCTAGTGGTCTTTTTGTCCTCCGGCCAACCACTGTCTTCCGCCTCCATACAATAGTAGTGCAGTGTTTTCGGGCAGGCGACACCCATTTTCTACTTGCATCAGCTACGGTTCTCGTGATCGAAAGACCAAGGTTCACTTCAATGGGAATCGCGGTCAACATTGAGCTTGCGCGCGGCAATACATCCACACAACGTGCAATTCAAAAAGGCCCTCGATATCAAATAATAACTTTTATGCCAAGCGTTGCCCGTCATGACCCGGTGGCTTATGGGTATCGGTCACAACTAACATCCCAATGGTCCAGGGTTCGATGTCTGCTAGCCCTGTCAGGTGTGATGTGATACCATCGAATCTATTCATTGTTGGTCTCTACCTGTTGACAATAGTGAGGATATGGTATGTATAAGGGGTACTGAAGGCCACGCTTTAATTCACACAGGTGGATGGATACGACACAATCACGCATGCACACACACGCACACACAATAAGCCTCTCGTTCTTCAATGTGACGCATCTCCTTGGAGCGTGCGTGTTGTCCTCTGCCACCGCAAGAGTGAATAATATAATAATAGTAGTAATAATAATAAGGTATATTCTGTGTTTTACGAGGCATGCCCTGTTCGGCATTATCATATTGTTACCTTGGTATTGTTAGTTGGGGTAACACACAAATGATGCTCAATTCTCATTCTGTGTTCCCATGCAGTGAATAACATGGTGTCTACGCAACAAATGTTTAAACCAGCAGTGTTCAACATGTTTCCAACAATCCGGTCTACTATCGAAAGAACGAGACACAACAGTTAGGCCATACACAAAAAGCGCCCATTATAATCCAGACATAGACAATAGATCTGCTGCAAAATAGGTATTTGTCGTACTGAAATTGACGATCGGTATATTAGCACTTGTATGTTTAACATGGTTTTACAACAGGGACGATCACATTGTGATACTATGTTTGGATGGAAGGAAAGCAATTTTGGGAAAGAAATCGATAGTACCACAATCAAGTGCACATGGTGCGTATTGTTGCAAGTTTGGCTGGTCGATTTATAGCGCCGTCGTTGGTACATGACTGACTGTGCTGCCCTTCGAGGTTCTCCTAATTTCTGGCCCACCCACTAAGTCCAAGGCTAACAAAGCGCCTTAGTATACCAAGCTGTGGCGTAGTATGTCAGTTCGGAATAAATTTGAGGTATATGCCTAATAACAATAATGTATATTCTCTGTTTTAGGAGGAATGCCCTATTAAGCAAAGTTATGTTGTTACGGTTATCTCATATAGTGTTAACTGCCCCATGCTGAGGCTGATGTTGCATTCATGATGCTTCTTCACCGCAGTTGGGCTAAACCAACTTACACCTAAACTAAGCCTCATTTTAAGCTGGATAAAGTTCATTCCACTTCATTTGATTTGTTCTGCCTACCGGAATAATCTTCTATTAAATTTCCACTTTGCTTACGATAATGATGCTTATCTTCGTTAACTTTATTGCGTTTCTAGCATTTTCTGACTCACTTCTGGACATTTTATACTTATCGCGGATTCGTTGCTAACCAACATACTTCAGTTTCTAATTTAGGGAAGAGTTATGTCTACATAGCCGTATTCTTTAACAGATATATTTTATTTCTTACTGTTATTTCAAGTGATTGGCTGTTGTTTGATATCCCCGGTGTGGCTGCGCTTGATGTGCATGTTGACAAGGTGCCTAACTGTCTGTTACCCACGACCTCGTCTATACTCGCTCTAGGAGACAGCTGGTCGTTGCTGGAGGGGACGGGGTGCACGGTCCTTGTGGTCGCGTTGGGCTCGAAGAGTAGTTCAATGCACTCAGTGTGGAGCGGAATACGGTCCAGCCACCGCCTTGTGTGCACTTGATTCCTCAAACACAGCGTTTTTGTTTTTGCCTGTGAAGGAGTATGGGCCGGCTCCCTTGATGAAACGTGGCTCCCATCTACATGCCTCCCGGTTAACACTGGATATGGGGTATGTGGTTGGAGCTGTGGGGTGGTGCAGCGCAAGCCACCCATGGTCCCTCTGTAGGCGCAGGCGTCCTGTGGCTTGCCACAGTGACAGGCAAATCTGAAACCGGATGCCGCCAACCATAGAGTGTTCACATCATATTCCATATGTCTTGCAAAAATAAACAAAGGTTTAAGTTTTACCTCCCAGAAGCTCACAAGCTACATAGCAAAGCCTAGTCCGGAAAAGCACCAGATGCGTTTCACCCAATTGGGGCTCGTCAGTGCTTCGCATTCTCTCGGTCCACTACTGGGGATCGAACCCATGACCGCTAGAGGCAGTTGCCACTGAGCCATGTGTGACATCGGCTGGGATACAAAATTTTGCAAGTCAGTTGAACAAAGCATCTGATCTAGGTAAATTATTTACTATACATTGTGGCGTTCTAAAAAGATTAGTGAAATACGAGGGTATTTATTTACTTTCATTTCAACAGCTGTACATATGGGCCGAGACAGATGGAGTGGGAGATTTGTCCGTTGTATGTGAGGTGAACAGGATTAGCATTTGTCAACTGGCGCAGGGATTTTGATATACCTGTACGCTAGGCGAGTAAGAGGAAAAATGAAGGAGAATTTTTTGACATAGTGTTGCAGATGTTGGGAGCAGAATCGGTTAGCTTCATCGTAATGTTTGACATGTTTACATGAGAGAAACATGGGAAACATACACGAGTACTAGAAAAACGTATGATCCAAGCGAATGAAGACGTTTCATTCTCAGTTCACGCTTGTTAGTATGGCTGCAAGGTAGACGTGGCTGAGTAAACAGAATATGAAGAGGTGGAGACAAAAAATGTTGACCTAAGTCTCAGTTCGCAATTCCTCTGCAGTCCACATTTGCTGGTGTGTCTGTGAGTTATGCGTTCCGAGTAAGGAAGGAAAATGGGTCGGATGAAGAAGAGTGAAGGGAGTTCTAGCAACAAAATGCCTTTTCTCCAATACACCTCTTCAGGAGGGCTTGACCAAGTCAATGCAATGAACGTAGCACATTGCATGTATATTTGTTATCAACGTATTTACGTATTAGCTCCCTCCTCAAACAACACTTTTTCACTACACTTTGATTGCAAGATTGTTTTTACGTAATGCACCTTCAGGCACTTTGAAACTGCTCTTCTAAACATCGGTTGTGAGTCGCGTGCTCTTATTTCAATAGGGAGGCTGTTCCAGATTCCAGTGCATCTGTTTAGGAAGCATTTTCTTCGATTATTACTTTTCGTTTTGAACACCGGGGGTTTGTTCATGGTATTAATAATTGCGTAACTACTTTAATTTTTGAAGTGAATATTGATAATTGGCGCGAAAACGTGCTCATGGATCAAATCAAAGAGGAATGTTAAAGCAAGCTTCATGCATCTTAGCCACAGTTGCTCCGGTTGTAGCGTCTTAAAACGTTCAGAGTAGTTAAGTTTAGACGAGAAGTTAAAGGAAGCCTCTGTGAGTGATCTATGCACGTTTTCTAGGCACATGCGGTCACCCTTCCTGCTGCTTGTAAAAACAATCGAATAGTACAGGGCGAACGCAGGCCTTAAACAATTGCAGTTTAGGTTCACGCATCGAAAATGATTCTAAGATATGTGTTGCGCTTCTTCTTGCTCTGTCCTTTATGAGTTCTACTTGTTCATCAAAATTCAAAGTGCTAGATGTCTAGATAGATGTATTGACCTCGTATAGTCTTATTACAGGGAATGAGTTTACCACCAAGGTAAAGTGCATTCGGCGAACGTTCGCACTTGCATGTTAACATACTACAATTTTCCCCCTGAGAAAGACATTTGCCAGTCAGTGCAGCACGATACCAAGGCCAGTAGATCTATGCAAACGTTTCTCTGGTGTCGCTCAAACACCGGATATCGAAGGTGCATGACATTCTTTTATCATCTAGTGTCCCAAATATTTGTTTTAATTTTTTCAGTTATATCATTGATATACATTGGGAAGTGCAAGGGGCCTATAAATCTTCCTTGAATCACATCACTTTTGTTCATCAGTAGTGAAGGATTGATATGTCCCATTTGTACCCGCCGTGTACGATCAGATAGGTAAGATTTGAACCATGATTGCAAGGGATCAGTGATCACGAAATTGGTTAACTCCACCAATAGGTTGTTGTGCGGTACTCTGTATGTCAATAATGTGAATGATGGCTGTTTTTCCATTGTCAATGGACCTTGTCAAATGGTTTAGAAAAGATGACTGATAAGTCTGACATGAGTGTGTCTAACCAAAACCCATGTTGGGTTGGGTTTATTAAATTCAATGACAGCAAGTGCATAATAGTTTTCTCTTTCACAATTCTTTCCATTACTTTCGAAATAATCGGCGTGTGGCTAATTGGGCGGTAATATTTTATGACTAGTTTTGAACCATTCTTATGCCTAGGTTTTATAATAGAGCGTTTCCATTGATTCGGGAATATACACTCATTCAAAGATGAATGAATAAATAAACTTTGTATTCTCGGCAAAGCGAGGCACGCTAGTACAGACAAGATCATGTTATGATAACAAAGTCCGAACGGCCAAGTCTGACGGCCAAACGCTATATCCCACACCCTCCGTGAAGGACCTAGGTGTACTCTCACGCTACGATTTGAAGTCCGTGGACAACACGAACAGGCTATATCGGAACGGACTGCGCATGCTTTGGGCGCTTAAACGTAGCTTCTGCACATGGTCTGAAGAGGTTGCCACTCGCCTGTTCTCTTCTATCATTAGACCAATGCTAGAGTACGGTTCGCCCGCCTACTTTCCGATTACCCGAGGCGAGGCACAAAAGATCGAATGGGTCCAACACCTTGCTACCAGGCTGATCCCGAGTTTACGTGGCTTTGGGTATGAAGACCGGTGCGAGAAACTAGGACTCTACACCTTGTCCTACCGTCGGGTACGAGTCGACCTTATTATGACCTACCGAATTCTACATCTCGGTGAGTTCCCCATGTTAAGGCCAATGCTGCACTTACGAGGGCCATGCAGCACACGCGGACACAGATACAAACTTGTTGTGCCGGATATGAAACGTGTTCCCCACCCACTGTGCTTCGAACGGAGAGTGGTAAACATTTGGAATAGTTTGCCCGAACATGTGATTGAGGCAACATCTGTGCAACAGTTCAAAACGTTGTTAGATTTGCATTTTGCCTCTATTCGCTTCAGAGAACGACTGCATACTTACGATGACATATCACATTTGTGAATCCTGAAATATCGTCAGTCGAATATTTTAAATATTACATGAGAACGACAAGGATATTTACGGTTGACAACTATTATAATGTTTTTCACAATATTTCGAAAGAGTTGTACAGAATACATTTCTACTTGCTCTATAATACAGTATTCAGTATTCAGTATAAACATGCCTGTCATAACAGTAAATGTGTGCATGAATGTGTATGTAACTGTGCGTAGGTGTAGCTTTGTAGCTCGTGTTTGAAAGTGTGCCGTTGTATTTGTGACCGTTTGACAGCGTCGGCTATGTAAGAATAGACGATTGATGTCCATGGATTGGATGTAATCATCCAGATATCCAAGGCGCAGTGACTTTAGTTTTGGTGAGTCACATTCGCCAAGTCACAATGGTGATAAATGGACATTTGTGGCATTTTATAGGGTGAACGCTTGCGAAGCGAAAACCCACCATGTTCTAAACATCTTTAGAACTAAGAGCTATATATCCCGGCCATCAAATGTTATTCGAGCAGTTGGTAGAACATTAAGTCTAGGATGGAACGAAGACCGTAGCCGATAAATGTGAGCTTGAATGTCACTGTACCCGAAGTGCACTGTGCTAAGTGTGGCAACATCAGTAAGAGCGCTAATTGTAAGTGTGCTGCTTGGGATAGAAAACAACGCGGAAAAGTGCTCATTCATGACGTTCCTATTATGGTGGAGTCCCTGGTCATGGATCTGTCAGGTAGTACAATGCATGATAGCGATTATTTTGACTGTCGTTTCCGATCTTCAGTAGTTTGACCAAAGTTTTAGATTTATTGTCATCTAACAATGCTCGTTTGCTTTTTGTTAGTAGCCTTGTGGCACGAATTTACCGCAACTGCTCAAAGAGCTTATCCTGTCTGATAATTAAGGAGAATTTGCGAGTCTGTCTTATTGTTGAGCGATTTATTTTCAGCTTACGCAGTAAACATGCTTCGAGCGTACTTTTCGTGAAAAGCTTCTTATCGGATCTCAGTACGAGTGGAGCAAGGATAGGAAGACAGTGTTGGATATTTGTGTAAGTCTCATCTGCTGTAACCTGTGGATCTCTGGTGAGAAAGCGTCCCATAGCGTTAGCATCAGGCACACTGCAATCCAGGGTAAGAAAGTATTCAAATATAGACAGCGAAGTCCTATCCATAATATTCGGTGTGAGAAGATTCCATCACTGCCTCTGCGGGAGTTATTTTGTACTTTATACAGCCCACAAGCTATTGATATCATTGTTAGGAGAGCCCAAAGGTATACAATAATGTCTTCCCCAAGAATACAGAGGTGGGCTCTGATGTTGAGCGCATATAATTATAAAATTACTTACATCATGGGTACCAGCAATCACACAGATGATGCCCTGAGTCAGCCACCAGTTGCACGGAGATCACATGAGCCAGATGGTCCCTGTGAATTCGTTCACCTGGTGTAACATCTAGATACAACTCATCTACGAAGCCCCACAATCCGTCAATGGACAAATGTAGATTAAGTTCTTTCAAAAATCAAACGATTTCTAACAGACAAATAGCCTGCCGAAGGGACCATCTATTTTCAGCCACTTATACCACGCAGGAATGAACTGAACTTATTCGATGGGTGTGTATTTTGGGGTTCCCGCTTTGTCCATCCCCGAAACGCTGGAGCACAGACCCAACTCGCGCTACATGACGCACAGCTAAGTCTCAAAAAGAAAGTATTAGCGAAGAGATACTGCTGGTGACCAAGGATAGATTCAGATATCGAGAAGTTGCTGGGGAATTGTGATACCTTTGTCACACCAAAGCAGTAAACCCCGGTGCAGTACATCCCTGGTGCTGTCCGGACAAGCCGTGGCAACAGATCCACGCCGACTAAATAAATGAATATATACATAGGATATTCTCGACAACGCGAGGCACGCCTGAATAGGCATTATCGTCGTAATACCAACACGAATGAACTCCAAAGTACAAGAATGTTGCAAGATTAGCAGTATCATACTGGATCTATGTGAAATATGGTTGGCGGCATCCGGTTTCGGATTTGCCTGGCACTGTGGCAAGCCGCAGGACGCCTGCGCCTACAGAGGGACAATGGGTGGCTTACGCTGCATCACCCACAGCTCCAACCACACACCCCATATCCAGTGTCAACCCGAAGGAATAAGACCGGAAGGCATGTGGATGGGAGCCACATTTCATCAACGGAGCCGGCCCACACTCCTTCACAGGCAAACACAAGCACGCTGTATTTGGGAATCAAGCGCACACAAGGCGGTGGCTGGACCGTATTCCGCTCCACACTGAGTGCATTGAACCACTCTTTGATCCTAACACGGCCACAAGGACAGTGCACCTCGCCCCCCCTAGCAACGACCAACTGTCTCTTGGAGACAGTATGGACGAGGTAGTGGGTAATAGACAGGTAGATACCTTGTCCACATGCATATCAAGTGCAGCCACACCGGGGATATCAAGCAACAGCCAATCACTTGAGAGAAAGATAACAAAGAAAATAAATCGAGTAATGTATAAGGAAACGTGACAAAAATCTTAAATTAATGAGCATATTTAATAAGTTGTTAATAAAGGATACGAGATAAGTTCAGGGTCGGCCGTTGGCCGAGTGGCCTGAACATTTGCTTTGCAACCATAAAGTCACCGGTTCGAATCGGCTTAGGTGTGGGCGTCCTCGCGGTATATCCAGCTCGCGTGCGACTGGTGGTGGTCGCGCGGCAGCGAAGCGCAGTTACGGCGTACAGCTGACACATTATTATTATTATTATTATTATTATTATTATTATTATTATTGATAAGTTTAGGAGGTCAGAAATTATATTTTACAGAAATGACGCAAACACGAAAAGGTTATCGAAGTTAACTACAATTGGCTTAAGCGAGTCGTGCAGGTTTATAGAAGAGCGTTCAGGTGGACATTTATTTGAGAAGGAAAAGCATTAGGACAGGAATGAAAACCCACCACCTAAATAAATAGACTGAGCATGCAAGCAAGCAGTTAGTAAATCGAAGGTAGCGTACTTACAAACGCTGCGCTGGTTCTGCCTACGTTCTCTGCAGGACCCATCGTCGCTTCGGTAGTGGTGCCGAGTGGCCTCGCTCATGGCTCACTAGGCCTGCCTGACTCAGGCAATCGCGACCGCATGAACCATAGCACCATGCTCTTGATGTCGATGGAGTACAATCCATCGTTGCTCACCGCTTCGGCAATTGCCGCTTCTTCTCCGCATGCATGAGGGCTTCCTCCCGCACTTCAGCAACTGCCTTCGTAATTAGATCGCACCATACATGCCGACCAACCGCCTTCGATTCCCATGGTCTGCAATCAAGATTAGAACGTGAGAGGCTCACTTTGATTATGTCCTGGTAACGCAACTTTGGTTTCCCCACGTGCCGCTTCCATTTACTCAGCTGACTACATAATAGTTGTTTCGGTATCCGCGACGAATCCATAGGTCTCACATGACCGAGCCATCTCAGGTGTCTCAGTAAAAGTATGCAGTCCACTGCATACATTCCACTTTGTCGCAACACTTCCGTGTCTGCAACTCTGTCGCCCCAACCGATGCGCAAAATGCGTCGCAGACACTGCTGATGGAACCGCTCGAGATATCGCACATCCCGCCGGTATATCCTCCACGTTTCACTGCCGTATAGAAGAACGGACAGCACCATGGATTTGTACATCATCAGCTTCGTTACAACAGCAAGCTGATGGTTGTTCCACACTCGGTACTCTAGCTTCCCGAATGCCGCCGCTGCCTTCGACACGCGGATACGCAGATCACTGTTTTGCTGCTGATCAGTCGACATCACACTCCCAAGGTAGCAGAAGCGGGAGGTGGTTTCCAATACTTCAGCACCAATGCTGATTCGCGACAATATTGAAGATTGCACCTCCGGTGACTGCTGAAAGAGACAGACAGTTTGCTAGTGTTAATGGTGAGCCCGAAGTTGGTCGCTGTCGAAGCCAGAGCATTAGTCATGTGCTGCAACTCATCCGCACTGTGTGAAAACAACGCACATTCGTCAGCCAACAGCAACATCCGGATAGTTGTCTCACAGACTAGGGTTCTCGCACCGAAACGACGGATGTTCAGCAACCCACCATCAATACGGTGCTCCATACGAACGCCGTAAGCACAAGCGGCATCCAAAGCACAAGACATCTGTCACGTACGCGAATGACTTCGATCCGTTTACTCAACCGTGCGTGGATTGACTACCACACACACACCAGCCAGCAAATCATCAGACACACACTTCCGGTCTCGCAACGCGAGTTCTGGGAGTCCTGTACCTTCCTCAATTGATTGATAAACCTCCTGCTGTTCACACGTCTTCTGCTTGCTGGGATTGCGTGTCTCGGAAGCGTGCGTTACATGCCCAGTGGTACTACGTTTTAGTGGTGACGAAAATGACGAACCCAATGTTGAATACACCTCCTATCTTTTGGTCATCTGCTGAGGAAAAACCGACCTTATCTAACTGAATATGATGGGTGCAATCATTTACTAACTACGTAGAATTACTTCCTGTACTGAATCCGACCGTTTGCCTTTCTGAGGCTCACAAAATCACACTATTCAGAAAATGCTTGGCCATGAAGGTCAACGGCACTACGAGGCCCTACAACTGGAAAACTATGCCACCCTCAGTTCTGCTTTGGATACTTATACCACGTTATGGGGGCTGAAACAAAATGTTTACACTGCTAGATACTGCTTTTCAAAACTTGTCCAAAAGCCGAACGAAAGCGTTAATGATTTTATTGCACATATTCACCAATCTATTCCTGATTGTAAGTATAATGATATTCCACCTGGAAAAATTGAAGAGCAAATGAAAATTCAATGTTTGATTGCGGGAATATCGGACGAAAGTGCTAGAGAGAAGTTGTTATCCTTGGATGAGTCGGCCACCACGTGGGAAAACGTTTGTCTCATCGTTCGCCAGCGAGAGAACATTACACACCAATTACGCGAGTTCACCGGTCGGCCGGTAGCTGATGATGTGCATGCGGTCCGCAAATCAGACACCAGTGAAAATCGAAAACAATTTGTGTGTTATCGTTGCGGTTTGCGGCATTCTCACGCTTCCGATTGCCGGCACAAAGAAAGTATCTGTCGGAAATGTGGCAAGATAGGTCATCTAGCACGCGTCTGTAGATCGGAAAGTTCCCGCCCCACGAACATCGCCTCATCAAATCGTCAAAGCAAGATAGAGCTACGGGAAGATAATGTCCTAAAAATTTGAACAGTGAGCTTAACTCCGTGTACTTGAACAGTGTGACACACAAAAACTGTCCTCCTTACACAATACGTTTGACGATAGAGGATGAACCGATAGACATGGAGCTAGATACTGGGGCGGCGGTCACCATTGTAAACCGCGGTTCAATGAAAAAGCTACCACCTTTGCTACCGTGCAACTCGAGATTACAGACGTACACAGGTGATCCAATTCAGGTGTTGGGCAGATGTTTCGTTAAAGCCAGGCACGGGGAGCGAGAATTCACCCTGCCCTTAATCGTTGTACCTGGGAACAAACCGAATCTCATGGGTCGAGACTGGATACAGTTCTTTCCCGAGACCATGCAACTCAACCAACTCACTGTTGAAGACGGCAGTTTGAATGGATTATTGAACGAGTTCTCATCGTTGTTTGAAAATAAACTGGGAAAAATGCGTCATTTCAAGGCTTCTATCAAACTCCGAGAGGGTGCCGAACCAAAATTTTACAAAGCTAGATCATTACCTTATGCAATGCGCCCTAAAGTTGAGGCAGAGATACAACGTCTGCAATCAGAAGGAGTCATAGTCCCGGTGCAACATTCAGATTGGGGCACTCCGATTGTACCTGTACTCAAACCTGACGGCTCCGTCCGTATTTGCGGAGACTACAAGTTGACAGTCAACCAAGCGTCGAAAGTGGAAAAATATCCCCTACCACGTATTGAAGACTTGTACGCGACTTTAGCCGGCGGCCAAAAGTTTTCCAAGCTAGATCTCAGTCACGCATACTCTCAGGTCGAACTTGATGATGAGTCACAGGAACTGACCACAATAACTACCCACCTGGGACTATTCCAGTACACGCGTCTCCCGTTTGGAATAAATTCAGCACCCAGCATTTTCCAACGTATAGTGGATAATATAGTTAAAGATATACCGTTCACATGTGCATACTTGGACGATATCCTTGTTACTGGTCGCAGTGAAGCTTATCACCTAAATACATTGCGAACTGTTCTCGAGCGTCTGGAAGAGTGTGGTTTAAAATTTAAAAATCCCAAATGTGAGTTCTTATCCGATTCTGTTTGTTACCTTGGTTAGAAACTGGACAAAACCGGTTTGCACATCCCGCAAGATAAAAGAACGCCTATTGTGCAAGCACCTCAGCCCAAGAATAGTAATGAACTACGATCATTCCTAGAAATGTTGTCCCACCATCGTCGTTTCCTACCTGATGCCTCCACCATTCTTGCTCCATTAAACGAACTGTTACACAAAAACATCCCGTGGATGTGGAAAAGTGAGCAGCAATCTGCTTTTATTTGTGCAATGTAGTGTCTTGCTTCCGCACCGGTTTCGGTCCATTACGATAGTGAAAAATCGTTAATCTTACACTGTGACGCCTCTCCATATGGAGTCGGAGCAATTCTATGCCACAAAATGTCGAATGGTGTCATTCAACCGATTGCATTTGCTTCAAGAGCCTTAAAACCCGCCGAAAAGAATTACTTCTAGCTGGATAAAGAAGCCCTGTCAGTTATATTTGGCGTCAAGAGGTTTCATCAGTACATTTGGGGAAACTATTTCGAAATACAAACTGACCACAAACCACTGATATCCTTGCTGAGCGAGTCAAAGGGAATCGAGCAGATGTTTTCACCGAGAATGCAACGCTGGGCATTAATATTAAGTGCATACAAATATCGAATCTCCTATATTCCTGGGTTGAACAATCATACAGCGGATGCATTAAGCAGGTTACCACATGCGACCCCAGACGAAGTAGTGAAGGAACCAGTAGAGCTAGTAAATCTAATGCAACACCTCGACACCACTCCATTGACAGGTGACACCATACGTCAGTGGACCGATCGTGACCCATGGCTATCTTCTGTAGTGCGATTTACAAATACCGGCTGGCCCACTACAGTTCCCGTCAATATTAAACCTTATGGACAACGGAAAAATGAATTGAGCCTGCACGAGGAATGCTTGTTTTAGGGATCCCGTCTGATTCCACCGCTAAAGACACGGCCGTTCATCCTAAACGAACTCCACAACGCACATCCAGGCGTAGCCCGAATGAAAGCTTTGGCGCGCGGTTATTGCTGGTGGCCTGGCCTAGATACAGAGGTAGAGAACTATCTAAAAACATGTGGTTTGTGTCAGCAGTATCAGTCAAATAAAACCCCCGGTCCGGTACACCACTGGCGTTGGCCTGAAAAGCCATGGCAGCGCATCCATGCGGATTATTTTGGGCCCATTAATGGTGTACTTTTTTCCTGCTGCTAATTAATGCTCACTCGAAATGGATAGATGTTTATCCCGTTGCCCACCCTCCATCGCAATGAGGCTGGACCTTTCCGTGGTGCGATGGTTTGCGTGCCTCAGAGACCCATTGAGCTATGCTGGGTGGTGCTTTTTTTGCACCTTCAGAGCCACTCATACCAGATTGGTCAATGGTTAGATGCCAGACAAAATCAGCCTCCTGGTCCTCCAGGTTGGAGGTTGGAATGGGGGTGGCTCCTCATTTCATAAAACGGGCTCCCTCTAGTCCAGTGCCAAAACCCGCTGCCTTGCGGTAAGCTTTTTGAACCAAAGGTTTTGGTTGAGAACCCTAATCGTTCTCCTGTCCAGGCCAGGGCAACCTGACAGCATTCTGCCCACGCAGTACAATGAACCATTCCTAAAACAAGTTCTTGATGCTCTGGCCGTCGCAGAGAATAATAAACGGCGCAATATCTGCTGCATCGAGCAGGGTGGATAGTCGGGGTATGAATACTACTGCTCAGGTCTTCCGTCTTCTTATATCCCTTCTTGCGCTTCTCCATCCTTATCGTCCCGCTCCAACTTCACCTTTATCCCCCCTTTTCAATCCCCCAATTCTTGCACCTCCCCCTGCTTACTTCAATAGTCGCTTGTCTTCTAGGTTCAAATCACACACAGTCGCAGGGCGTCGCTCCAATCCAGTCGACAAGTCCATGTTCAACCAAGCGGACAACATCAGTTCATCCGTTTCCATTTGGAGTCCTCGCGTCTCGCTAAGACTGGCATGCCTCCACGTGCGCACTTTGCTACAGATTGGCCAACAGGAAGTACTCACCCGCACACTAGAGACCCTATCGATGGATATTTGCTGTTTATCAGCAACCCGCCTGCAAGATTCGAGCTCCTTGCTTACCCTGAGATCCCTCACATGCGACACTGGCGGCGCATTCTCATGACGCCTGTCTGGCGATGATGCAGCTTCAAATGCCGGTCAAGCTGGCGTCGGTATTGTTTTGAGTCCCCGGGCTGAAGCCGCCCTGATTGATTGGATCCCAGTAAACAGTAGGATGTGCGCCGTTAGATTAGCTGGTTCGTTCCGTGCTACGAAGTCGCGCGGGGACAAACTGTGCCTGTTTGTCATTACGGCCTACGCCCCTACAAACTGTAGCACTGGTTCGGTAAAAGATGATTTCCATCAGCAACTTCACGAGCGCCTTCGTCACAAAAAAAGCCCTGATACCGTGGTGTTGGCTGGCGATCTAAACGCCCAATCACTATCATTATCACCATTATACACATTAGGGGGAGGTGGGGAACTCCTCAACTACTGTGCCGCAATACACAGAAAAAGGAGAAAAATTGTAACTGGTGCAAGCCGGCTGAGCTACGGGTAACGGATGGGCATCGTTCCGGTAAGCTACCAGCCAGCTGCTGTGCACCCAAAAAACATTACCATGCAAAAGTAGATAAGGCTAAATAATGAGATCGTGGTTGGACGGGGAGGATAAGAGGGAGGGTTGGGACAAGGAAACTCACAGCACGAAGGCCACTGAGATCGTTTCCTAGCCATATCAGCAAGTGTATCCAACCAGACGTGTTCATCGTCTTTCGGACCCCAACCAAGGAGCGGAGACGCTCCAACCGAGGCCAGCTCAGAAGTGAGGGCCTTCATTCCTCTCGACCAAGTCATCGCTTGGCCACTCCTCCTCTTCTTCCATCCACACCCCGGCGCGCAAACAACGCACGTCGAGAGAGTCGGTGGGCTGACATGCGTAACACGTGGCCGAGCCATCGGAGCCTGGTGCGTGAAATGACGGTACTGAGCGGTACATTTCCTTTCCCTGTACCTTAAACAAGGCGTCGAACACGCTCATTGCTCACGCGGTGTTCCCACCAGATATGAGCTAAATTACGAAGGCACCGGTGGTCGAACGTAACTAACCTCTTGAGGTCCGCTGCTTTAAGCGGCCAGGTTTCACACGCCCAAGTCGGAAAATTGTGCTCTGTTGGGCTTCATCTGGGCAGCCAACATGGTGTAGGCTCTGATAATGAGAACGATGAGCGATTGCTGCAGCCGTGTGAAGATGCTCGCCTCTTTCTCGCGAGCACTAACTTTCGACACAGCACCTGCAGAAGCGTGACTTGGCGGCCGCCAGCCTCTGGCCAGCCATGGACGCAAATCGACCACATCGCGATCAGTTACCGCTGGAGACGCTGTGTTCAAAACTGTCGCTCGATTTGGAGCACCAGCGTGGACTCTGACCACGCACTTGTCTACGCCGACCTCGGGCTGCGTTTCGGTGGACGTCCGCAACGTCGAGGTGAACGGATTGACACCAGTCAGCTGGCGAAGCCAGCTGTTCTGAATGTGTATCAAAGTGAGCTGACATCTGGGCTGAGTAGGCGACCACTAAACACCGTCGAAGATCACTGATCGCATATTCGTCAAGCGTTGTTGTTAGCACGCATGTCTTCATGTGGCAAAGCAAATTGCCAAACCGGATAATGGGTCTCTACACAGTCTCTGGAAATTATGGATGCTTGCCGACGTATTCCGGCTGGAAGCGAATACAAAGAGACTCGCAAAAGTCTCAGGAAAAACTAAGTGCTAGCCTGAAGCAAGACCGCGGAACCGGGTGGTCTCATCGTGCCTCTGAGATGGAAACAGCCGCTGCCGTTGGTAATCATCATAACTTATTCCGTCTGATACGGGAAACTGGCAGCAGGAGACCTTGTGTTAACGAGACCATACGCGACGAGAGTGGTCAGCCGATCCACAGCCTGTCAAAACGCTTGGAGCGTTGGGTTGAACAATTTGCAGGGCAATTTAACCAACCTGAGTTATTGCTTTCTTCTTCGGGCATTGCGCGCTCTTCTACCTGGACCGTCTCCTTGGATCCGCCCTCGCGCCCAGAAGTCGAACGTGAGATCGGGCTGTTGAAATTGCATAAGGCCGCAGGTTAGATGGCATTCCCCCATCCCTCTTCACATTCGGGGGACCTGCTCTAGTAGATGATTTACACGAGTTGCTAGTAAAACTTTGGGAGCAGGAGACAGTCCCGACAGACTGGAACCGCTCCGTCATTGTCCCAATTTTCAGGGGAAACTCCCGTTTAGAATGCGGCAACCATAAAGGGATCGGACTGGTTTCGATTGCCTCTAAATTGCTTGCCTCTGTCATTCTCCACAGACTGACTGGCACTCGTGAAAGCCAGATTCGTGAAGAGCAAGCCGGATTTCGTCGAGGTCGGGGCTGAATCGACCACATCTTCACCTTGCGTCAACTGTTGGAGCACCGCCATATTTCTTGGCAACGCACCGTTGTCGTGTTTTTTGACATAGAAGTTGCCTTCGACTCAGTCGATCGATGTGGGCTTTGGGACCGTCTGCTGAGGAAAGGTGTGCCTGATAAATATGTAAACATTACCAAAGCGCTGTACGCGCATAGTTCGGGCAGACTGAGGGTTTATGGCAGGCTGTCGCCACCCTACAGTATCACCAGCGGTGTGAGACAAGGTTGCCCGCTGTCACCTTTCCTTTCTAACTTCGCTATTGATGAAGTCATGGAAAAAGCGTTCGCTGGACACGACCTAGAAGGTGTGGAGCAACTTCCTAGTGAGTGACTTCTTGACTTGGAGTATGCGGACGATATTGCCCTAATCTGTGACAGCTCCCAAACATGCCAAGCAGCACTGCACCGATTAGCACTGGCTGTTAATCGTTTAGGGGTATGCTTTGCTCCATCGAAATGCAAAATACTTCTCCAAGTTTGGCAGGGACCCAACCCTGCGCTAACGCTTTGTGGTGATCTGCTAGAAGTCGTTCAGGAATTCACGTACCTACGCAGCTATATTAGTACCCGTGGGATTGAAGATGAGGTTGCGAACCGTATAGCAAAGCTCGAGGTGGTGTTGCGAATCTCCGCCACCTGTGGTGCAGACGCGCCATTACTCTCGCCATGAAGGGCACAGTATATATGGTTGTGAAGCCTGACCCATCACGTCGACAGACATAAAGAAGCTCGTCATATTTGATCATCGCTGCCTTCGCAGCTTAGCTCATGTCTAGTGGGAGCAGCGCGTGAGCAATGAGCGTGTTCGACGTCGCGTATTTGGTGCAGGAAGAGCGAGTGAACCGCTCAGCACCATTATAACACGCACCAGGATCCGATGGTTGGGCCACGTGTTGCGCATGCCAGCACACCGACTCCCGCGACGTGCATTGTTTGCGCGTTGTGGGTGCGGTTGGAAGAGGAGGAAGGGAGGTCAAGCGATGACTTGGTCGAGAGAGATGGAAACCCTCGCTTCGAAGTTGTCGTTGGTTGATTCATCCGGACTGCCTGGCTGGGGTCCTAAGAACAGTGAACACGTTTGGTTGGACACACCTGCTGATATGGCTTGGAGCCGACCCCATTGGCGTTTCTGTTGTGAGTTCCTTTGTCCTTCCCCCTCCAATCACGATCTCAATCGTTAGACATAATATAACTCTTTTTACGGCACCATAGCCATCTGTTGGCTCTCCGGAACGATGTCCATCCGTTACTGTAGCCTCGGACGGCGAGCCACTGTTTGTTTTCTTTTTCTTGTCTTTTGTATTGCGGCACAATAGCTGAGGTGTTTTCCACCTTTAGCTAAGGTGTATAATGATGACGATGGTGCCGCAGTAGTGATTGTGTTCGTTCGGGCCGACTGCTTGAGAAGGACTAAAGGAGAATCCTCGTACTGGATGACTGGCATACGTGGAGAGAGTAGGATCATGTAAATAGACAAGTGGCGGTGACTTTATTTAGCTTTGAGTCACATCCGCCAAGTAGTAGTATTTTTAAATAAATACTTGTGGATTTTTATGGGGATAACACTTGCCAGGCGTAAACCCACCACGTCCTGAGACACTGCCGCCGAACTATTTGCTGGAAACGGATTAACTCGAACTGCCCAGCTGGCACCACAAGGAGGTTGTATGACGATTAATAGAACCCCCTTTCTGTTATCCGTCGACGCCCACTCCAAGTGGATTAAATATTATCCCGTTAAGAAAATGACGTCCGAAACCACAATTGTTAACATTCGTCCATCATTCGCCACAGTCGGCATTCCGGAGACCCGATGCACTGAGTCTAACCGATCCGTCACTAGCAGCAAGATTCAGCATATAAAAGCAGCGTATTATAATCCCGCGTCAAACGGATTGGCAGACCGGGCGGTACATACAGTGAAGTAAAAAGTGTTGAAACAGCTTGTAGGGACCCTATAAAGAAGCTGGATGGATTCCTATTTGCCTATCGTTCCACACTAACTGAGGCTACAGGAAAGTATCCTGTACAGTAGATGTTTGACAGGAACCTCAGGACTAGCTGAATCTACCATTTCCTAATCCACGAGTGATGACAGAATAGCGACAGAATATGTCAGTGTCTTCATACGAGGTGAAGAATGATGCGACTTTTGAGGAAAATGATTTGCTCTACACTAAATTGCCACAAGAAACACACCGGCTACCTGCCACCGTAATTCGTTCCTCGGGAAGCCAAAACGATGTCCAGTTTTCAGACGGCCGGCTTATTAGTTGACACAGATCACGCTCGTCTATTGATATATATTTAATCGCGTCTGTAAACAGGAAAGGATAATATAGTGTTCAACGAGGAGAGGGATTAAGAAGTTATAAAAATTGGGTTTTTTAGTTTCACACACGCATTTTCGTAGTTTGTTCAAAATTAAAAATTAAATGATGAAGAGACGGTAGAAGAGCACTGACGCCATTGACTCCTTTTGCGGGTCATAACCTCCAAGGCTTCCAAGGTTTGAAAATCCGCTTCACGTGGTCGCCAGCCTGGGAGACGCATGGATCCTGCTGGCGCAAACACGAAGTGACAATGTCTCGGATTACTGGTAGCTATGGTGGATGATTCAAATGTCCATTTGTTCTTCGAGCTTGGCGGTTTGGTTGCAAACGTTTTACCCCCATGCTAGATGGAATCTTCAGTACAGTGAGATGCGGCTTGCAATCTTACTGAACGAATCGTTCATCCTTGATCGACCTGCAGGTGACTTTTAAAAGTGGCAGTCTCGATTTGCATCCCCTGATTTCTACCCACTTTCCCCACGACTGAGGTCGGCACACGAGTTGTTCTGTCTTAGACCGCATGACAAAATGTTCTTTATTTCGTTCTGTTGAAGTGCTTGGTATTTTGAATCGATATCGACGCACATGTTGATTGAGTCTTTTGTTGAGAACCAAGCTTCTAGGAATTCCATTTCTTTTCTTTCTTCACCTTGCGCCAGGACTTCTTTTTTCTCCAATCGAAATTATGTACTTCTTATTCTACGTGCAACGAAATTAGCAGCGATGCAAAACGCTGTACACAGATGATTTATGGCGTTGCGGTCAATCTGTAATCAATGTTGAGGGCATGATGGAGCGTGCCAGGTAGCATAGTGACGCCTGGGGTGGCGAAAATTTGTGCTAGATTGGTAAACATGGTAGACTGCACCCAAACGGAGTAGTCATTCTCCAGTGTCTAAACGAACGTCCTCTTATTCATGCGGGCCTCCAGGATGACGTTCGCTTGGTAACAAACGACCAACTAGCGAGTTGAAATCCCCGCCATATTAATTTTGTCCGTTTTGGGGGCTCTTAAGAGCAAATCATGAAGGTTATGAGAGAATTGGTCCTTGACGGTGTCCGGGCTGCAATCTGTGGGAGCAGAGGCGGAGATCACAAAAAGAGCACGTTTGTCTTTTCAACGCCTGTTAACCTTGCACGAACCATGGAGCCTGACAGCACAAAGTCGACTGTTGGTTGGAATCCATTCGAGATGGGCAGCTTCGGCTCTAACTCTAAGGGTGTCCCTAACACCAGCTTGCTCAGAAGCGGTAGCCATGGCGCCGCCAGAAGGTCGAAGGTGGAAACGGGTATAAGCGTGAATTGGTGACGGCAATATGTAGACTTTGCTGAAATCCTGATGTAGTGTTTCGGACAACCAACAGACATCAAGTGCTAGAGTTTCTCGAGTCCGCGCGAGACCGGCTTGTTGCCCAAATTGTTTTTAGGTGCGCACATTTTACGTCATCAAGTTGAACGGTATCTCCGGTGGCAGAAGCGGATAAGGGAGAATCTGGCTGTTCAATCCCGGCTTGGCGCTGTGTGATTATGTCAGAGAACTTTGTGGCAACGGTGGTATCGGAGGTAGCAATACTGTTCATCGTTGATTGAACAGACAAAACGGGACAGATGATATATGGGGAGAGTAGACAAGTGAGTGGTGTGTGATGGAAGATCGTTTGCAATAGTAGCATGAGAGCAAAAAGCATTGGTAGAGCTAACAGGGGAGTTTAGTTCCAAGGTTCATCAGTAGGCGAGATACTACCCGGCTGCCTAGACCGAAGAAGGATATTGTCTTAGGGGGCAGCCACCCCCGAGCCTTTAGATCAAAAACCTGCCCGCAAGGCAGCGGGGCGAACTCAGGGAATCGCGCCCACTTGGAGTAGGTAATCGATTACTCAGTTCATACGCCTTTCGTTTAGGCAAGTACCAGACAGAGGCCACATCCAGCTCCATAATGATAGCATTTTAAATTGGAATACGACGCTCCACAGGAGTGAAGCGAGGGGCAGTGCCTTTACTTAGTGCCATGTCTCATCGGCCACGTCGCAGTGTTGTTACACGGACATATGTGGCTTTTTATAAGGAGTAGGCTTGCCAGGCGAAGACCCACCACGTCCTAGAACACTGCCGCTGAACCATTCGCTGGAACAAGAAAATCACGAACCAGCAACCTGGCACCACGAGGTTGTTTGGCAAGCCAGTCACATGTTCGTCAACTGGGTTAAGGTACACCGAAGGTGACGCAGACCAGGTTGTGCGCAGACAAATAACCAGGCACTGAGGGAGGATAGCATAGGGAAGCGCCGCAGAAGTGATGGATCCGCATTCCCCAAACAGTGGATAGCTTTCATTTGGGACTGCGATGATATCTATGGGGGTGCGAAATGTCACATGCGCACTGAAAGTCAGGCCCTATGTAATATACTCCGGGTGGTAGGTTCGAGACACGGACGAGAAGTCCCGGCTACAAACGAACGGCACGTGAAAATCCGCAACCGAGTAGCTCACGCAGTAGCTCTTACAAAACAGCAATCATGCAAGACGACGATGCTCTACCGAGTCGAATACGAGAACGAGCGAGCGGGACCGAGACAGATGTATTCAACAGCGCTGCATGCGAATCGCGTGGTACAGGGCAAGCAAGTCTATAAACAACGAGTTTACAAGGAACAGGTAATGGGGCTTGGCATTGGCTACCCTTCATTCGTTGTGCCTTCGGTCCGCCAAGCCCTGTAAAACAAGCAAAGGAGACGTTAGTAATGGTAGTCAATTCAAACAATACATTGCGGTTTCAACTGTACTACACCTAATCCACTCACGCCGATGAACACCACACACATTTACGCACAGACACACCCACACACAGCAGGCTCATCTTGTTGCCAGTGAATGTATATCGAGATGTTGTTGCACTTGGTGGTTACACGGTGTTTTGTCCAGGCTTGTTTTCCATACCTAGGGCTTTAAGTCCAATAAAACGTACGCTCTCGTACATAACTCACTGTGACTAATACGAATCAGTATTCCGTTTTTTAATAGGGTGGTCAGCATCCCAAGAAGTTTAGGTCGATGAGTCTAACAAGTACACTGGTGGGTAAGCTGGTAAACAAGTTGCTACTCGTAAACTTTTCTAAGGTGCGATAAACCGTTTCTAACATAGAAACATCTAGTATTTATACAAATTCTTGCATCATCGCATGAGGATCTGTTGAGAACGTTTTCAGCTTCCTAACTGTTTGCGTGTCCCTCCTGGAATATTTCCCCCGGTGTCGAATGAGAACGCGGCTAACGCCACTTCCAAAACAAATGAGACTGTGAAGTTCGGTGATTAAGAATTTAGGGTTTCGACTTGGTTATGGTTAGCAGTCTGTTCTACAAAATGGTGTTTCAGATGTGGAAATAGTAAAGTGCATGTTTGTCCTAACACTTGGTACAAATAGCATATGGTTTTGCAGCGGATTATCTAAGGATTATTTTGCCTTACAATACCACCCTGAAAGGTCACCGGCTAAAGCTGACCACCCAGCAAGGCCGGTCGGAATGCCGCCGGAAGTTCTTTTCCGTTCGCGTGTGCCAACCATGGAACGCCCTCCGCACTTACGCTGGATCTTCCACCACTCTAACGGTATACAAAAAACGTATCGACGTTGCACCCATACATTTACATTACACCATCTAATCCTCTATGTCTGGGCATCAACCTGTCACTACAAATCAACGTGGTCATCTCACCTCCTGCATATCATTTACTAGGCACTACTACTGGGGAAACTGGATTTATCCATCGTGTCGTCTCAAAGAAGCCGCACATGAATGAGCTCTGTCACTTCCATTATTTATTTTTTATCACGGGTTAAGTGAACTATAACCACCTTCAGATTGCTTTGTGTGCACACATTTAGTCCTCATTCCAGACTAGCGTTTTGCAGTAGTGCAGTTAAGTCAGTAGTCGCTTAAACCGACGATTCACTTATCCCTTGATTAATTTTCCCCCACGAATCACCCTCCAAGACCTGTCAAGTAACGACTGTGTTTCCCGTGGTAAATCACTGTGCATTGGCAAACTAGGTAAGAGTGCTTTTCGGATGTTGAAATTTGTGTAGCAGCCCGAGGTTCTGCTTCAGACGTCGGTGAAAGAAAGTCTCGAGATAAACACGGTCACAACATTCGCGGTAGTTTAGTTTAGATATGGCATTAGAGAGAGTTTGTGAACAAACTCTGCAACTTTTCTTTGACTTGGCTATCCGGTATCTGCATAAAAAATTTTCAGGACTCAAGAACGAGGTGAATGATTGTTTCGAACAACTCAAGTCTGGAAGGGACCATATGGATTTTGTGATATGTTAGCCACGGACTGTTTTGCACATGCTATTTTGCATTAGGCTTGCCCAGAACTGCGGAAATTGCAAGAATACCGGATTCCAAGGTCATCAGTGTATCAACCTGTTGTAAGGCAGTCTATACCGCCGTACATAATTTTGTTATTGCGTTTAAATGACCATTGGAGGTCCAGCAATCTTGGGACAGATCGCCTGATCTGTCAGACGAGAGTTTCAGAAACCAAACATCGCACCATCCCTTAAGGGGATGACGATCATTTTGCACTAGCAGCAGTGTGTTTTGAAGCACGAGACATGTCGTTGGTGAATAAAAAGTGTACTTTCTTATCAGGGCGGAATGTGAAATAACGCAAAGGTAGAAGATTGGACTTTTGCCGCCTTGTGTTTCCGTTTCCAATACATGAGGGCTGAGTAGAATTAAGTTATTCGGAATAATAGTGGCTGCAATTTTGTTATGAAAAACAATGCTTTTTCGAATGGTTATATGCATTTTGCCACAATTCAGAAAGCTAAACTGAAATCCAACGAAATATAAAATGTCGGGGATTCGTCCTACAAACCGATAGTTGGTGAGAGTTCATTACGACAGGTGATCCGCAAAGTTGATTTGAGCATTTCCCTATCATCTGGGTTTAAATCCATGGGGAGCTGGACAACTGCTACTCACATGGGTTTCTGAATGCAATGAATGATCTACAGGCCGTTTTACATCATAACCAAAGCACTGTGTGCTTTATTTTGATCAGACTTCATTAGGCCGTACTGTTTACAGGCTTGCCTCCATGCACTGTCCGCGAAAAGATGGTAGTTAGTGCGCAAATGATGCACGAGTTGAAGAATCTCTCTTTATAGGTTGCTGTGGTTGCAATGGTTTTCTCCACACTGTAGGCGCCTTAGGGTAAATTGATCCTTACGTCAGTCTACGCCTGATCAACTGTTCCAACGCGCCCGGATGCCAATCCCCTCTCTGATACTTTATAATCAGGTCTGATCATGTCAAAGTTAATTTCTGTTATTCACAAATGGTTGTCCCTACTTGAATTACACTACTCTAGGACGTAGTATTTGCATCAATATTAAACTATCTGAACATGGACTCCATGCCATTGTGTTGCAGTTTCGAACCCTCTGGTTTGGTTCCTAACCTCTACTTCTATGTCCCTAACTTCGCATCCATCACTGCAGTTAGTGACTCACTTTAGCCTTCCGTACTTGCACTAAGATTATAAGCATTGTTTGTTTCGATATTTTCCCTTCCCCTTAGTGCATTTTTTGTTTACGTGTCTCGATGCGCCCCAGGAAGCACTCCAATAAACTTAGATGATGGCACCTCAGAATCCATCGTGCGATAAAGGTCAACTTCTTTTTAGAAGTTGCAAGAGTTAGGAGGATTTACCCCTTGGTTGCAGTATAAGTACTATCGCAATGTAGCAATAAACATGCAGCGGCAAGCAAAGTATTGCTATGAAGTCAGTCTGGCCCAAAACGTAAAAGCAAAACCGAAGCTGAATTATAGTTATGTTCAGTCCAAGCCTTCTTTAAGGCAAGGAGTTGATAATTTACTGGCCGATGACGGCAGGCAAACCACAGAGGATTTAGCCAAAGCAGAGGTGCTTCTGCGCGTTTTTCAAAAAGTGCATCGTACGGACGATCGGCTTCCTATACCCTCACCTTCATTTTGTCAAAACAATAGTACAATGCCTAATACTCCGCTTCCTGCAGCGATCTATGGGGTACTGGCTGGCATAGACCCACATAAGTCGGCTGGACCTGACGGTGTGCATCCTGCCATTGTCAAACCGCTGGCTGACATACTCCAATACCCCCAACTATGTAGGCTCCCACAGGACTGGAAGGAGACAACTGTTGCAGCCCTACACAATGGTTCCCAAATCCTACCCGTCAAATACAAGCCCGTAAATCCAACCAGTGTTTCGCTGAAATGCTTGGAAAAGCTTATTCGAAAACGAATATGTAAGCACTTAGTTGATAACAACTTAATTGAAGCCGAGCAGCGTGGTTTTGTTAAGAAATCCTGTCTTACTTATCTTTTTTGTCTCTTAGATGAATTAACTAGCTGTCTTAATGATAGACTCTCAGTTGAAGTACGTTACCTTGACTTAAAAATGCTTTTGACTCGGTTATCCAATGGATTCTTACTTGCGAAACTGGGATGGAGTGGCCTGCATAATAAACCTTTGACTTGGATTGCAGTCTTTCTGAAGTAGAACCGTTGGCGTTAGGATCAGCGAAGCTAGATCAAGTATCGGCACTGCTCACAGCGTTGTTTCCCAAGGTTCAGTTTTAGAATCCTTATTATTTCTTATGCTTATCAACGACTTGGCTCCTTTTCTCCATTACCCCTGTTATAATTTTGCTGATGATCTGGAGATCGTCGGCAGGGGGTAATCGAGACATGTCGTCCAAGAACCCCACGCACTGTGTTGGATTGGTCGGTTAAGTAGGACTTGCTTCTAAACGCCAGCAAATGTTAGTTAGTTACTTCTCGAAATGCAGGAACTACGGTGCTAAGATCTGTCTGGCCTTTAGAGTTGTGTCGTGCTGATGAAGCACGAGACTTAGACATCATTATTGCGATTGACATCAAAGATTCAGCGCAATGTAAGCATGATGCCAACAAAGCGCGGAACGAATTGTGTCTCCACAGAAGATCTTTATGCAGCACTAGAGCTGAGGTTTTCCTCCCTTATACAAAGTAGTCGTAAGCTCTCATCTAGAATACTGTGTACAGGCTTGGGCACCGTATCATGGGAAATACATGGCCTTTATAGAAAGATACAAAATCTGACTACTAGGATGATTGAGGGTCTAGGTGACAAGCCATACGCTGAACGCCTAAGGAGCTTAGGTATATATTAAATAGAACGGCGCACACTAAAGAGGGATCTAATAGAGACCCTTAAAATCATGAAGGGTTTTAGTGGTATTCTGTATACTGAACTGTGGGAGCTAGTTGGGTCAGATTACCTGCAAGGACATCAACAGAAGCTCAAGTATCAGAGATATAGAGTGCATATCAGGGCGCAATTCTTTGTGAATCGTGTAGCTACTAGCTAGAATAAGCTACCTCCAGCATTAATAGGAGGCAGCACCTTAGAGGCCTTTAAAAGTGGCCTAGATAGGTGTTGGTCTGAACTTTTTCCAGAATTAATGTAACTTTATTGTATCATGTCGCTGTAACATCGTCCTGCGTGACAGTACAGAGTGCTTTTGCTTTTGTTTCAATCTCTTGTAGGAGACGCGGCAGTAAATCATAAGCCGAAGTACCGGGGGTTCTTGTTCGCTTACCGGTGCAAGAAACAGAACGCTCGTTAGGTGGAGGCCTGTATCGTCCTTGGAACCTCAACTGACTTCTATTGTGTGCCAAGTGGGCATTGATTGAGCGATCTTGATGTGATTCGAGCGCATTGAATTGTCTCTGCTCAGCTTCAGATTGATCCAATAACCGCAGTTAGGTTATTTCCTCAAAATTTCTACTGTTCCCGCCCCGTTTGAACTAAATATACAGATTTGGAACCTCCTAACTGGGCTCTCTGGATCTAGATACAGCATTACTTAATTTCTACCGCCAAGTTTTTGCAGCGGTTTGCGCAACTCAAGCGGCTCCCGTTCCGAATGCGACAGCCATAGAAGAATCAGTTTGAATTTCATTGCCTCTAAGTCACTTGCGTTTGTCAGCGTACATAGACTGATTAGCACACGTGGAATCCAGAAGCCAGAGGAGCAGACTGGGTTCCGTCGAAATGATGGTTGCATTAACCACATCTTCAGATTTCCTCAGTCCTTGGAGCACCGTCATTTTTATTGGTGACCCATTGTAGTCGTGTTCTTAGACATCAAAGAGGCTATTGATTCGGTTGTTCGATGTGTCCTTTGGGACCCTCTACTTGGGAAAGGTGTGACCGAGAATTTTATAAACATTATCCGTGCGCTATACATGCGTAACGCGGACAGAGCGAGGGTTAACGGCAAGCTGTATCCATCCTTCAATGTCTCTTACGGCGTGAGACAAGGTTACTCGCTGATACCTTTCTTCTTGAACTTCACCATTGACAAAGTCATGGAAACGGCGTTGGTCGGGCACGACTCATAAGGTGAGGCGCTGCTCCCTGGTGAACGACACCTCTATTTGGAGTACGTCAAGACATTGCGCTCATATGTGACTGCCCCGAACGTGCCAAGTTGCACTTTATAAATTAGCTCGGGTTGTCAGTCCTTTCGGTCTATGCTTTGCACCATCGAAACGCAAGTTGTTCTACAAGATGGGCACGGGCCCAAGCCTGCAGTGATCCTTGACGGTGGTAATTCAGAAGTCGTTGATTAATTAAAGTATCGCAGCTATATCGGTGAAACCAGTGAAACGGAAGATGGGATCATACACAGTATAGCAAAAGCTCGACGAGCTTTTGCTAAATTCCGACATCTGCGGCGCCGGCATGCCCTTATTCTCGCTCTGAAGGTCACCGTTTACAATGCAGCCATCGGTACAGCCCTCGCGTACGGTTGCGAAACTTAGCGCATCCTCGACAGACACAAAGAGGCTATATACGTTCGATCATCGCTGTCTTCGCAGCTTAGCTCATGTCTGCTAGGGGCACCATGTGAGCAATGTGCGTTTCCGGCGTCTTGTGTTTTGTGCAGGAAGAGCGAGTGAACCTCTCAGCACCATTGTATCACGCATCAAGCTCCGATGGCTGGGCCACGTGTAGCGCATGCCAGTTCATTGACCCCCACGAGGTGCGTTTAAGTCCGTTGGTATTTCCCGACTGCCTGGTTGGGGATCGAAGGATGGGGAACACGTTTGTCTGAATACACTAGCTGACCTGTTGAAGAGTCGACCTCAGTGGCGTTTGTGTTGTGAACCACTTTGTTCTTCCCCTTCCCTTTAGCTTCACGTTCCAAAAACCATCAAAAATGTGATATTAGTTTTGTGCTACCTTTTAATAGCTTTTAATTTTGCATTGCTTAATGCCTTACTTTTCTGCATTGCGGCACATTAGCTGCGTGTTTCTCACCCTCGGCTAATGTGTATTGATGATGCTGATGCTGATGTAAGAAGCCCAAAGTGAAAACTCGTAGCCTCCCCGGAGGATCTAAACGTCCGTCGTGCAGTAAGTGAGTAACTAGTTTATAATTTCAATGGAGCTACAGTTTATAGACAATCTTTCGCGTCCAAATGAAAGGGTTCCGTTTGAAGACGTCCAGCGTCATGAGACGCTTCGGGCAAGCCTGTCGGTGACCCAGATCAACTACTGCGTAGCGTTTGACATGTGTGCACGGATTTGCGTGCACTTTGGCTCACTCCAATGCGCAATTCACAATGGCGACTAAAGTTAAGGAGGTAAGCTGACAGTTCCCGTTCCCTATGAATGCGGGGGAAGTTCTCAGCAATGTGTTTCAAAATCGAAACTTCATGTTAAAAGTGATGGCACATTATGTTTTGTACTGCATTTGTTATCCGACTTTACAGCTGCTGTTAGTGGGAAAATGTTCCATGATGTGTCTTACAAATAACACGCCGACCACTCTTATAAGCAGCCTTGTTACAAAGCTGAATTGGAGTGGTGTGAAAGATGAGCGCTACCTGACAGTAAAACATTTCGCCTGAGCGGCTAACGGTAAATTGCATGCATATGTAAGAAAACCACTCACAGATGCTATTTTACGACACTTATAATTAGATGCAAGGTAATGATCGTCATGTATAAGTTTAGCAATGGATGTAAACAGTGAAACAGCGCATTGATGGTGCGCTACCGATACATGCCATTTTCGCTTTAAACTGAAACCTTTTGACACCAAGGCGGACCTTTCAGCTACCACATTGGACGTTTGGCAAACAACATCTGAAATTTTACAGAGCTTAATGGACGTGCTGCAAAACAAACCGGACAATTTGTATACCAAACTGGATACATTGCATTCTAGGTGGAAAATCATGCTAATGCAACGAATTGTGTACGCAATGTGTGGCACTGCAAACCCTTCGCTTGATCTTCAACCTCAATCATTTCGAGCAAGGGCGGTGACTAAGTATCCCATTCTCTCTCCATCGGTCTTCGCATAGTATGTGTGCCTGCGGCTGCCCACAGGATCACATGTGGATGTGTAACTATTGGAAAGTTAGCTTCACGACTGGCTAGTATGACTAGTAAATTACCACTGGGGATTTAGCACGGCGCACAGCCGTTACTTGACAGGTCTTGGAGGGTGATTCGTGGGGGAAAATTAATCAAGGGATAAGTGAATCGTCGGTTTAAGCGACTACTGACTTAACTGCATTACTGCAAAACGCTAGTCTGGAATGAGGACTAAATGTGTGCACACAAAGCAATCTGAAGGCGGTTATAGTTCACTTAACCCGTGATAAAAAATAAATAATGGAAGTGACAGAGCTCATTCATGTGCGGCTTCTTTGAGACGACACGATGGATAAATCCAGTTTCCCCAGTAGTAGTGCCTAATAAATGATATGCAGGAGGTGAGATGACCACGTTGATTTGTAGTGACAGGTTGATGCCCAGACATAGAGGATTAGCTGGTGTAATGTAAATGTATGGGTGCAACGTCGATAGGTTTTTTGTATACGGTTTGAGTGGTGGAAGATCCAGCGTAAGTGCGGAGGGCGTTCCATGGTTGGCACACGCGAACGGAAAAGAACTTCCGGCGGCATTCCGACCGGTCTTGCTGGGTGGTCAGCTTTAGCCGGTGACCTTTCAGGGTGGTTTTGTGAGGCAAAATAATCCTTAGATAATCCGCTGCAAAACCATATGCTATTTGTACCAAGTGTTAGGACAAACATGCACTTTACTATGTCCACATCTAAAACATCTTTGTAGAGAACAGACTGCTAACCATAACCAAGTCGAAACCCTAAATTCTTAAGCACCGAACTTCACAGTCTCATTTGTTTTGGAAGTGGCGTTAGCCGCGTTCTCATTCGACACCGGAGGAAATATTCCAGGAGGGACACGCAAACAGTTAGGAAGCTGAAAACGTTCTCAACTGGTTCTCATGCGATGATACAAGAATTTGTATAAATACTAGATGTTTCTATGTTAGAAACGGTTTATCCCACCTTAGAAAATTTTACGTGTATCATCTTCAATGGTTCAATGGTGTATGATGGGATAAAAAGCATAACTTTACAAGACCCACATGATGGATTTGCAAAAGAAAATTAAGATCAAAATGTTCCAATGTGGAACTTAATATATCAGTGGTTAAATTATTGCACATTAGCAAAGTGTTGTGTATCGTTTATCACTAAGATGAAAATCTAAGACACTTTCGAATGTCATGTCTCGTGCGTTCACCACATAGTTTGTTAATGCATTCCAGTGAGAACAGATTCTAAGTGAGAAAAATACTTTCTACAATTCAAACGGGATTGCTGCGTCATTAGTTTCAGGTGGTTGCCTCGGTTACGTTTGTATGGGACTAGAGTCAACAGTGATGTACATGGATGCTCGCTTTCGTTTAGTATCCGGTATGTGAGAGTAAGACCTCCGCGAAGCCGTCGGTATTCCAATGAGAACACACCGAGTACACGAAGGCTCATTTCGTAACTTGTACCGGATAGTCCACGCGTTGCCTTTGTGGCTCTTCTTTAGGGCTGTTCCAAGAGGCGGATATCTCGTTTTAACCATGGACACCAGGCCTGAATTGCATATTCAACATGAGGACGAATGTAGGAGTTAATTAACAATGGTACTAGCCGCCGCTCAAAAGTGCCGAGAGCTTGCCTCAAAAGTCTCAAGTTCAAGTTCGCCACACTTGCTGCTTTCGAACATTAGAGCGAATTTCCAAGACTCTCTTGCACGATTATACCTAAGTCGCGTTCATTAGTCACGTGTTGTGTGACGTGTTGCCCCAAAAGGTATGTGTTGACGAAGCTGTTGTGCACCGTCAGCAGGTGGCACTTTGCAGGGTTCAGTGGGAGCTGGTTCTTTTCTGCCCATTCGTTAATCCGGGTCAGATCTTCCCGGAGGTAGACACGGTCGGATGCTGAGTGAATTGCTCTCCATATTTTAGCATCGTCTGCAAATATTTGCATTGGAGATAGAATGTCTGCTGGTAGGTCATTAATGTAGACTAAAAACAGTAGCGGACCGAGGACGGATCCTTGTGGTACACCACTGGAGACGTAAAGGCTTTCAGAATAGGTGTCGGCTACTCTTACCTTGATTGCTCTGTCGTGTAAGTAGTCTTCCAACCAGGTGAGCAGGGAACCGTTGATACCGTAGGCAGCAAGCTTTTGGAGGAGAAATAAGTGATTGACCCTGAAGAATGCTTTAGAAAAATCCAGGTATATCACATCTATGGGCACTCCTTCATCAGCCGCCCTGGTCCATAAGTCCCGAGTAATCAGCAACTTGGTGAGACAAGATCGTCTGCGTCGGAAACCATGTTGGGTATTAGAAATTATCTGTTGACTTTCAAAGTATCGCGTCAGTCCATCTGCGATTACCGATTCCATAACTTTTGATAAAACAGGAAGGAGAGTAATAGGTCCGTAGTTAGCAGGATCCGAGTGCTTACCTCCTTTATATATTGGAGTGATAATTCCATTTTTCCACTCAGATGGGAGTGTATGGGAGTTAAGCAGACCCTGGAAAAAGGTTGCAAGTGGTGTTGCTATGGTGGGAGCAAGGGTTTTTAGTACTTTTGGGCAGATCATGTCGATCCCAGGGGCACTGTACTCCCGGAGAGACTGTAGTTTGCCTGCAACAGCTGCTGGAGTAAAGGTGACGCTGGGTAAGCCAACGACATTTGTTGGGAGTTGATAGGGCGAAGGTTCCATGACATTTGTAGCTACCGAGCCAAACTGCAAGAGTAGAGCGTTCGCGGCATCCACAGCAGTAGTTGTTAGGCCACTGGCCGTCCTGAGTGGTGGTATTCCGGGTGTAACCTTTCTTTTGCCACTCACAAATCTGTATAGCAGTTTGGTGTTACTCGTAAATTTCAGCACCAAATTCTCCTGCCATTCGTACTTATCGACTCTAATGAGTGACGTGCAGTAGTTTCTGATGCTGATTGTATGACCCAGTTAATTTTGTATTTCAATTCATTCCACGAGTCATTCGCTGAGCTGTGTGTCTGTAGGTCCCAGTCAACGCTTGCTACTAAGCTGCGCAGCTTATAATAGTCCGTAATAGTGCGTTGAGTCTCTCCTTCTTTAGGAACAATACTGGCATAACATACATAACCAAATGTTAGGACTGAATGGCGGCTACGGCCCAGTGGAGGATCGTATGCTACTGACTCAACCACCAACTCTCCATTAGTCAGGATTAAGTCCAGGAGTGATGGCTTGTTTGAATCGCGATGTCTGGTTGGTCGATGCACATGGTTATACAAAACTGCCATATCCATGAATTCGAGGAGTTTCGATTTAAATGATGGCCCATTAGGGGACATTGATGCTATTGAAGGAACATTAAAGTCACCCATTATAAGATAGTGAGAGTACTTTTGTGAAACAGCATAGCGGTGGGCGTTTAACAGAATGTTATCGCTGTCTGTTGATGGGCTCGGTGGTCTATAGATAACTGCTAAGAGGCAAGCATCACTCGTCTTCTGCGAACCAACGTCTCTACCTGCTAGGTGCAGTCGTCAGTTTAGTGCGTCGGGAATAATAAGGGAATTTTCGGTAAAGGCCTCACATTTCAAATAGTCTCGATAGTAGAGAGCAACACCGCCACCGCGAGATGGACGATCATTTCGAATGACTGACATCTCACTGAGTTCAATCTCTGGATCAAGTATGTCGTTTGAGAGCCAAGTTTCAGTAACTGCTATGAGGTCCCAAGTTGTTGTTTCATGTCGATGGCGCAGCTCCGAGAGCTTAGAGTACAACCCCTGAGTGTTGGTGTAGCAACATTGTATATGTTGACGCATCAGGAGCTCAGTTCGATGTGAGTGACCGGCACAAATAGTGCCGGTCTGCTGAAGTTTTTTGAAACGGTTGTTTGCACAGTTGGCTGGTTTGAGATGGGTACAATTGAGGCTGGCTCATCTGTATCTGAGGTCTGTGCGAATTGAAGGAATAGTCTTAACCGTAATTCTGGTGGCCCAAGTTTCCTGTTGTCATGCCATGCTTGGATTGCCACTGATACCATTTCTGGCGCAGCCAAGCTAACTTTCAAAATTCGTGGCCCGCTACCTTGGTAGTTTGTGGAAGCAATTAGACGGGTGACGTCAAAAGCCAAGAGATTCTTCATGTCGTATGGTTCTGCGATGTACCGCCATTCTTCGATGTCGTGCTTCTGTCGTTCACGGCTATCATCATGCTTCAGTTCTGGCACACCATGAACCAGTACCACGTTCTTCATCTCATTTTGACGTGACGAACTAGCGTTGGATTTACGCTTACCAACCAGTGTACTTGTTAGACTCATCGGCCTAAACTTCTTGGGATGCTGACCACCAAATTAAAAAACGGAATACCGATGCGTAATAGTCACAGTGAGTAATGTACGAGTGCGTACGTTTTATTGGACTCAAAGCCCTAGGTATGGAAAACAAGCCTGGACAAAGCACTGTGTAACCACCAAGTGAAAGGACATCTCGATATGCATTCACTGGCAACAAGATGAGCCTGCTGTGTGTGGGTGTGTCTGTGCGTAAAAGTGTGTGGTGTTCATCCGCATGAGTGGATTAGGTGTAGTACGTTTGAAACCGCAATGTATTGTTTGAACTGACTACCAATACTAATGTCTCCTTTGCTTGTTTTACAGGGCTTGGAGGACCGAATGCACAATGAATGAAGGGAATCCAAAACCATGCCCCAGTACCTGTTCCTTGTAAACTCGTTGTTTATAGACTTGCTTGCCCTGTACCACGCGATTCGCATGCCGCGCTGTTGAATACATCTGTCTCGGTCCCGCTCGCTCGTTCTCGTATTCGACTCAGTAGAGCATCGTCGTCTTGCATGATTGTCGTTTCGTAGGAGCTACTGCGTGAGCTACTCGGTTGCTGATTTTCACGTGCCGTTCGTTTGTAGCCGAGGCTTCTCGTCCGTGTCTCGAACCTGCCAACCGGAATATATTACAAATTGGCGTCGCGGGCAGTTCTACAAGTATGAGCAAAAGTGATTTCAGCCCACCGAAGATTGAGTGTTGTGTTCGAGACACAAGTTTGCAGATCTAATCCCTCAGTCGCCAACCGCGTGTTTTCAGCCTGGGTGAATACTTTGAAAGCTGGTACTTTCAAGTCACTGGGTACATCGCTGCAGCGCCTGAAAGCTCACTCGGCTCGATCATCCTCAGTTTCTTAAGTGAAGAAACGTTGCAGATTTTTCTAACAACGCGCGTACCTGCTAATTCACCTGTGGAAAAGCTCTGGGCCACCCTCCTAAATTGTTTTCCAAATGCCACACGGTTGCGCTTTACCGTGACACATTCTTCGCTCGGCGTCAGCTACCCTCGGAGAACGCAGATGCCTTCCTCGCAGCTCTCCGAAGTTTGGCTCACAAAGGGTTTCCAGATCTTCAATACGCAGATCAGGAGAAGTGGATATGTGAGATGTTCGCGATTTGCCTAAGCGACCAATACCTCCGTGACAAATATACGTCAGAACTTCCTCGTTCGCTGGAGTAGGTTCTGGAAAAGGCCAGGAATCGGGAGTATACTGTCAGCAAGTCGACAGACGTGTCCATCGCTGTGGTCACAACCCACCTATCGTTTTTCGAAAACCTTGTGTTAGATCAGCTTTTCACCATCGTTAGTTTTTGACATCTACTTTCACTAGCAATCTACACTCTAAACCATTGACGATACCTGGGTGTTTAAATGAGATTAGCGTGCATTTTTGATTGATAGTAGTGTTTCGTACTCTCTACTTCCCCTTGATATCACCCACAGCCTTAGGAACGTCTACAAGGTTACCAGCCAGCAGCCCCGGGTTGTCACCGCCAACGGGTTGGATTTGCTAACAGAATCTACACTGCCTGCACGCGTAAAACTTGATGGGGTAGTAGCCACTCATAAGTTTATAGCTTGTCGAAATTTGACCTGGGGCGCTATTTTGGGAATGGATTTCCTCACCTGACATGGTTGTACAGTTGCACTTGGATGCAGGACCGTATTGATGAGTCCTGCGCCAACCGTCATTGATCATCAACAGGACGGTCGAGGAGCGTTCACTATCGCAGCCACGTCTTCAGTAACATCGCATTTCCAAAAGGAGGTTACTGAGCCAATTATTGGACGCGCTAACGTTACCACAGACAACACTGACCAGTTAATCTCAGTGCTACGAGAGTTTGAGGAGGTGTTTTCCACAGCTGATTCTCCTGGCCGTACGAACCTAGTTGAACATGAGATTGATGAGCATGATATTGATGTCCCACCGAACTATTTGTCAGCATGCGCGCAGGTTTCCGGTTCATTACGAAGCGCAGTTGAAGTCCACGATCAAATAGATGCTGGACAAACGTATCATTAAACTTCCTCGTCATCGTGGGCGTCGCCAATGGTTTTAGTGAAGAAGGAAGACGGGACCTTGCGGCTTTGTGTTGATTATCGAAAGCTTAACCAGTTAACACGTAAATATACATTTCCACTGCCCCGTATTGATGTCACATTTGATGCACTTCATGATTCATGATGGTTCTCTACGTTGGATCTTGCATGTGGTTACTGGCAAGTAGAAGTACTACCCAAGGACCGTGAGAAAACGGCATTCACTGCGCCCAACGGTCTAAATGAATTTGAAACGATGCCTTTTGGTCTCGTTAATGCTCCGGCTACGTTACAGAGACTAATGCAGAAAGCCCTGGAGGGTCTGACACCTGGTAGCTGCTTAATTTATTTGGATGACATAATCGTTTATGGGCAATCGATTGAGGAGCACAACCGGCGGCTGCGCCTCGTACTGGATCGGCTGCGCGTGGCGGGTTTGAAACTACAGGTTACAAAATGTCATTTTCTCTTGCGTGAAGATAATTACTTGGGGCACATTATCTCCCATGAAGGTCTGAGGACCGACCCCGCCAAATGTGAAAAAATTACTTCCTGGCCACAACCTAAAACGACAGCAGAACTCCGAAGTTTCTTAGGATTGGCTTCGTACTATCGACAGTTTATTTTTAATTTTGCGGCCATATCAGCCCCCTTACATCGTTTAACTTAGAAGGGACGAAAATTCTGCTAGACTGACGAATGTCAGGATGCTTTTACAGAGTTGAAAGTTCATCTTCCGACACCCCAATTTGACTCTCGGTGACACCTCACCAGAGTCGGGAGCTTTTGTGTTGGATACAGATGCGAGCGATAAAGCGATCGACGCAGTTTTATCCCAGAGAACTCCGGCGGCCGAAGTTGTGATCTCCTACGCTAGTCACCGCTTAGATAAACCTACTGGCGCTGGTTAGCTATTTGCGACATTTTAGACCGTACCTACTTGGGAAGTCATTTCAGGTTCGCACTGATCACCAGTCACTTCAGTGGTTAAACAACTTTCGTGAGCCGGAGGGTCAGATGGCAAGATGGCAGGAACAGCTTCAGGAATATGATTTTACCTGCGAATATCGTCCCGGGACACGACACTCTAATGCAGACGCGCTGTCAAGGCTAATGACATTCGAACAGGTCAAATCGGCTTTCGTAACCCCAGAGACCGGTATTGCGTGGGCCAAAGAGCAATCATGTGACTCGTACATAGCTAACACCTACAACCGCCAGCTGAATGGCACCTCGAAACCCACCGGAACTGAACTTCGTGAACGTACCACAGAAGGGCGCTCCCTACTTGGACACTGGAAGGACTTGAAGATCATGGACGGTGTTCTGTAACTCGTTGATAAATCCGGTCCGAAACTGATTACTCCGATGACCCGATCTCTTGGCATACTACAAAAGGTTCATCAACAATTGTGCCATTCTGGTCAGTTGAAAACGGAGGCTACAGTTCGTCAATGGTACTGGTAGCCGGGTATCCACGCCGATGTGGTTCAATTCTGTGCGTCAGGTAAGCTCTGCGCTACTTTGAAACCAATGGTGCCTGTCCCTCGTACTCCTTTGGAACCAGTAGTTACCTCCGCACCAGGGCAACGAATTGGAGTAGATTTCATTGGTCTTTTGCCGATAACAAAGAGCGGGAACTGCTTCATACTAGTTATGATAGATTGCTTCACGAGGTGTTGCGAGGCAATACCTATCAGATGCCGAAATGCATCCACTGTCGCTTCCACCATCGTCAACGTGTGGGTTGCTCGTTACGGCGCACCCATATCTTTGCACTCCCATCAAGGTGCGGCTTTTGAGAGTCATCTAATGCAATAAATGTGCCGCTTGCTAGCCATTTAAAAGACACGAACTGCACCTATCATCCACAAAGAAATGGGTTCGTCGAGCGGACCAACAGGACTATCAAGGCTATCCTACAGAGGTTCGTCGAGCGCCATCAGTCTAATCAGTGGGAGGAAGCATTGCTACCATGCATGCTTCCCTATCGGGCCACGGTACACTCTACAACCGGCTATTCTCCAGCTTAATTGACTCTCAGCCGAGGGATTCGCTTACCACTGGAATTACTATCACCTGTCTGTCCGGTTGAAGCTTACTCTATGTCGGAATACGTCCGCAATACCCGTGAGCGACTCCGAGTAGCCTTTCAAAGCGTGCAAGAGCATATGAACAGAGCGTAGCACAGCCAGGAAGAGTATTACGATCGCCAAAGTCGAGGCCCTGGATACCGAAAATGTGCTCGTGTATGTCTACACTGACCAAGATCTCCAGCTGGCGCACCAGGAAAATTCCATCGGGAATGGCAGGGGCCATATGAGATTGTGTTCGGACGCTCGCCTACTGTGTATGTGCTTCAAAATGTTACGGATCCAAACGCCGACGTAAAGACCGTTCATTAAAAACAACTGAAACCATTGACGCCGTCTTCATGTTCTACGCCTGTAGATGGAATTGTGCCACCCGGTTGTCTCCCGATAGTCGAACACACTGTAGAAGTGCCAGCTGTAGGGGGCCTCGCTGTGGTTCCAGCTGCGCTGGCACTGGGGACAGTGCCTCACTTAGAAGGGGAGACAATGTAGTACAGTTGAAACCGCAATGTATTGTTTGAATTGACCGCCATTACTAATGTTTCCTTTGCTTGTTTTACAGGGCTTGGCGGACCGAATGCACAATGAATGAAGGGTAGCCAAAACCAAGCCCCAGTACCTGTTCCTTGTAAACTCGTTGTTTATAGACTTGCTTGCCGTGTACCACGCGATTCGCATGCCGCGCTGTTGAATACATCTGTCTCGGTCCCGCTCGCTCGTTCTCGTATTCGACTCAGTAGAGCATCGTCGTCTTGCATGATTGCCGTTTTGTAAGAGCTACTGCGTGAGCTACTCGGTTGCTGATTTTCACGTGCCGTTCGTTTGTAGCCGGGACTTCTCGTCCGTGTCTCGAACCTGCCATCCGGAGTATATTACATAGGGCCTGACTTTCAGTGCGCATGTGACATTTCTCACCCCCATAGATATCATCGCAGTCCCAAATGAAAGCTATCCACTGTTTGGGGAATGCGGATCTATCGCTTCTGCGGCGCTTCCCTGTGCTATCCTCCCTCAGTGCCTGGTTATTTGTCTGCGCACAACCTGGTCTGCGTCACCTTGGTGTACCTTAACCCAGTTGACGAACATGTGACTGGCTTGCCGAACAACCTCGTGGTGCCAGGTTGCTGGTTCGGGATTTTCTTGTTCCAGCGAATGGCTCAGCGGCAGTGTTCTACGACGTGGTGGGTCTTCGCCTGACAAGCCTACTCCTTATAAAAAGCCACATATGTCCGTGTAACAACACTGCGACGTGGCGGATGAGACATGGCACTAAGTAAAGGCACTGCCCCTCGCTTCACTCCTGTGGAGCGTCGTATTCCAATTTACAATGCTATCATTATGGGGCTGGACGTGGCCTCTGTCTGGTACTTGCCTAAACGAAAGGCGTATGAACTGAGTAATCGATTACCTACTCCCAGTGGGCGCGATTCCCTGAGTTTGCCCCGCTGCCTTGCGGGCAGGTTTTTGATCTAAAGGCTCGGGGGTGGCTGCCCCCTAAGACAATCTCCTACTTCGGTCTAGGCAGCCGGGTAGTATCTCGCCTACTGATGAACCTTGGAACTAAACTCCCCTGTTAGCTCTACCAATGCATTTTGCTCTCATGCTACTATTGCAAACCATCTTCCATCACACACCACTCACTTGTCTACTCTCCCCATATATCATCTGTCCCCGTTTTGTCTGTTCAATCAACGATGAACAGTATTGCTTCCTCCGATATCACTGTTGCCACAACGTCCTCTGACATAATCACACAGCGCCCAGCCGGGAGTGAACAGCCAGATTCTCCCCTATCCGCTTCTGCAACCGAAGATACCATTCACCTTGACGGCGTACAATGTGCGCACCTAAAAACAGTTTGGGCAACAAGCCGGTCTCGCGCGGACTCCAGCAACTCTAGCACTTGATGTCTGTTGCTTGTCCGAAACAATACATCAGGATTTCAGCAAAGTCTACATATTGTCGTCACCAATTCACGCTTATACCCGTTTCCACCTTCGACTTTCTGGCTACCGCTTCTGAGCAAGCTGGTGTTAGGGACACCCTTAGAGCTAGAGCCGAAGCTGCCCATCTCGAGTGGATTCCAAACAACAGTCGCCTTTGTGCTGTCAGGCTCCATGGTTCGTGCAAGGTTAACAGGCGTCGAAAAGACAAACGTGCTCTTTTTGTGATCTCCGCCTATGCTCCCACAGATTGCAGCCCGGATACCGTCAAGGATCAATTCTCTCATAACCTTCATGATTTGCTCTTAAGAGCCCCCAAAACGGACATCATTAATATGGCGGGGATTTCAACTCGCTAGTTGGTCGTTTGTTACCAAGCGAACGTCATCCTGGAGGCCCGCATGAATAAGAGGACGTTCGTTTAGACACTGGAGAATGACTACTCCGTTTGGGTGCAGTCCACCAAGTTTACCAATCTAGCACAAATTTTCGCCACCCCAGGCGTCACTATGCTACCTGGCACGCTCCATCATGCCCTCAACATTGATTACAGATTGACCGCAACGCCATAAATCATCTGTGTAAAGCGTTTTGCATCGCTGCTAATTTCGTTGCACGTAGAATAAGAAGTACATAATTTCGATTGGAGAAAAAAGAAGTCCTGGCGCAAGGTGAAGCAAGAAAAGAAATGGAATTCCTGGAAGCTTGGTTCTCAACAAAAGACGTAATCATCTTGTGCGTCGATATCGATTCAATATACCAAGGAGACGGCCCAGGTAGAAGGGCGCCCAATGCCCGAAAAAGAAACCGATAACTCAGGTTGGTTAAATTGCCTTGCAAATTGTTCAGCCCAACGCTCCAAGCGTTTTGACGGGCTGTGGATCGGCTGCCCACTCTCGTCGCGTATGGTCTCGCTGACACCAGGTCTCCTGCTGCCTGTTTCCCGTATCAGACGGAATAAGTTACGATGATTGCTAACGGCAGCGGCTGTTTCCATTTCAGAGACACGATGAGACCACCAGGTTTCGCGGTCTTTCTTCAGGCTAGCACGTGGTATCTCCTGAGATTTTTGCGAGTCTCTTTGTATTCGCTTCCAGCCAGCGAGCATCCATAATTTCCCCAGACTGTGTAAGGACCCATTTTCCGGTTTGCAATTTGCTTTGCCACATGAAGACATGCCTGCTAACAACAACGCTTGACGAATATGCGAATAGTGATCTTCGACGGTGTTTAGTGGTCGCTTACTCAGCCCAGATGTCAGCTCACTTTGATACACATTCAGAACACTCGGCTTCGCCAGCTGGCTTGTGTCAATCCGTTCACCTCGACGTTGCGGACGTCCACCGAAACGCACCCCGAGGTCGGCGCAGACAAGTGAGTGGTCAGAGTCCACGCTAGTGCTCCAAATCGAGCGAAAGTTTTGAACACAGCCACTCCAGCGGTAACTGATCGCAACATGATCGATTTGCGTTCATGGCTGACCCGAGGCTGGCGGCCGCCAAGTCACGCTTCTGCGGGTGCTGTGTCGAAAGTTAGTGCTCGCGAGAAAGAGGCGAGCATCTTCACACGGCTGTAGCAATCGCTCATCGTTATCATTACGGGAGCCTACACCATGTTGGACGCCCAGATGAAGCTCATCAGAGGACAATTTTCTGACTTGGACTTGTGAAACCTGGCCGCTTAAAGCAGCGGACCTGAAGAGGTTAGTTACGTTCGACCACCGGTGTCTTTGTGATTTAGCTCATATCTGGTGGGAACACCGCGTGAGCAATGGGCGTGTTCGACGCCTTGTTTACGGTACAGGGAAAGGAAATGTACCGCTCAGTACCGTCATTTCACGCACCAGGCTCCGATGGCTCGGCCACGTGTTACGCATGTCAGCCCACCGACTCTCGCGACATGCGTTGTTTGCGCGCCGGGGGTGTGGATGGAAGAAGAGGAGGGGTGGCCAAGCGATGACTTGGTCGAGAGGAAAGAAGGCCATCACTTCTGAGCTGGCCTCGGTTGGAGCGTCTCCGCTCCCTGGTTGGGGTCCGAAAGACGATGAACACGTTTGGTTGGGCACACTTGCTGATATGGCTAGGAGCCGACCTCAGTGGCGTTCGTGCTGTGAGTCTCTTTGTCCCACCCCATCCCTCTTAGCCTGCCCCTCCAACCACGATCTCATTACTTAGCCTTATATAATTTTGCATAGTAATTATTTTTGATGCACAGTAGCCGGCTGGTAGTTTACCGGAACGATGCCCATCCGTTACCGGTATCTCAGCCGGCTTGCACCGGTTGCATATTTTCTCCTTTTTCTGTGTATTGCGGCACAGTAGCTGAGGTGTTCCCCACCTCTCCCTAACGTGTATGATGGTGATAATGATGGTGATTGGGCGTTTAGATCGCCAGCCAACACAACGGTATCGGTGCTTCTTCTGTGACGAAGGAGCTCATGAAGTTGCTGATAGAAGTCATCTTTTACCGAATCAGTGTTACAGTTTGTAGGGGCGTAGGCCGTAATGACAAACAGGCACTGTTTGTCCCCGCGCGACTTCGTAGCACGGAACGAACCAGCTAATCTATCGAGTTACATCTTACTGTTTAGCGGGATCCAATCGATCATGGCAGCTTCAGCCCGGGGACTCAAAACAATACCGACGCCAGCTTGACCGGCATTTGAAGCTGCATCATCGCCAGACAGGCGTCATGAGAATGTGCCGCCAGTGTCGCATGTGGGGGATCGCAGAGTAACCACGGAGCTCGATCCTTGCAGGCGGGTTTCTGATAAACAGCAAATAACCATCGATCGGGTCTCTTGTGTGCTGGTGAGTACTTCCTGTTGGCCAATCTGCAGCAAAGTGCGCACGATGATGCATGCCAGTCTTAGCGAGACGCGAGGACTCCAAATGGAAACGGATGAACTGATGTTGTCCGCTTGGTTGAACATGGACTTGTCGACTGGATTGGAGCGACGCCCTGCGACTGTGTGTGATTTGAACCTAGAAGACAAGCGACTATTGAAGTAAGCAGGGGGGGTGCAAGAATTGGGGGATTGAAAAGGGGGGATAAAGGTGAAGTTGGAGCGGGACGATAAGGATGAAGAAGCGCAAGAAGGGATAAAAGAAGACGGGAAGGCCTGAGCAGTAGTATCCATACCCCCACTATCCACCCTGCTCGATGCAGCAGATAGGGCGCCGTTTATTATCCTCTACGATGGCCAAGGCATCAAAAATTGTTCGATGAACGGCTCATTGTACTGCGTGGGCAGAATGCTGTCAGGTTGCACAGGTCTAGACAGGAGAACGATTAGGTTCTTAACCAAAGCCTTCGTTTCAAATCCTTACCGCAAGGCAGCGGGTTTTGGCACTGGACTACAGAGTGACCGTTAAATGAAATAAGCAGCCACCCACATTCCAATCCGCAACCTGGAGGACCGGGAGTCAAAGTTTGTTTGGCCTCTAACCATAAACCAACCTGGTATGAGTGGCTCTGAAAGTGCAAAAAAGCACCACCCTGCATAGCTCAGTGGATCTCTGATGCACGCAAACCATCGCACCACAGTAAGGTCCAGCCTCATTGCGATGGCTACTGCGGCACCGCATTTAAAATTTTAAGCAACACCGTTAAAACATTCATCGATACACACACACATATATATATGTGAAATAAATAAAATAAATCCAATAATGCATACAGATACGGTGGCATAACTATTCGCTAAATTACCATATGAAGTAATTTGGTTAGCAACGGATCCGCGATAAGTAGGAAATGTCCACAAGTTACTTAGAAATGCTACAAACGCAACAAGATTACCGAAGATGAGCGCAATTAGCGTAAGCAACGTGGCCAGTTATTAGAGCATTATTCAGGTAGGCAGAACAAACCAAATAAAGTGGAATGAAATTTATCCAGCTTAAAAAGACATAGTTTAAGTGTAAGTTGGTTTAGCCCAACTGCGGTGAAGAAGCATCAAGAATGCAAAATCAGCCTCAGCAAGGGGCATATATATATATATATATATATATATATATATATATATATATATATAATATCGCGCATCCCCACTGTCTTTTGGGTCAGATTATTGAGCCTAAGTATGCGCGCTGAGTCCCTCAAGCAAACCTCCAAATCACCCACCGCCTTCTGGGTCAGGTTATTAAGCCAAACGCTCCAGGTGGAGTCCCTCAAGCAAACCTCCGAAGCACAACGACCACCTCGCATGCGATTGCCCACCAATGCAATCGTATGCCTGCGCGCAAAGCACTCAGCATGTGGTGCTGGAACGTGTACACACTACTGGACCGGAACTCCAGCAAGCGCCCGGAGCGACGCACTGCACTGGTCGCGATGGAGCTGGCGCGCTACAACATCGATATTGCGGCGCTCAGGGAAACTCGGCTCGCTGAGGTAAGTTGCATGAAGCATGTGCTGGCTACACATTCTACTGGGTGAGAAACGCCGCCTCAGCTCGACTTGCTCATGGGGACGGATCTGCAATATTCGATCGCCTCCATGGCCAGCTAGTGGGTGAACCAACAGGCATCAGCGCGCGACTGATGACTGTTCGCCTACGACTCGGAAGAGGCAAGTTTGCTACTTTTATAAGCACGTACGGTCCGAATATATGTTATCCTGATGACACGCGTGATCAGTTCTACACTGAGCTATCCTCCGTGATACTATCTGTGCCGAGGAGCGACTGACTATTTCTGCTGGGTGATTTCAACGCGCGTTGGGCGTGATGCATCAGCGTGGACAGATGTTATCGGTGCGCATGGCATCGGCTCAGCGAATGCGAACGGTGACAGGCTGCTCTCACTGCGTCCCACTCACGGCCTGACGACCACGAACACTCGGTTTGCACTGAGTGCGAGTGATATAGCGACTTGGACGCACCCACGGAGTAGTCACGCTCACCTGCTCATCTATGTCTTCGTACGTCAGCGTGATATGCGTGAAGTGCGCATGACACGTGTACTGCGTGGAGCTGAGTGTGGCACTGATCACAAATTGGTGCGGACCAAACTGTACATATATTTTCGTAAATCGATGTATTGCACTCCCGCCGTGCATCGGCGTAAATGTACCATTCCCTCCATCGGTGCTGAGCTGGAGAAGGCGATCACTGCACGCCTGTGTGATGATGTGGACTGCATAGCCGCAGTGGGCGACCTGTGGCAACACATTGGGGACCAGTTGACTGCTGCTGCCGAGGAGACCATCGGGCGCGCAAACCGTAAGTGGCCTGATTGTTTTGATGACAACAATGTGACGAGTGTTGCATTGGTGTCAGAGAGGAATTCAGCATTTGCTGCACATGTGGCAGACCCCAGTGACTTGGAGAAGAAGAGTCAGTTTCGCAAACTTCGACGGCGACTGACCCGAGAGCTCCGTCGCATAAAATATGCATGGTGGACGGAGAGGGTGAAGCAGATAGAATGCTACGCCGAACGCCGCCAACACAAGGAATTCTTTGACTCCTTGAAGGCGGTGTATGGACCGAGATTGGAGCCGCTGAGGACACTGATCGATGGTAGTTCAGGCGTTACCTGCACACAGACTGCAGACATAATGCAGATCTGGCGGAAACACTTTGACTGTCTCTTGAACAACCGTTCAGAGATTGACTGGCCTACACTGAACGGCCTGAAGCAGCACGATGTGAAGGCGAGTCTGGCGAACGCGCCGACACTGGATGAGACGCAGAGAGCACTTGCTCAGCTGCGAAACGGCAAGTGTGCCGGAGGTGACGGGATCCCGCCTGAAGTATTGAAACACGGCGGACCCGCGTTGTTGACTACGCTGCACCACTTGGTGCAACGCGTATGGATTGAGGAGGAGGTGCCTGCTTAGCTGAAGAATGCCATTGTGCTACCACTGAAGAGGGACAAAGGTAGCAAGCATTGTTGCACGAATTATCGTCGCATCAACTTGCTGAGTTGTGTAGGCAAGGTGATTGCCCGAATCCTGCTCAACCGCCTCGTCAGTCAGGTTGTGGCACCTAACGTGGCGGGAGAGTAATGCGGATTCCGTTCTGATCGCAGCACTATAGATATGGTGTTTGCGGCTCGTCAGTTGCAAGAGAAGTGCAGAGAATGACACCAGCCATTGTACTCGCTTTCTGTTGATTTCACCAAGGCATTTGATCCGGTGAACCGTGAGGCATTATGGCTAGTGTTAAGTTTGGTTGCCTGCGTAAGTTTGTAAGCTTAATTGAATGTCTGCACAGTGGTATGCGAGCGAGGGTGCAGCTGAGTGGAGAGACCTCGGATGACTTTGCAGTTGTCTCTGGTGTGAAGCAAGGCTGTGTCTTAGCTCTTTCCCTGTTTAATATATATCTTCATGCAAAGATGTCCTATGATTTTGATGTTGCTTGTGCTTACGGTGTTCGTGTGGAGCACCGTATTGATGGTGGGTTGCTGAACATCCGTCGTTTCGGTGCGAGAATTCTAATCTGTGAGACAACTATCCGGATGTTGCTGTTTGCTGACGACTGTGCGTTGTTTTCACACAGCGCGGACGAGTTGCAGCATATGACTAGTGCTCTGGCTTCGACAGCGACCAACTTCGGGATCACCATCAACACAAGCAAAACTGTCTGTCTGTTTCAGCCTTCACCGGAGGTGTAATCTTCATTATTGACGCTAATCAGCATTGGTGCTGAAGTATTGGAAACCATCTCCCGCTTCTGCTACCTTGGGAGTGTGATGTCGACTGATCAGCAGCTGCACAGTGAGCTGCGTATCCGCGTGTCGAAGGCAGCGGCGGCATTCGGGAAGCTTGAGTACCGAGTGTGGAACAACCATCAGCTTACCGTTGGCACGAAGTTGATTATGTACAAATCCATGGTACTGTCCGTTCTTCTATACGGCAGTGAAACGTGGACGATGTACCGTCGGGATGTGCGATATTTCGAGCGGTTCCATCAGCAGTGTTTGCGACGGATTTTGCGCATCGGTGGGGCGCCAGAGTTGCAGAAACGGAAGTGTTGCGACAAAGTGGAATGTGTGCAGTGGACTGCATAATTTTACTGAGACGCCTGAGGTGACTCGGTCATGTGAGCCGTATGGATTCGACGCGGATCCCGAAATAACTATTATGTAGTCAGCTGAGTATAGGGAACGGCACATGGGGAAACCAAAGTTGCGTTACCAGGACATGATCAAAGTGATCCTCTCACGTTCTAATCTTGATTGCAGACCATGGGAATCGAAGGCGCTTGGTCGGCGTGTATGGTGCGATCTAATCACGAAGGCAGTTGCTGAAGTGCGGGAGAAAGCCCGCATGCATGCAGAGAAGAAGCGGCAATTGCGGAAGCGGCAAGCACCGATGGGATGTACTCCATCGACATCAAGCGCATGGTGCTGTGGCACATGCGGTCGCGAGTGTCTGAGTCAGGCAGGCTTAGTGAGCCATGAGCGAGGCCACTCGGCACCACTACCGAAGCGACGACGGGTCCTGCAGAGAATGTAGGCAGAACCAGCGCAGCGTATGTAGGTACGCTGCATGCGATTTACTAACCGTGTTCTTGCCTGCTAAGTCTCTTTATTTCAAGTGGTGCGTTTTCAATTTTTCCATTATGCTTTTCTTTCTCAAAGAAATGTCCACCTGGAACGCGCTTCTCTAAACTTGCACGACTCGCTTAAGCCAATTGTAGTTAATTTCCATAACATTTTCGTGTTTGTGTCATTTCCGTAAAATATACTTTCTGACCTTCTGAACTTATCAATAATAATAATAATGATAATAATATTAATAATTATAATATGTCAGCTATACGCCGTAACGACGCTTCGCTTCCACGCGACAACCACTAGTCGCGCGCGGTCTGAGTATGCTTCGATGACGCCCACCCTACGCGAATTCGAACCGGTGACTTTATGGTTGCAAAGCAAATGTTCAGGCCACTCGGCTACCGGCCGACCCTGAACTTATCTCGTATCCTTTGTTAACAAATTATTAAATATGCTCATTAATTTAAGATTTTTGTCACGTTTCTTTATACATTACTCGATTTATTTTCTTTGTTATCTTTCTCTCAAGTGATTGGCTGTTGCTGGATATCCCCGGTGTCGCTGCGCTTGATGTGCATGTGGACAAGGTGCCTACCTGTCTATTACCCACTACCTCGTCCATACTCACTCTAGAAGACAGTTGATCGTTGCTGGAGGGGACGAGGTGCACGATTCTTGTGGCCGTGTTAGGAACAAAGAGTGGTTCAATGCACTCAGTGTGGAGCGGACTATGGTCCAGCCACCGCCTTGTGTGCGCTTGATTCCCCAAATACAGCGTGCTTGTGTTTGCCTGTGAAGGAGTGTGGGCCGGCTCCGTTGATGAAATGTGGCTCCCATCCACATGCCTCCCGGTCTTATTCCTTCGGGTTTACACTGGATATGGGGTGTGTGATTCTAGCTGTGGGTGATGCAGCGCAAGCCACCCATTGTCCCTCTGTAGGCGCAGGCGTCCTGTGGCTTGCCACAGTGACAGGCAAATCCGAAACCGGATGCCGCCAACCATATTTCACATAGATCCAGTATGATACTGCTAATCTTGCAACATTCTTGTACTTTGGAGTTCATTCGTGTTGGTATTACGACGATAATGCCTATTCAGGCGTGCCTCGCGTTGTCGAGAATATCCTATGTATATATTCATTTATTTAGTCGGCGTGGATCCGTTGCCACGGCTTGTCCGGACAGCACCACGGATGTACTGCACCGGGGTTTACTGCTTTGGTGTGACAAAAGTATCACAATTCCCCAGCAACTTCTCGATATCTGAATCTATCCTTGGTCACCAGCAGTATCTCTTCGCTAATACTTTTTTTTGAGACTTAGCTGTGCGTCATGTAGCGCGAGTTGGGTCTGTGCTCCAGCGTTTCGGGGATGGACAAAGCGGGAACCCCAAAATACACACCCATCGAATAAGTTCAGTTCATTCCTGCGTGGTATAAGTGGCTGAAAATAGATGGTCCCTTCGGCAGGCTATTTGTCTATTAGAAATCGTTTGATTTCTGAAAAACTTAATCTACATTTGTCCATTGACGGATTGTAGGGCTTCGTAGATGAGTTGTATCTAGATGTTACACCAGGTGAACTAATTCACAGGGATCATCTGGCTCATGTGATCTCCGTGCAACTGGTGGCTGACTCAGGGCATCATCTGGTACCCATAATGGTACCCATAATGTAAGTAATTTTATAATTATATGCGCTCAACATCAGAGCCCACCTCTGTATTCTTGGGGAAGACATTATTGTATACCTTTGGGCTCTCCTAACAATGATATCAAATGCTTGTGGGCTGTATGAAGTACAAAATAACTCCCGCAGAGGCAGTGATGGAATCTTCTCACACCGAATATTATGGATAGGTCTTCACTGTCTATATTTGAATACTTTCTTTCCCTGGATTGCAGTGTGCCTGATGCTAACGCTATGGGACGCTTTCTCACCAGAGATCCACAGGTTACAGCAGATGAGACTTACACAAATATCCAACACTGTCTTCCTATCCTTGCTCCACTCGTACTGAGATCCGATAAGAAGCTTTTCACGAAAATTACGCGCGAAGCATGTCTACTGCGTAAGCTGAAAATAAATCGCTCAACAATAAGACAGACTCGCGAATTCTCCTTACTTATCAGACAGGATAAGCTCTTTGAGCAGTTGCGGTCAATTTGTGCCGCAAGGCTACTAACAGAAAGCAAACGAGCATTGTTAGATGACAATAAATCTAAAACTTTGGTCAAACTACTGAAGATCGGAAACGACAGTCAAAATAATCGCTATCATGCATCGTACTACCTGACAGATCCATGACCAGGGACTCCACCATAATAGGAACGTCATGAATGAGCACTTTTCCGCGTTGTTTTCTATCCCAAGCAGCACACTTACAATTAGCGCTCTTACTGATGTTGCCACACTTAGCACAGTGCACTTCGGGTACAGTGACATTCAAGCTCACATTTATCGGCTACGGTCTTCGTTCCATCTTAGACTTGATGTTCTACCAACTTCTCGAATAAAATTTGATGGCCGAGATATATAGCTCTTACTTCTAAAGATGTTTAGAACATGGTGGGTTTTCGCTTGGCAAGCGTTCACCCTATAAAAAGCCACAAATGTCCATTTATCACCACTGTGACTTGGCGAATGTGACTCACCAAAACTAAAGTCACTGCGCCTTGGATATCTGGATGATTACATCCAATCCATGGACATCAATCGTCTATTCTTACATAGCCGACGCTGTAAAACGGTCACAAATACAACGGCACACTTTCAAACACGAGCTACAAAGCTACACCTACGCACAGTTACATACACATACATGCACACATTTACTGTTATGACAAGCATGTTTATTGTAAATGTTTGTTAAGATTTTGTTATCATAACATGATCTTGTCTGTACTAGCGTGCCTCGCGTTGCCGAGAATAAAAAGTTTATTTATTCGTTCATCTAGGAATGCGTGTATATTCCCGAATCAATGGAAACGCTCTATTATAAAACTTAGGCATAAGAATGGTTCAAAACTAGTCATAAAATATTACCGCCCAATTAGTCACACTCCGATTATTTCGAAAGTAGCTGAAAGAATTGTGAAAGAGAAAACTATTATGCACTTGCTGTCATTGAATTTAATAAACCCAACCCAACATGGGTTTTTGTTAAACACGCTCATGTCAGACTTATCAGCTATCTTTTCTAAACCATTTGACAAGGTCCACTGACAATGGAAAAACAGCCACCATTCTCTTTATTGACATACAGAGTACCGCACAACAACCTATTGGTGGAGTTAACCAATTTCGTGATCACTGATCCCTTGCAATCATGGTTCAAATCTTACCTATCTGATCGTACACGGCAGGTACAAATGGGACATATCAAGCCTCCACTATTGAAGAACAAAAGTGATGTGATTTAAGGAAGATTTTTAAGCCCCTTACTCTTCCCAATGTATATCAATGATATAACTGAATAAATTAAGACAAATATTTGGGACACTAGATGATAATAAAATGTCATGCACCTTCGATATCCGGTGTTTGAGCGACACCAGAGAAGCGTTTGCATAGATCTAATGGCCTTGGTATCATGCTGCACTGACTGGCCAATGTCTTTCTCAGGGGGAAAATTGTAGCATGTTAACATGCAATTGCGAAAGTTGACCCGAATACACTTTACCCTGGTGGTAAACTCATTCCTTGTAATAAGACTATACGAGGTCAATACATCTATCTAGACATCTAGCACTTTGAATTTTGATGAACAAGTAGAACTCATAAAGGACAGAGCAAGAAGAAGCGCAACACATATCTTAAAATCATTTTCGGTGCGTGAACGTAAACTGCAATTGTTTAAGGCCTGCGTTCGCCCTGTACTATTCGATTATTTTTACAAGCAGCAGGAAACGTGACCGCATGTGCCTAGAAAACGTGCATAGATCATTCACAGAGGCTTCCTTTAACTTCTCGTCTAAACTTAACTACTCTGAACGCTTTAAGATGCTACAACCGGAGCAACTGTGGCTAAGATGCATGAAGCTTGCTCTAACATTCCTCTTTGATTTGATCCATGAGCACGTTTTCGCGCCAATTATCAATATTCACTTCAAAAATTAAAGTAGTTACGCAATTATTAGTACTATGAACAAACCCCTGGTGTTCAAAACGAAAAGTAATAATCGAAGAAAATGCTTCCTAAACAGATGCACTGAAATCTGGAACAGCCTCCCTATTGAAATAAGAGCACGCGACTCACAACCGATGTTTAGAAGAGCAGTTTCAAAGTGCCTGAAGGTGCATTACGTAAAAACAATCTTGCAATCAAAGTGTAGTGAAAAGTGTTGTTTGAGGAGGGGGCTAAGACGTAAATACATTGATAACGAATATACATGAAATATACTACGTGCATTGCATTCACTTGGTCAAGCCCTCCTGAAGAGGTGTATTGGAGAAAAGGCATTTTGTTGCTAGAACTCCCTTCACTCTTCTTCACCCGACCCATTTTCCTTCCTTACTCGGAACGCATAACTCACAGACACACCAACAATGGTGGACTGCAGAGGAATTGCGAACTGAGACTTAGGTCAACATTTTTTGTCTCCACCTCTTCATATTCTGCTTACTCAGCCACGTCTACCTTGCAGCCATACTAACAAGCGTGAACTGAGAATGAAACGTCTTCATTCGCTTGGATCATACGTTTTTCTAGTACTCGTCTATGTTTCCCATGTTTCTCTCATGTAAACATGTCAAACATTACGATGAAGCTAACCGATTCTTCTCCCAACATCTGCAACACTATGTCAAAAACTCTGTTTCATTTTTCCTCTTACTCGCCTAGCGTACAGGTATATCAAAATCCCCGCGCCAGTTGACAAATGCTAATCCTGTTCACCTCACATACAAAGGAAAAATCTCCCACTTCATCTGTCTCGGCCCATATGTACAGCTGTTGAAATGAAAGTAAATAAATACCCTCGTATTTCACTAATATTTTTATAACGCCACAATGTATAGTAAATAGTTTACCTAGATCAGATGCTTTGTTCAACTGACTTGCAAAATTTTGTATCCCAGCCGATGTCACCCATGGCTCGGTGGCATCTGCGTCTCGCGGTCATGGGTTCGATCCCCAGTAGTGGACCTAGAGAATGCGAAGCACTGACGAGCCCCAATTGGGTGAAACGCATCTGGTGCTTTTCCGGACTAGGCTTCGCTATGTAGCTTGTGAGCATCTGGTAAAACATAAACCTTTGTTTAATTTGCAAGACGTATGGAATATGATGTGAACACTATATGGTTGGCGGTATCCGGTTTCGGATTTGCCTGTCACTGTGGCCAGCCACAGGACTCCTGTGCCTACAGAGGGACCATGGGTGGCTGGCGTTGCACCACCCACAGCTCCAACCACAAACCTCATATCCAGTGTTAACCGGGAGGCATGTGGATGGGAGCCACGTTTCATCAACGGAGCCGGCCCACACTCCTTCACAGGCAAACACAAAAACGCTGTGTTTGGGGAATCAAGCGCACACACAAGGCGGTGGCTGGACCGTATTCCGCTCCACACTGAGTGAATTGAACTAGTCTTCGAGCCCAACGCGACCACAAGAACCGTGCACCTCATCCCCTCAATCAATGACCAACTGTCTTCTAGATCAAGTATGGATGAGGTAGTGGGTAATAAACTGGTAGACACCTTGTCCACATGCACATCAAGCGCAGCCGCACCGGGGATGTCAAACAACAGCCAATCACTTGAAATAACAGTAAGAAATAAAATATATCTGTTAAAGAATACGGCTATGCAGACATAACTCTTCCCTAAATTAGCAACTGAAGTATGTTGGTTAGCAACGAATCCGCGATAAGTATAAAATGTCCAGAAGTGAGTCAGAAAATGCTACAAACGCAATAAAGTTAACGAAGATAAGCACAGTGAACGTAAGCAACGTGGAAATTTAATAGAAGATTATTCCGGTAGGCAGAACAAATCAAATGAAGTGGAGTGAAATTTATCTAGCTTAAAAAGACACTTAGATTAAGTGTAACCTTGTTTAGCCCAACTGCGGTGAAGAAGCATCATGAATGCAACAGGAAGATCTTGGGTGTTCAAAACAAGCAGAGAAGGCGACGAGAACCGGAATTCAACACTTCGGCCTTCTTTGGAGAGCGTTCGGTCGGTTTGAACCCACAATATTTCCCCAAATGCTTAACGTCTACGTGCGACCTCACATGGAATATGCTATTCAGGCGTTGCAGCCGTGGCAGAAACAGGTCTCGTTGCTCTTCTGACTCCTTAACGAAGGGCAACCAAGAACGTCAGGCGCCTCTTTCATCTGCCTTGTCAGCCTAGACTGAAATCTCTAATAATCTACAGCAGTCGATATCGGCTTTTGCGGGGGGTCTCATAATTGTTTACCAGATGCTGAAGAATCCAAACCACGTTTGCCGTCCGCTGCTGGAATTGAACCACAACAGGTCACAGAGGTCACCCTCTGAAACTGACAATTCAGTATGGCAGCTTGAAGGCGGTAGAAATTTCTTTTCTCTCCGCGTGTGTATGCCTTGGAACGCCCTCCCTAATTATGTCGTCTCTGCTCCTAATCTGGTGATATTTAAAAAACTTGTTGACGATGCATTGTCTCACTTACATTTCATTTTATGATTTCCCAGCCAAGGGCTACGAAACGCAATAAAACGGTGTATTGCCAAATGCCTAACCAATGTATTTATGGATTGATACGTTTAATAGGAGAACATCTCCACTATTCCATATAAGTCTATGGTGAGTCCACCACAATGCTTTGCACTATTATGAAATTGATTTTCGCAATAATTTTCATCCCACGGGAGTTGTTAAGCGATGCTATTTTACCCGTAATAAACCATTGTTCCATTGTTCCATCAGCATGGGGCAGTTAACACTATATGAACTAACCGTAACAGCATAACTTTGCTTAATAGGGCATTCCTCCTAAAACAGAGAATATACATTATTGTTATTAGGCATATACCTCAAATTTATTCCGAACTGACATACTACGCCACAGCTTGGTATACTAAGGCGCTTTGTTAGCCTTGGACTAAGTGAGTGCGCCAGAAAGTAGAAGAACCTCGAAGGGCAACACAGTCAGTCATGTACCAACGACGGCGCTATAAATCGACCAAACAAACTTGCAACAATACGCACCATGTGCACTTGATTGTGGTACTATCGATTTCTTTCCAAATTGCTTTCCTTCCATCCAAACATAGTTTCACAATGTGATCGTCCCTGTTGTAAAACCATGTCAAACATACAAGTGCTAATATACCGATCGTCAATTTCTGTTGGAAAAATACCTATTTTGCAGCAGATCTATTGTCTATGTCTGGATTATAATGGGCGCTTTTTGTGTATGGCCTAACTGTTGTGTCTCGTTCTTCGATAGTAGACCGGATTGTTGGAAACATTTTGAACACTGCTGGTTTAAACATTTGTTGTGTAGACACCATGTTATTCACTGCATGGGAACACAGAATGAGAATTGAGCATCATTTGCGTGTTGCCCCAAATAACAATACCAAGGTAACAATATGATAATGCCGAATAGGGCATGCCTCGTAAAACAGAGAATATACCTTATTATTGTTATTACTATTATTATTATTATTATTATTATTATTCACTCATGCGGTGGCAGAGGACAACACGCACGCTGCAAGGAGATGCGTCACATTGGAGAACGAGAGGCTTATTGTGTATGCGTGTGTGTGCATGCGTGATTGTGTCGTATCCATCCACCTGTGTGAATTAAAGCGTGGCCTTCAGTGCGCGTTATACATACCATTTCCTCACTAGTGTCAGCAGGTAGAGACCAACAATGAATAGATTCGATGGTATCACATCACATCTGACAGGGCTAGCAGACATCGAACCCTGGACCATTGGGATGTTAGTTGTGACCGATACCCATAAGCCACCGGGTCATGACGGGCAACGCTTGGCATAAAAGTTGTTATTTGATATCGAGGGCCTTTTTGAATTGCACGTTGTGTGGATGTATTGCCGCGCGCAAGCTCAATGTTGACCGCGATTCCCATTGAAGTGAACCTTGTTCTTTCGATCAGGAGAACCGTAGCTGATGCAAGCAGAAAATGGGTGTCGCCTGCCCGAAAACACTGCACTACTATTGTATGGAGGCGGAAGACAGTGGTTGGCCGGAGGACAAAAAGACCACTAGAACTAGAGCGGACGTAGAGGGAAACGCGCGCAATGAAAGGGAGCAGACGAAGCAACATTGGCCTGATGAAACGAGACGAAACCGGGGCACGAGCGGCGCTCCGTATTGAGCCTGAGCCAGGCAAGCTGGGGAAGGCGGAAGCCAGGAGAGATTGTGCAACGAGGGAAGGAAATATGACCCATTAATGTACGCCTGTGTAAGTGGTGACATAGCTTGTGATCGCACCAATAAAGATTTTGCTTCATTGTCGCGTCGTTGTCGCTACACCTGGACGCGTTTCGATGTTATTACATCTCATCAGATAGAGTTAGCAAGCATCGAACCCGGGGCCATTGGGATGTTAGTTTGATCACCGAGATTACACGCTGCAAGCCGTCCACACAACGTACACTTCAAAACCACCCTCAATAGTAATGGGTAACCTTTGTGCCAGGCATTTGCCGTCGTGACCCGGTGGCTTATGGGTAGCGGTCACAACTATCTTCCCATTGGTCCCGGGTTCGATGCCTGCTAACTCTGCTTGATGAGATGTAGTAACCTCGCAACGCGTCATGGTAGTGCAGTGTTCTCGGACGGGCAACACCAACTTTCTGTTTACATAAGTTTTGATCCTCGTGACCAGAAGAACAAGGTTCTCTTCAATGGTGATCGCGGTCAACATTGAGATTGCGTGTGGATACATATCTACACAACATGTACCTCAACATGACCATCAACAATGAAGAGATCACTCAGAAACATGAGATCGATTTACACAGTAGATCGGCCAACTGGTACAAAAGTTGGCTTGGATGGCGTCATTCCTGGGAGCCTTACTTAGCTGGAGCATAGGTACCTGAGCTTCAAATGTGTACAGATCTGTTAGGACTAAATCTACATTGAGCCTTTTCTTCTATTTCCATATTCGTTAACGGAGACTCACGAACAAACGACCTTGTATAATGTTTCGCAATTAAGCAGGACTTGTCTTCATCGGTCGATACTGCAGTACCGTCAGGCTCAAACATCAGAAAAATGTATGAGTTGGAATCGCATTGCCTTAAAAAGACGTTTCGGTGTAGCTAATACGGCGCGAGCTGGCTCCATTTCATAAACAACATGTGGTCCACAGCCGCTGTTAACAGGCAATTGGCAGGTCTCAGTAGTGATACCATCTGCTTTGCAAAGGATCAGAGAGGTAAGTCTTCCAATATCTTAATCGCCTAGTAAACATCCTGCGCACCTCAAAAGGGAACCATGATGGTTCAACCCCAGTTCTATTCCTCACAAAGAATAATATAACGATGAGCTAGCTACCTTACTGGGTCACCCAAATTTTTCGCACGCCAACTGGACACTGGCAGCTTCCGGGATGGCGCAGGGTGATTTTGCAGCTGAGTTACGGCACACATGCACGACAGGCACGCGTAACCCCTTGCATCCAAGGCGCGCTTGCTTAGACGCGATAGTCGCGTAAGATGACAAGTGCAACAGGGTTCTTTCAGGACGTTTTGTGCAGTACGCTGCTGACACATGTTGCAGACTTACTGCTTTGTTCTTCTATGCGGTCTGCGCTGGAGCCTGCGATTCGTCATAACTAAAGGCGGAAACATAGGCTCCCCCGAATAATCATCGCCAACCAGTTCGTCAGCTGTAGTTGAAAAGCGGGTCAAACCGTCCGAATCCGTTTGTGTGGCACCGTCTGCACTTTTGCATGCTCGGGGACGCCCGTAGATTCCAAGCACTGTATTAACCCATCAATTTTCCTCATCCAAATAAGTCAGTAATGTAGACAATAGGTATCACTTGTCTCATCTACTGGAAATTAGAAAGTTGATACAGTCCATCTTATTCATACAGTGCTAAGTTTTAAGTTTACAACAGTCGTGATAAGTATCGACTACCGCTACTTTTCAGGAAAGCGTACTATTCCAGAGACAGATCGGCACATGTTCAATGGAACTATTTAACAAAAACATCACATTGAACGCTACCCAACAAGTTGGTGTCGCGTTCGGAACACCTCACAATGTCAATCAGCGCAAGTGAATAAGCGGGCTGAAAACCCGAGGGAAACCTATTGATTTCTTCCACTATCGGGACAGCAGATAACAGAGAAATGAAGATAGGTTAAGAACGAGCAGAGGGATGTAGACCAGCTTGCGATGACAAACTATGCGATCAACGAAAACCCAACTAGGTAGCATTGCAAGTGACACGCGCCAACCAGTTTAAACTAACTGAGGTGGATTTAGAGTGGTGCAAATTTTTAACCAGAATGATAGATGTCAGAAGTTGGGCATCGATAAAAACATGCAGAAATGTATTCGAGGATAGCAATAACCCTTTATGCACAGTAGTATGTAACAGAGATTTTATTAAGCGAAATTGGTATGGATTAACATCGGTCCAACTACATCCGGAATGTGGAAATACCATGTGATTAAAAATGTTATGCAAGTAACGTTGCAAATACAGTTTTCCAACGTGCATTCTGATGGAAATTTCCACGAGAGAACCGCACTCCAAAGCTTTCCCATTTGCACAGCACGGGAAATCCGTATGCCCGATATTCCGATAATAATTCCAAGCAATTTTTGTGAAACGAAAACTGAAAATTTCAACTTTTCTTCTACGTACCATTCAAACACTGCTTCCAAATTAACGTTACGATAAAATGGCTTGTAAGTGAACGAGTACATAATAAACAGAAAGCAGATTCACGGAAACTCGCATTACGTGCCCGGGGGCGTGTGTCAGATGATTGGCTGGCTAGTGTGAGTGGTAACCAATCCGCGCACGGCTGAAGTAAACGAATCGAAGTGAGTTGCGTACATGACATCCCCACATCTCTTGCAATATTTATACGCCTAGCACAAGCGGCCAACGGGTTTATGCGTACGCTGAAATCTACGAAGCGATGGTTCACCTGCCGATTGTACAGAATCCTGGAATATTGCTCCGTTTCCGGCTGAACCGAAGCTGATTCACCCAGACGTTCATCTGCTGTTGTCCCAACACAACGTGCACGCATGTGGTCTGAGTGTCGCCGTACTATCCGACCATTTAATTCGAGATCTGCTTGCGTACAATCGCCTTTAATTACAGTTGCGGGTTGCCAGCAGTGCTCATGGGGAAGTCCTGTGTACACGGGATCACCCGGCTGCCAACTAGAGTCGTGGTCATCTTGCGATGAGGCAGCCTTGTCTTGTTTCCTCTCCATTCGTGCTCCATAATTTGGAAACAGAAAATCCAGTCTGGTACGGAATTTTCAGCCAAACATCATCTCCGTAGGGGATTTACCGGCGGCTTCCGTTGGCGTTGTCCTGTAAGCAAACAGCAAGCGATCTAACCTTGTCTGAACAGTTCCTGGTGCTTGTTTTGAGAGACTTCTTTTAATTGTCTGCACCGCCCTTTCCACTAGTCCATTAGAAGCAGGGTGATATGAAGCTGTACGGACGTGCTGGACACCATTTCTATTCATGAAGGTTTCAAATTCTTTACTAGTGCAACATGGCACATTGTCCGTGCAGAGTGTGTCTGGTATCCCAATTAGGGCAACGATGACCTCATTTTTGAGATAGTTGTCTCTGTAGTAGGATGGGAAACGGGATAAACATCTATCCATTTCGAGTGAGCGTTAATTAGCAGCAGAAAAATACACCATTAATAGGTCCAAAGTAGTCCGCATGGATACACTACCATGGCTTTTCAGGTCAAAGCCAAGGATGTACCGGACCGGGAGGTTTATTTAACTGATACTGCTGACACAAACCACATGTTTTTAGATAGTTTACTATTTTTTAATCTAGGCCAGGCCATTAGCAATAACCGCGCGCCAAGGCTTTCATTCGGGCTACGCCTGGATGTGCGTTGTGGAGTTCGTTTAGGATGAACGGCCGTGTCTTTAGCGGTGGAATCAGGCGGGATCCCTAAAACAAGCATTTATCGTGAAGGCTCAATTCATTTTTTCGTTGTCCATAAGATTTAAGATCGACGGGAACTGTAGTGTGCCAGCCGGTTTTTGTAAATTGGGCTATAGAAGATAGCGATGGGTCACGATCGGTCCAGTGACGTATGGTGTCACCTGTCAATGGAGTGGTGACGAGGTGTTGCATTAGATGTACTAGCTCTACTGGTTCCCGCACTACATCGTCTGGGGTCGCATGTGGTAACCTGCTTAATGCATCCGCTGTATGATTGTTCAACCCAGGAATAAACGAGATTCGATATTTGTATGCACTTAATATTAATGCACAACGTTGCATTCTCGGTGAAAACATCTGCTCGATTCCCTTTGACTTGCTCAGCAAGGATATCAGTGGTTTGTGGTCAGTTCGTATTTCGAAATAGTTGCCCGAAATGTACTGAGGTAACCACTTGATGCCAACTATAACTAACACGGCTGCTTTACCCAACTGGGAATAATTCTTTTCGGCGGGTTGTGAATTTCATAAGGCAAACCCAATTGGTTGACGTCGCGGGCACGTCAAATATTCCCGCAAAAACGCGCCAGAAACCCCTGCAGAATGGCTGTGGAAAGCGAGGGCCAATTCCTCCCCACAACGCAGCAGAGCTCAGCCACTCCGAGACGCGGCCCAAACTGCACACCTTTTGACAATGCTCATTTGCAAACTATCACCTCTGCGTGGTGACTGTTTTCCCTAACTTAATAACCCATAGCACTATCTGTGATTGCCCTTTGTCGGTCGTAAAAGAGCCTACAGAGTACCACTGGTCTTTTCTTTCTCTTCGCCTCAGTTGGGAGTCGGTCGGATGGCGTGATTGCGTGTGCATCGTTAGCTGGCCAGCCTTCGCGTCTAAGCCATTAGAGCGCGTCTATCATAAACCCCCTCTCGTCTGCGTCCGTCCGAGGCTCGGCGTCTATCCGAACACGTGCGGCTAAGATCGTTAGCAAGCTCGCTCAATTATCCGCCTCACCGGCTAAGCCAGCGTCATCAGGACAGCGCAATTCCGTTCGAGTGGTCAACGTAGCAAGCAATTATCGTAGGCGTGCCAGCGACCCTCTTATCAGGCAATTACGCAATTATCTCAAGAGGCGGCGTTCCCTCAATCATAACAGTGGCGACTCAATTATAACAGCGGCGACAACTAAGGCAATCTACGCAATCTATAGCAGTGGCGACAGAGTTGGCGAACCATGATTGACGAATATGCCGATCTAAAATTGATGCTGCAACAACAGCTTAAATTGATGTCCGCGCTAACCGAAACACTTTCCAGTTCTTCCCTGCATGCAGGTCCGAGCGCCAGTTCTCAGTCCATGGACCATGTGGTTAGCGGCATCAGCGAATTCCTGTACGACGCCAAGGCCGGAGTAACGTTCGAATCCTGGTACAAGCGGTATGAGGACCTGTTCACCGTTGACTTGGCTTGCCAGGACGACGCGTGGAAGGTCCGGCTGCTTCTTCGCAAACTTGGTACGCTCGAACACCAGCGCTACACCAATTTCATCTTGCCGAGGAACCCACGGGACGTTACCTTTGACGACACGGCCTGAACGTTGTCACAGATTTTTGGCGAGCAGTCCTTCCTGTTCAATGCTCGTTACCAATGTCTGCAGCTGGTCAAACGTGATGCCGACGACTTCATCACGTACGCGGGCATGGTCAACCGTGAATGCCAACGTTTTCAACTTGGCTCGCTCACCGAGGACCAATTCAAATGCCTGATCTTTGTCTCTGGCCTCCAGTCTCCACACGATGCCGATATCCGGACGCGCCTCCTGTCCAAGCTACAACAGGATGGATCAGTCACACTCCAGAACCTGGCCGAGGAGTGTCAAACGCTGCTCAACCTGAAGCACGATTCTGCCATGATCCAGAACGCCGCCGCACCTGGTATGGTCCAGGCAGTCACAGCACCTAGGGCGAAATCGTCCGCGCGCCCCACCCAATCCGACCGAGCGAAGTCCCCACCCTACGCATGCCGATTCTGTGGTGCCTGGCATTTACCCCGCGACTGCACTTTCCGCCAGCATCGTTGTCAACGTTGTGGCAGGGTGGGGCACCGGGATGGTTACTGCCATCCGCCATCTCCCAAGGGGGCCAAAACTGGGCTGGCCCCCACCCGCGATCCAAAGAAGAGGTCCCGACCCAGACGCACACCCAAACCTGGTCCGGTTGGCAGCTCCCTGAGCCTGCTGGCCACGTTCCAAATCAACGCTGCGGATCGGAGAAAGTTCGTCGACGTCTTGATCAATGGTCAGTCGGTCCGATTGCAGTTGGACACTGCGTCGGACATCACGATCATTTCCGAGGATCTCTGGCGATCCCTTGGCAAGCCACCTTTCGAACCGACCTCCCAATCTGCCACCAGCGCCTGTGGTGGTCGCGTGCAGCTAACTGGGCAGCTGCACTGCTCCGTCTCCTTCCGGGGCGCCACGTTCAACGCCATCTGCTACATTACAAAGGCGAAGCTCAACGTGCTTGGTCTCGACTGGCTCGAAACCCTTGGCTTGGCTGATCTTCCTCTTCGGACCATCTGCAACGTGGTACATTCCCCGACAGTACCAAACGACCAAACCGACGACGAAGCCAGTCAATCCGACCCCGTGTCCCAAGATTGTCAACAAGCCTCAAAGGTGCCGCCACACCAATCACCAGTTCAATGGCATCCGCCAGCAAAACCGTGGTCCCGAGTGCACATCGATTACGTTGGTCCCATCGATGGCATTTCCTACCTGGTCGTGGTCGACGCTTATTCCAAATGGCCGGAAGTGGTCGCCGTCAACCCACCAACCGCATCCGCCACTCTGGCTTGTCTCCAACGAATCTTCAGTCAACATGGCCTCCCGGAGGTTTTGGTGTCCGACAATGGTACCCAGTTTACCTCTTCCATCTTCGAAGAGTTTTGTCGCCGACACTGCATCGAACACCTCCGCTCACCGCCTTACCATCCCCAATCCAATGGTCAAGCGGAGCGATTTGTCGACACATTCAAGAGGGCGCTTTTGAAATCTCGCGGGGAGGGGACCGTGGATGAGTGTCTTCAAGCCTTCCTGCTCTCGTACCGGTCCACACCGAACCCAGCTACGCCAGAATGCCAGTCACCAGCTGAAGCATTGATGGGTCGCAAGCTACGTACTACCAACGAAGCGCTCATTCCAACTGAGAAGCCACCTACACAATCTGGTGCCTACAGCAAGCATAAAGAATTCGTCGTTGGAGCCCCAGTCTACGCTCGCGATTATCGAGCCGGTCATCCTCGCTGGATCAAAGCAACAGTGACGGCCAGGCGAGGTGACATGCTGCATAATGTCTCCGTTGGTGATGACACCTGGGTTCGCCATCGCAATCAACTTCGTCCGCGCCACGGAGAAACCTCCACGCCAGCCAGCCATCCCGTGCACCTGCCGCTGCACATCCTGCTGGATACCTTTGGAATGGCTCCACAACGGGAGACCACGGTCGAAGCCGCTCAATCGACGCCGCGTCTCGAAAACCCACCTTGCCGACGAACAGAAAGAATCCGGAGGTCACCGAAATCCCTCCAGGTCAATCCTTGCCAGAAGCGGTACGCTTCTCTCCAAAGGGAGGTGTTGCGGGCACTTCAAATATTCCCGCAAAAACGCGCCAGAAACCCCCTGCAGAATGGCTGTGGAAAGCGAGGGCCAATTCCTCCCCACAACGCAGCAGAGCTCAGCCACTCCGAGACGCGGCCCAAACTGCGCACCTTCTGACAATGGTCATTTACAAACTACCACCTCTTCGTGGTGACAGTTTTCCTAACTTAATAACCCATAGCACTCTCTGTGATTGCCCTTTGTCGGTCGTAAAAGAGCCTACAGAGGACCACTTGTCTTTTCTTTCTCTTCGCCTCAGTTGGGAGTCGGTCGGGTCGCGTGATTGCGTGTGCATCGTTAGCTGGCCAGCCTTCGCGTCTAAGCCATTAGAGCGCGTCTATCGTAAACCCCCCTCTCGTCTGCGTCCGTCCGAGGCTCGGCGTCTATCCGAACACGTGCGGCTAGGATCGTTAGCAAGCTCGCTCAATTATCCGCCTCACCGGCTAAGCCAGCGTCATCAGGACAGCGCAATTCCGTTCGAGTGGTCAGCGTAGCAAGCAATTATCGTAGGCGTGCCAGCGACCCTCTTATCAGGCAATTACGCAATTATCTCAAGAGGCGGCGTTCCCTCAATCATAACAGTGGCGACTCAATTATAACAGCGGCGACAACTAAGGCAATCTACGCAATTATAACAGTGGAATGACACCATTCGACATTTTGTGGCATAGAATCGCTCCGACTCCGTATCGAGAAGCATCACACTGGAAGATTAACAGTTTTTCCCAATCGTAATGGACCAAAACAGGGGCGGAAGTAAGACACTACTTTGTACAAGCAAAGCAGATTGATGCTCGCTCGTTCACATCGATGGGATGTTTTTGTGTAGCAGTTCGTTCGATGGAGCAGGAATGGTCGAGACATCCGGTAGAAAGCGATGATGGAGTGACAATATTCCTAAGAATGATGGTAGTTCATGACTATTCTTGGGCTGAGGTGCCAGCACAATAGGCGCTCTTTTATCTTGCAGGATATGCAAACCGGTTTTTTACAGTTCGTAGCCAATGTAACAAACATAATCGGATAAGAACTCACATTTGGAATTTTTTACTTTCAACCCACACTCTTCCAGACGCTCGAGAACAGTTCGCAATGTATTTAGTTGCTAAGCGTCACTGCGGCCAGTAACACGGAGACCTTCCAAGTATGCACATGTGAACGGTATATCTTTAACTATTTTATCCAAGATCCGTTGTCAAATGCTGGGTGCTGAATTCATTCCAAACGGAAGGCGCGTCTATTGGAATGGTCCCAGGTGGATAGTTATTGTTGGCAGTTCCTGTGACTCATCATCAAGTTCGACCTGTCTACTCTAAGAGCTTAAAAAACTTTTGGCCACCGGCTAAAGTCGCGTACGACTCTTCAATACCTGTTAGGGTATCTATTTTCACTTTCGATGCTTGGTTGACTGTCAATTTGTAGTTCCCGCAAATAAGGACGGAATCGTCAGGTTTGAGTACAGGTACAATAGGAGTGCCCCAATCTGAAGGTTGCACCGAAACTATGACTGCTGCTGATTGCAGACGTTGTATCTCTGCCTCTGCTGGCTTGCCGAACAACCTCCTCGTGGTGCCAGCTGGGTGGTTCGGGATTTTCCCGTTCCAGCAAATGGTTCGGCGGCAGTGTTCCAGGACGTGGTGGGTTTTCGCCTGGCAAGCGTTCTCCCTATAAAATGCCACATATGTCCGTTTAACAACACTGTGACGTGGCACACGTGACTCGCCACTAAATAGTCACTGCCCCTTGCTTCATCCTGGCGAAGCATTGTATTCCAGCAACGTTATGCTGTAGTTCTGGGGAGCATTGGGCCCCTGTTTGACAAAGGAACAAACGAAAGGCCTATGAACTGCGCAATCAGTCACCGGCTCCCAATGGGCGCGATTCCCTGAATTCGCTCCGCTGCCTTGCGGACAGGCTATTCAGCCAAAGGCTCGGGGTGGTGTCCCCCAAGCAAACATCCTACTTCGGCTTGGGCAACCGGGTAGTATCTCACCCACTGACGAAACCGTGGATATTATTGTGTCGTGGTTTGCTTTACTATTTCTGTACCCTGGTTTGAATCCCATGGTTTCTGATGGCATTATGTCTATTCGTTGACCTTGCAAATATATATGCAAATATATCAACTTTAGGACGCATTGCACAAGGTAATGATCTAGCTTTGTAAACTTTTGGCTCGGCACCCTCTCGGAGTTCGATAGAAGCCTTGAAATGACGAATTTGCCCGATTCGTTTTCAAACAACAATGAGAACTGGTTCAATAATCCATTCAAACTGCAGTCTTCAACAGTGAGTTCGTTGATTTGCATGGTCTCGTGAAAGAACTGGGTCCAGTCTCGACCCACGAGATTCTATTTGTTCCCAGGTACAACGATTAAGGGTAGGGTAAATTCTCGCTCCCCGTGTCTGGCTTTAACGAAACATCTGCCCAACACTCGAATTGGATCACCTGTTTACGTCTGTAAGCTCGAGTTGCACGGTTGCAAAGGTGGTAACTTTTTATTTAACCGCGGTTTACAATGGTGACCGCCGCCCCAGTATCTAGCTCATTGTCTACCGGTTCATCGTCTATCGTCAAACGTTCTGTGTAAGGAGGACAGTTTTTGTGTCACACTGTTCAAGTACACGGAGTTAAGTTCACTGTTCAAATTTTCTAGGACCTTATCTTCACGCAGCTCTATCTTTCTTTGACGATTTGATGAGGCGACGTTGGTGGGGCGGGAACTTTCCGATCTACAGACGCGTGCTAGATGACCTATTTTGCCATATTTTCGACAGATACTTTCTTTGTGACGGCAATCGGAGGCGTTCGAATGCCGCAAACCGCAATGATTACACACAAACTGTTTTCGATTTTCACTGGTATCTGATTTGCGAATCACATGCACATCATCAGCTACCGGCCTAGCGGTGAACTCGCGTAATTGGTGTGTAATGTTCTCTCGCTGGCGAACGATGAGAAAAACGTTTTCCCATGCGGTGGCCGACTCATCCAAGGATAACAACTTCTCTCTAGCACTTTCCTCCGATATTCCCGCAATCAAACATTGAATTTTCATTCGCTCTTCAATTTTCCAAGTGGAATATCATTATACTTACAATCAGGAATAGATTGGGGAATATGTGCAATAAAATCATTAACGCTTTCGTTCGGCTTTTGGACAAGTTTTGAAAAACAGTATCTAGCAGTGTAAACATTTCGTTTCAGCCGCCATAAGGTGGTATAAGTATCCAAAGCATAACTGAGGGTGGTATAATTTTCCAGTTATAGAGCATCGTAGTGCCGTTGACCTTCATGGCCAAGCACTTGCCTGAATAGTGTGATTTTGTGAGCCTCAGAAAGGCAAACGGTCGGATTCAGTACAGGTAGTAATTCTACGTAGTTAGTAAATGATTGCACCCATCATGTCCAGTTAGATATGGTCGGTTTTTCCTCAGCAGATGACAAAAGATAGGAGGTGTATTCAACATTGGGTTCTTCATTTTCGTCACCACTAAAACGTAGTATCACTGGGCATGTAACGCACGCTGCTGAGACACGCAATCCCAGCAAGCAGAAGACGTGTGAACAGCAGGAGGTTTATCAACCAATTGAGAAGGTACAAGATTCACGGAAACTCGCGTTACTAGCCCGGGGGCGTGTGTCAGATGATTGGCTGACTGGTGTGAGTTGTAAACAATCCGCGCATGGCTGAAATAAACGGATCGAAGTCATTCCCCCAAATAAAATTGCCGGTGCTAACGGCAGAGTAAAAAGCTGTTTATCTGTTACTGCCCTTCAAAGGAGACCATGTGGCAAATGACATCGGACACAAGCTCAGGTCCGCCTAATGCGCACGTACACAACTGCCCAGTTGCGCCTCATGCACACTACTCGGAAACTTGTTCTTCATGAAGGTCAGAGCTACTCTTCGGCTAATTCGCCCTCTCATGTGGTTTATCAGTTCAACTGCAATTGCAGTGACGTTTACATTGGCAGGACTAACCGTCGCTTGGTTCAGAGGGTGGCTGAGCGCTTGCCAAAGTGGATGAAACAAATGATGACGCAACAAACTAGAGCGCTCCCCTCGGAAGGAACCGGATTCCCGCATCATCCATCACCAAGCACCTCGTGACAACTGGACACCATGTGGACCCGAAGACTGCGTTCAACGTGCTATTACCTAACCAGAATCGGCTAATGTTGGCAATTAGTGATGCATTGCTAATTAGAGCTTATCAGCCTGTGCTATGTGCACAGCTCTTGAGGAAATCAATTAGGTTACCTTGGTCTTAATTTTGTCAGTTTAATTAATGTGCCCATATTTTCCCATGTATATATTTGGGCATGTGTTGCTGCCTGTATTGTGCATGCGACTGAGGAGAACAATCGAAATGTTGGCATATCGCAATCTATGTCTTCTTTCTGCTTTGACCAAATGGCTGAAAGGACCCAATGTTTTATATTCGCGTATGTGACAGCTAGACAGTTTCATCACAACCACTTAGTAAGAGTCGGAGCCGGATGGAGGGTGCGCCTGATTTAGACCTTGTGGCGAGTTGGACGACCATGTCCCAGCTGGCACAGCTGGAGAGGAATGAAGACCCCGACTTCGGGTTTGGCCTCGGTTGGGTCCATCGGTGACCATCTACAGGAGGATGCCAAGAGTTACTTCGGCGTTCACTGTGTCCGTCCGAACCTATCATCAATGCCTCACGGTGTTGTTGATTTATTGCTGCCAGGTTTGTCCTCATTATTGGTTGCGCACCTTTGGAGACTGCGCTGCGGAAATAACTGGTGAAGCTGTAGTGGGAATCATTCAAGGCTGTGGGTGTCGGGTTATTGGGTTCCTGTTAACAGCCTTTTGTGTTCCACTCTGTCGGTGTATGCATTTCGTTTGAAATGCTTGTGCCTAAAGTTGTTCCGGTAATAGTTGTCCGCCTCCACGTAACCTTTGCCCCCGCTATCTAATCCGTTGCACCTCCGGTACATGTATTGTCTGTCCACATGTGGCTTTGAGAATTGCTGTTCATCCGGGCTGTCTATATGATTGATCCGACACTATTGGTCTGCCTCCACGTAACCTTTGCCGCCGCTATCTACTCCGTTGCACCTTCGGTAAGTCTATTGGTTCTTAACAAGTGGCTTTGAGAACTGCTCACTATCCGTGCTGCGTATATGGGTGATCCGCCAATACTGGTCAGCCTCCACGTAACCTTCGCCGCCGCTATCTACTCCGTTGCACCTCCGGTAAGTGTATGGGCTGTTCACCTGTGGCTTTTAGAACTGCTGTGTATGCGTGCCACCTATATGGATGATACGACACTATTGCTCAGCCTCCACGAAACCTTTGCCCCTCCAATACACTCCTTTGCGCCTCCGGTATATTGGCTCATAACAAGTGGCTTTTAGAGCTGATGTATATCCGTGCTGCCTATATGGGTTATCCGGCACTACTGTTTAGCCTCCAGGAAATCTTTGCCGCCGCATATATACTTCGTTACACCTCCGGTAAGTGGATGGGCTGTTCCCACGTGGCTTTTTGAACTGCTGGGTATGCGTGCCATCTACATGGGTGATACGACTCCATTCCTCAGCCTCCACGAAATCTTTCTTTCTGAACCCCTGTCTATTTGTGGTGCCTACTTCAGTGGTCCGCCACTACTAGTCCGCTTCCACGTAACATGGGACACAGCATACTACTTCGTCGCACCTTCAGTTTGTGTATTATATGTGACTTTTAGAAAGCTCGCATATTCCCATCGAATGCATGATTGCTCTGACCTTCACGTCGCTTGCAGAATGACGCAGAATGCCATGCGTCTAAACACCATCGCGTATTTTACACACCAGTTGGTTGCATGGAACATACCTTTTCAACCATATCACACGTTTGTACTGCCTAAGAAGTTCTTTTTCCCATGTCCGGTTTATATAGATTTTGACCTATCACGGTGGCCTCTTATGAGGCCGGCAAAACCATTCCTCAGTGTTCACCGTTGATGGATTCCGAGCTGTATACACGCTCACTCAACTGGTGTTGAATATTTCTGAAAGGTTCAAACGTCCGTCACCTTTATTGCATCCGGTTTCCAAATGTCTGGAACCATTTACATCCACCGCTGCTTATCCGCTGGCACCTTATCATGTATCAGCGGCACTGGGCCTCTTCCCAAGTACTGCCACTAGCATGTGTTGAATCGTTCATTCATAGACACAGGTGCCATTGAGTTCCCATGGTCAGGTCTCTTTCAGGGCCACAGTGATATGCGCCGCCTTCGTCATCCTACTTTCTGCTGACACTACATCTCCTCAAAAGTACAGCCTCCGTAATACGACGAATCTGTGAAACCTAGTTACAGGTAGCTTTTCATTCCATTAATGACAGCCCTTCCACAGCCAAAAATAACATGCGCCACCGTCAAAGTGAAACCTGCCACTGTCTGTTTTCCAACACATTCGTCCCACTTGAGCGTTCACCGTTGATACATGTACGAAGGTAAGGTTGCATTTCAATGGTGACATCCCTTTCATGGCCAGAGTACATGTTCTCAGCCGACAATGGCAAGGTTATCGCTGCCCCTGGCTCTTCTCCCGCCGACTGGTACCTCTATATCAGGCGTTAGTGATTGCGAGCCACAGGTAACCTCAAATTGCAATGCTGACCTGTGTTTCAGAGAGAGTGCACATGCGCCGCAATCCGCCGTCTTCATTACGGCCGTAGGTCAACCTGTGACGTACGTGCATTAGTCGTCTGCTGTCAAAGCCGGACCCGATCTTCCTCCGCTTTCCATCTTCGTCTACATTTTACATCCTTTAGTGAACGGAGCAACGACTCTTTACAGGGTCATCCTCTGTCACTGTGCCTTGTCGTCCCACATATCGTAGGCAGTGTGCAATGTCTGCATATTTCTTGCGGCGGACTAAAAGCTCACAACTTTCAGTAGGTGGTTCCGTAATCTTCAGATGATATTTAGGCCAATTCTTCCATCATGAGGTGTGACGAAACACTGCAAGCAATGCGAGCAACCTGTTCATCCATAAAGAACGTGGTAAGTTCACCTTATGCAGTCATTTTCAACGATGATCATGCTGCTGTAGCCCTACATTCTTCGTAAACATTGCTTCCCTATTTCACTGCGCCTTTGGAATGTTTACCTCGTAGCGCCCTCATTTAGTCCTGTAATAATATTTGATGAATCATTTTTCAGTATTGTCGCTTGCTGGGTAACCAGCGTTCGCAACGCTTCACACAAGGACGAGAAGATATGCCTATGGTTTGAGCGCCCATCTGCCTATTTGATACAATCATACACCACCTTACAAAAGCAAGGCGTATATCAGTACAACATCTTCATGTGTATCGGTTCCCATTCTACTGCCAATCCGCTTCTCCAACCAGTCACTTCCTACCCAGTACATCTTGTTAGTCTACTTAGCAGCGGGTTAATTTATAATCAAAATGCGACACTAATAAGTAACGTAAAACCGGCTGCGTCTTCAGTTAAGATTAATGAACACAGAAGACTATGTCTTATTTATCTATTAAGGTAAAGTTTACCGAATTCCATCTTCCCTACTTCACCGCATACAACAGATTAACTCCGTTACCCTTCCCGAGGCAATATGCATTAAACGATTTTAAATGTTTACAGAACCTCTCTTCCCCAAAAACCTCTTCAACTCCGAAATGAGTAGGCATTGACTTCGATGCTTACGTACCAGTACTTCATGCAAAAGCATCTTGCGGGAATCAGAATCATACCATTAAGTACACCTAGTAAAAAAAGAATGATGATTACAATAACAAACAGCTGCAGTCCCCACTATTTTAGAGGGTTGCCTGTACCTGGAGCCCAGAGAGCGCTTCGAGAAGACGGATCGATTTGCAGGGAAACTTTTATTGCTACAGTAAAAGATTCCCTGTTACCTAGTTATAAAAGAACGACACCGTGGACGCTCTAGCTAGGGGAACGGAGCAAGTATAGCACACAGGTCAGTCGCGAGTTGCAACCGAAAACGAGCGCCAAGCAAAAATGGCGATGAGCAAGTAAAGCATTCGAACTCAGCAAGCAGTTCAACAAACCACACCGGTTGTCTAGGTGTACAATTATAGAAGTTTGGTTAGAATTTTACACAGGCAAACCGGGGAATCTCCAGACTGCTACATAGCCCTCTCCAAGAAGGGACTGTGTAAGCAGTCCTTCGATCTACGTGAGGACTCTCCGTCGCGGGCCAGCCTTCTGCGAGACCAGGTTGTGAAACCTGATGCAGCTGCTGGGGTAGAACCATGCAATCGGACCCTAGCGGGCTCCCACCCGTCTCCTCCCTACGGTGTCGAAACGGTAAAAAAAAATCTGTTTGTGGGGGACAGTTATTAAAGTTCACGTGGGCGGTTGAACAGGAAGTTCGTTCCACTTGCAGTTGACGTGCGGAGATCCAGCGAAAGGTGAAACCGAGGGGCAACCAACCGACGTTGTATATGGAAAGCAAAATGAAAAAGCAGCATAAATGCATAGCAACACACACAAAAAGTGCAAAGCGAAAAACGTGCAAACCTTTTTATGGTTTTCAAAAGATTTTGCTCTTTTTTAGTAGTTTCAAAACGTTTTGGTCTTTTTTGTGTATTTTCAAAAACGTTTAGTAAGAGCAGAAAAGTTCAGTGGCACGAACTATGTAAAATAGGAAGTGCTAACGAAGTCCGAAAATCGAACTGGAGGTTTGAGTTTCCTACCGCGTCGATCGATAGTAAGGCGAGTAGGAGTGCTGTCGGTTGATGTTGTCGGTTCTGCTGGGGCGGAGTGACTCGTCTGAGATTGCGGTGCGAGTTGTGATGGCACAGGCTGTGAAGGTCCTTGTTGCACCGAAGAGTCAGACTTTTCGAGGAAGGCTGGCTTGAGTCGATCGATGTTGATCGTCTCAGTGGTGTTGCGTCGGAGCTTGCCTATGTCTGGATCAGCTTGTTGGGCAGCAGCCGTAGCGGCTAGGTCAATGTTGTTGCCAGGCGATAAGCTGATCTGTTGAATGCGTGAAAGTGCATCCGCGACGGCATTGAGAGCACCTGAGACATGACGTACATCTGTCGTAAACTGAGAAAAGTAGTCTAGGTGTCTAGTTTTTCGCGGAGAATACTTGTCCGTTGCGCCATTGATTGCGTAGATCAATGGCTTGTGGTCGGTGAAGACTGTAAAATTTTGACCGTCGAGATAATGACGGAAATGTCGAATACCTAGGTAGATAGCTAACAGTTCCCTACTGAAGGTGCTGTAACGCGATTCGGCAGGTTGCAAACGTTTCGAGAAGAAACCTAGAGGTATCCATCGATGGTCGATGAGTTGCTGAAGAACTGCACCGACGGCAGTGTCAGATGTGTCAGTAGTCAAGGAGAGTGGTGCAGATGTGTCTGGATGGGCGAGAAGCGCTACGTTAGAGATAGTGTCTTTGAGCTTCTCAAAAGACAGTCTAACATCGTCTGTAAAATGAAAAGTGCGTTGTTTACGGCGGAGCAAGTCAGTCATTGGTTGAACAATGCTCGCGCAATTAGGTATAAAGCGTCTATAATAGTTGACCAGGCCAAGAAATCAACGTAACTGTTTGAAGGAACTGGGAGCAGGATAGTCCATCAGTGCCTGGATTTTGTCTGGCAGAGCTTCAGTACCAGAGGCGGATATGAGGTGGCCAAGAAAGTCGATCGAGCTTTGGCCAAGCTCGCATTTATCGGGGTTGACGGTAACCCCATGCTGTGTTAAGCTTTGAAACAAAGCGCCGAGGTGATGAAGATGCTCTTCGTCAGAAGAGCTCGCGATAAGAATGTCATTTAGATAGGGATAAACGCCTTCGAGTCCTCGCGTTACCTCATGAATGAAACGCTGAAAAGTTTTGGCAGCGTTGCTGAGGCCAAAAGGCATTCTGAGGTACTCGAAAAGGCCGGAACGGCGGGATGACTGCTGTTTTAGCAATGTCGTCTGGCGCCACAGGTATTTGATGGTAGGCGCGAACTAGGTCGATTTTGCTAAAGATAGCCTTGCCAGCTAGAGCTGAGGTCAAGTCGTGCATGTGCGGAATGGGGTATTTATCCGGGACGGTTACTTCCTTAAGTGCCCTGTAGACACCACAGGGGCGCCGATCACCGGATTTCTTCGGCACCAAGTGTAATGGTGATGCCCATGGACTTTTGGACGGGCGGATGTTCCCCAGTTCGAGCATTTGCTCGAATTCCGCCTTAGCAACTTTGAGCTTGTCCGGGGCTAGTCTGCGAGGGCGGGCCGAAACAGGTGGGCCCTTAGTGCAAATGTGGTGCATGACGTTTGACGTCACAGGAGGCAAGTCGTTCAGGAGGCGAACGAGTTTAGGATGCTTGCTGAAAAGTTCTATAAAAGACTGTGAAGTTTGAGGTAGGACACGAATGGGAGCAATAGCAACCACGTTGGCGCTCGTCCCGATAACACTAAGCTGTGTCCTGGAGTCGATAAGCTTCTTCCGTTTAGCGTCGACGATGAGGTCGAAGCGTTGAAGAAAGTCTATGCCTATGTTGGCGAAAGGCACAGCAGCGATTATGAAAGACCAGCGAAAGGTTCGCCGGAGGCCTAAATTGAGCGTTAGCAGCTTTTCGCCGAAAGTTGCGATTGGTGTGCCATTGGCGGCACGCAGCTTGGTCGGCGATGGTGAGACGACCTCATCTGAGCTACGGGGTATAACGCAAACTTCGGCACCAGTGTCGACTAGAAACTCGGTGCCGGTAGTTAAATCCCTAACGCGGATGAGGCGACTTTGGTGTTGGCCGGTCGCGTCCGTCGCCGTTACGGACCGGCTGAGAAGTTTCCCTGCTTCTCGGCGAAGTTGCAAGGTTTGACACATTTACGAGCTGCCGTACCAAAGCGCTGATGGTACCAACAGCTAGCCACCTGTTGCTAGACTTAGAACGTTTTCAGGGCGATTTTGAGAGGCTATGACGACGACGGTTCATAGTAAGCTGTTGCACCTGGCGACTAAGTGTCGCAACTTGTGTTTGGAGGGCTTCTATAGTTGACTGTATGCCAGTGATAGAAGTGACCTGGGACGCGACGGCATGGACCTTGCTGGCGTCGGCTTATGGCTGTGATCGTTCAATAACTCGATCCGCTAAATCTGCTAGTTGTGTGAGTGAAACGGAGCTAACTGTAGCGAGAATCGCTTGTGTGTTTTCCGGTAGCCGTTGTAGCCATAGTTCGCGAAGTAACGTCTCGTCCATGGTTGAGGGACCAAGGAGTTGCTGCATCTCCCGTAGTAGGGTTGAGGGCAGTTTGTCGCCTAGCTGCAGATCCCTGAAAAGCAGCTGCAGGCGAACTTTTTCAGAGGGCATAACACACTTAATGGTGGCCTCCTTGAGAGCCTCAAAGCGGTTATCGGTCTGAGAAAAGATGACGTCACGAACCTGCATTGATATCTCCATGGGGAGATAGGACAGGAGCTTGCATTACTTCTTCTATTTCCATATTCGTTAACGGAGACTCACGAACAAACGACCTTGTATAATGTTTCGCAATTAAGCAGCACTTGTCTTCATCGGTCGATACTGCAGTACCGTCAGGCTCAAACATCAGTGAAATGTATGAGTTGGAATCGCATTGCCGTAAAAAGACGTTTCGGTGTAGCTAATACGGCGCGAGCTGGCTCCCTTTCATAAACAACATGTGGTCCACAGCCGCTGTTAACAGGCATTTGGCAGGTCTCAGTAGTGATACCATCTGCTTTGCAAAGGATCAGAGAGGTAAGTCTTCCAATATCTTAATCGCCTAGTAAACATCCTGCGCGCCTCAAAACGGAACCATGATGGTTTAACCCCAGTTCTATTCCTCACAAAGAATAATATAACGATGAGCTAGCTACCTTACTGGGTCACCCAAATTTTTCGCACGCCAACTGGACACTGGCAGCTTCCGGGATGGCGCAGGGTGATTTTGCAGCTGAGTTACGGCACACATGCACGACAGGCACGCGTAACCACTGGCATCCAAGGCGCGCTTGCTTAGACGCGATAGTCGCGTAAGATGACAAGTGCAACAGGGTTCTTTCAGGACGTTTTGTGCAGTACGCTGCAGACACATGTTGCAAACGTACCGCATTTTTCTTCTATGCGGCCTGCGATTTGCAGCCACTGGAGCCTGCGATTCGTCATAGCTAAAGGCGGAAACATAGGCTCCCCCGAATAATCATCGCCAACCGGTTCGTCAGCTGTAGTTGAAAAGCGGGTCAAACCGTCCGAATCCGTTTGTGTGGCACCGTCTGCACTTTTGCATGCTCGGGGACACCCGTATATTCCAAGCACTGTGTTAACCCATCAATTTTCCCCATCCAAAGATGTCAGCAATGTAGACAATAGGTATCACTTGTCTCATCTACTGGAAATTAGAAAGTTGATACAGTCCATCGTACTCATACAGTGCTAAGTTTTAAGTTTACGACAGTCGTGATAAGTATCGATCACCGCTACTTTTCAGGAAAGCATACTATTCCAGAGACAGACCGGCGCATGGTCTATGGAACTATTTAACAAAAACACCACATTGAATGCTACCCAACAAGTTGGTGTCGCGTTTTAGAACACCTCACAATGTCAATCAGCGCAAGTGAATAAGCGGGCTGAAAACCCGAGGGAAACCTATTGATTTCTTCCACTATCGGGACAGCAGGTAACAGAGAAATGAAGATAGGTTAAGAACGAGCAGAGGAATGTATACCAGCTGGCGATGACCAACTATGCGGTCAACGAAAACCCAACTAGGTAGCATTGCAAGTGACACGCGCAAACCAGTTTAAACTAACTGAGGTGGACTTAATGTGGTGCAAATTTTTAACCAGTATGATACATGTCAGAAGTTGGGATTCGATAAAAACATGCAGAAATGTATTCGAGATAGCAATAACCCTTTATGCACAGTATTATGTAACAGAGATTTTATTAAGCGAAATTGGTATGGATTACCATCGGTCCAACTACATCCGGAATGTGGAAAGACCATGTAATTAAAGATATTATGCATGCAACGTTGCAAACACAGTTAAATAAATAAATAAATTTGTATATTTACCGACGGACGGTACACGGCCCAATAAGTGGGAGCGATCATTTGTATAGTTAACACGTTTCATAACATTAAATAAAAGTTTATGGATAGCATTTCGGATCATGATTACTTTTTCTTGAGTCCTAGACCCGCGCAACTCATATGTAAAATTTACGGATGTTTATATCGTCAGGAGTAGATAATAAACGGGGGGACTATTATGCTGCAAAGACACAGGATTTGGTATGGTATGTAATGACATGTAGTGGGTAAGCTAGCTGTAAGCTATTATCACATGTTTTTTATACCAACTTCTGTCAATGTTTCTAGTGTTTGCTGTGAGTCAAATATCTTCAGAGCATTTGGTATAGTGCATTCTGATAGAAATTTTCTCGAGGGAACCGCACTCAAAAACTTTCCCATTTGCACAGCACGGGAAATCCGTATGCCCGATATTCCGGTAATAATTCCAAGCAATTTTTGTGAAACGAAAACTGAAAATTTCAACTTTTCTTCTACGTACCATTCAAACACTGCTTCCAAAGTAACGTTACGATAAAATGGCTTGTAGGTAAACGAGTACGTAATAAACACAAAGCAGATTCACGGAAAGTCGCGTTACGAGCCCGGGGGCGTGTCTCATGATTGGCTGGCTAGTGTGACTGGTAACCAATCCGTGCACGGCTGAAGTTAACGGATTGAAGTGATTTGCGTACATGACATCCCCTCATCTCTTGCAATATTCATACACCTGGCACAAACGGTCAACGGGTTTATGCGTACGCTGAGATCTACGAAGCGATGGTTCACCTGACGATTGTATAGAATCCTGGAATATTGCTCCGTTTCCGGCTGAACCGAAGCTGATTCACCCAGACGTTCATTTACTGTTGTCCCAACACAACGTGCGCGTATGTGGTCTGAGTGTCGCCGTACTATCCGACCATTTAATTCGAGATCTGCTTGCGTACAGTCGCCTTTAATTACAGTTGCGGGTTGCCAGCAGTGCTCATGGGGAAGTCCTGTGTACACGGGATCACCCGGCTGCCAACTAGAGTCGTGGGTATCTTGCCATGACGCAGTCTTGTCTTGTTTCCTCTCTATACGTGCTTTATGACTTGGAAACAGAAAATCCAGTCTGGTACGGAGTTTTCAGCCAAACATCATCTCCGCAGGTGATTTACCGGCGGCTTCCGTTGGCGTTGTCCTGTAAGCAAACAGCAAGCGATCTAACCTCGTCTGAACAGTTCCTGGTGCTTGTTTTGAGAGACTTCTTTTAATTGTCTGCACCGCCCTTTCCACTAGTCCATTAGAAGCAGGGTGATATGGAGCTGTACGGACGTGCTGGACACCATTTCTATTCATGAAGATTTCAAATTCTTTGCTAGTGAAACATGGCCCATTGTCTGTGCAGAGTGTCTCTGGTATCCCAAATATGGCAAATGATGACCGCATTTTTGAGATAGTTGTCTCTGTAGTAGGGTGGGAAACGGGATAAACATCTATCCATTTCGAATGAGCATCAATTAGCAGCAGGAAAAATACACCATTAATGGGTCCAAAGTAGTCCGCATGGATGCGCTGCCATGGCTTTTCAGGCCAACGCCAATGATGTACCGGACCGGGAGGTTTATTTGACTGATACTGCTGACACAAACCAATGTTTTTAGATAGTTCTTTATTTCTGAATCTAGGCCAGGCCACTAGCAATAATCGCGCACCAAGGCATTCATTCGGGCTACGCCTGGATGTGCGTTGTGGAGTTCGTGCAGGATGAACGGCCGTGCCTTTAGCGGTGGAATCAGGCGGGATCCCAAAACAAACATCCATCGTGAAGGCTCAATTCATTCTTCCGTTGCCGTAAGGTTTAAGATCGACGGGAACAGTAGTAGGTCAGCGGGTTTTTGTAAATTGGGCTATAGAAGATAGCGGTGGGTCACGATCAGTCCAATGACGTATGGTGTCACCTGTCAATGGAGTGGTGCCGAGGTGTTGCATTAGATGTACTAGCTCTACTGGTTCCCGCACTATATCGACTGGGGTCGCATGTGGTAACATGCTTAATGCATCCGCTGTATGATTGTTCAACCCAGGAATATAGGAGATTTGATAGTTAAATGCACTTAATATTAATGCTCAGCGTTGCGTCCTCAGTGAAAAGATCTATTCGATTCCTTTTGACTTGCTCAGCAAGGACATCAGTGGTTTGTGGTCAGATTGCATTTCGAAATAGTTGCCCCAATTTTACTGAGGTAACCATTTGACGCTAACTATAACTAACACGGCTCCTTTACCAAACTGGGAATAGTCCTTTTCGGCGGATTGTAAAGCTCTTGAAGCAAATGCAATCGGTTGAATGACACCATTCGACATTTTGTGGCATAGAATCGCTCCGACTCCGTATCGAGAAGCATCCCACTGTAAGATTAACAGTTTTTCCCAATCGTAATGGACCAAAACAGGGGCGGAAGTAAGACACTACTTTGCACAAGCAAAGCAGATTGATGCTCGCTCGTCCACGTCCATAGGATGTTTTTGTGTAGCAGTTCATTCAATGGAGCAAGAATGGTCGAGGCATCCGGTAGAAAACGATGATAGAGCGACAATATTCCTAGGAATGATCGTAGTTCATGACTATTCTTGGGCTGAGGTGCCAGCACAATAGGCGCTCTTTTATCTTGCAGGATATGCAAACCGGTTTTGTCCAGTTCGTAGCCAATGTAACAAACAGGATCGGATAAGAACTCACATTTGGAATTTTTTACTTTCAACCCACACTCTTCCAGACGCTCGAGAACAGTTCGCAATGTATTTAGTTGCTAAGCGTCACTGCGGCCAGTAACAGAGATCTTCCAAGTATGCATATGTGAACGGTATATCTTTAACTAGATTATCCAAGATCCGTTGTAAAATGCTGGGTGCTGAATTCATTCCAAACGGAAGGCGCGTCTATTGGAATAGTCCCAGGTGGATAGTTATTGTTGGCAGTTCCTGTGACTCATCATCAAGTTCGACCTGTCTACTCTAAGAGCTTAAAAAACTTTTGGCCACCGGCTAAAGTCGCGTACGACTCTTCAATACCTGTTAGGGTATCTATTTTCACTTTCGATGCTTGGTTGACTGTCAATTTGTAGTTCCCGCAAATAAGGACGGAATCGTCAGGTTTGAGTACAGGTACAATAGGAGTGCCCCAATCTGAAGGTTGCACCGAAACTATGACTGCTGCTGATTGCAGACGTTGTATCTCTGCCTCTGCTGGCTTGCCGAACAACCTCCTCGTGGTGCCAGCTGGGTGGTTCGGGATTTTCCCGTTCCATCAAATGATTTGGCGGCAGTGTTCCAGGACTTGGTGAGTTTTCGCCTGGCAAGCGTTCTCTCTATAAAATACCACGTATGTCCGTTTAACAACACTGTGACGTGGCACACGTGACTCGCCACTAAATAAGTCACTGCCCCTTGCTTCATCCTGGCGAAGAATTGTATTCCAGCAACGTTATGCTGTAGTTCTGTGGAGCATTGGGCCCCTGTTTGACAAAGGAACAAACGAAAGGCCTATGAACTGCGCAATCAGTCACCGGCTCCCAATGGGCGCGAGTCCCTGAATTCACCCCGCTGCCTTGCGGACAGGCTATTCAGCCAAAGGCTCGGGGTGGTGTCCCCCAAGCAAACATCCTACTTCGGCTTGGGCAACCGGGTAGTATCTCGCCCACTGACGAAACCATGGATATTATTGTGTCGTGGTTTGCTTTACTATTTCTGTACCCTGGTTTGAATCCCATGGTTTCTGATGGCATTATGTCTATTCGTTGACTTTGCAAATATATATGCAAATATATCAACTTTAGGACGCATTGCACAAGGTTTGTAAACTTTTGGCTCGACACCTTCTCGGAGTTCGATAGAAGCCTTGAAATGACGAATTTTCCCAATTCGTTTTCAAACAACGATGAGAACTCGTTCAATAATCCATTCAACCTGCAGTCTTCAACAGTGAGTTCGTTGAGTTGCATGGTCTCGTGAAAGAACTGGGTCCAGTCTCGACCCACGAGATTCTATTTGTTCCCAGGTATAACGATTAAGGGTAGGGTAAATTCCCGCTCCCCGTGTCTGGCTTTAACGAAACATCTGCCGAACGCTTAATATGGGTCACCTGTTTACGTCTGTAATCTCGAGTTGCACGGTTGCAAAAGTGGTAGCTTTTATATTTAACCGCGGTTTACAATGGTGACCGCCGCCCCAGTATCTAGCTCAATGTCTATCGGTATTGTGTAAGGAGGACAATTTTTGAGTGTCACACTGTGTAAGTACACGGAGTTAAGTTCACTGTTCAAATTTTATAGGACCTCATCTTTACGTAGCTCTATCTTGCTTTGACGATTCGATAAGGCGACGTTCGTGTGGCGGGAACTTTCTGCTCTACAGACGCGTGCTAGATGGCCTATCTTGCCGCATTTCCGACAGATACTTTCTTTGTGCCGGCAATCGGGAGCGTGAGAGTGCCACAAACCGCAACGATAACACACAAATTGTTTTCATGTTCACTGATGTCTGGTTTGCGGACCGCGTGCACATCATCAACTACAGGACAACCAATGAACTCGCGTAATTGGTGTGTAGTATTCTCTCGCTGGCGCACAATGAGATAAAGGTTCACCCACGTGACGGCCGACTCATCCGAGAATACTAACTTCTCTCTAGCACTTTCGTCCGATATTCCCACAAATAAACATGGAATTTTCATGTGCTCTTCGATTTTCCCAGTGGAATATCAATATACTTACACTCATGAATAGATTGATGAATACGTTCGGCTTCTGGACTGGTTTTGAAAAGTAGTATCTAGCGGTGTAAACATTTTGTTTCAGCCGCCATAAGGTGGTATAAGTATCCAAAGCATAACTGAGGGTGGCATAGTTTTCCAGTTTTAGGGCCTCGTAGTGCCGTTGAACTTCATCGCCAAGCACTTGTCTGAATAGTGTGATTTTGTGAGCCTCAGAAAGGCAAACGGTCGGATTCAGTACAGGAAGTAATTCTACGTAGTTATTAAATGATTTCCTCCATCTTATCCAGTTCGGTAAGGTCGGTTTCTCTTCAGTAGACGATCGAAAGATAGGAGCTGTGTTCAACATTGGGTTCGTCATTTTCGTCACCACTAAAACGTAGTGCCACTGAGCATGTAGCGCACGTTTCCGAGCCACGTAATCCCAGTAAGCAGAAGACGTGTGAACAGCAGGAGGTTTATCAATCCATTGAGAAGGTACAAAATTCACGGGAACTCGCGTTATGAGCCCGGGGCGTGTGTCAGATGATTGGCTGACTGGTGTGAGTGATAACCAATCCGTGTATGGCTGAAGTAAACGGATCGAAGTCATTCCCCCAAATGAAACTGTCGGTGCTAATGGCAGAGAAAAAGCTGTTTATCTGTTTCTGCCCTTCAAAGGAGACCATGTGGCAAATGACATCAGACACAAGCTCAGGTCCGCCTAACGCGCACGTACACAACTGCCCAGTTGCGCCTCATGCACACTACTCGGAAACTTGTTCTTCATGAAGGTCAGAGCTACTCTTCGGCTAATTCGCCCTCTCATGTGGTTTATCAGTTCAACTGCAGTTGAAGTGACATTTACATTGGCAGGACTAACCGTCGCTTTGCTCAGAGGGGGGATGAACGCGTGCCAAAGTGGATGAAACAAATGATGACACAACAAACTAGAGCGCCCCCCTCGGAAGGAACCGGATTCCCGCATCATCCATCACCAAGCACCTCGTGACAACTGGACACCATGTGGACCCGAAGACTGCGTTCAACGTGCTATTAGCTAACCAGAATCGGCTAATGTTGGCAATTAGTGATGCATTGCTAATTAGAGCTTATCAGCCTGTGCTATGTGCACAGCTCTTGAGGAAATCAATTAGGTTACCTTGGTCTTGATTTTGACAGTTTAATTAATGTGCCAATATTTTCCCATGTATGTATTTGGACATGTGTTGCTGCTTGTTTTGTGCATGCGACTGAGGAGAACAATCGAAATGTTGGCATATCGCAATCTATGTCTTCTTTCTGCTTTGACCAAATGGCTGAAAGTGATCCAGTGTTTTATATTCGCGTATGTGACAGCTAGACAGTTTCATCACAACCACTTAGTAAGAGTTGGAGCCGGATGGAGGGTGCGCCTGATTTAAACCTTGTGGCGAGTTGGACAACCTTGTTACAGCTGGCGCTGGAGAGCCGAGCCTGAGGTGACTGAATGGATGGCGAAAACACGAACGGGAATTGGTCGCTCTAACGACACCAAAGATGAGATTGGAAGGCAAAGAGTACAGGAAACGTGAGTGGCCTCCTAGACTTTGCCTGATGAAACCTTAGCAGTTGACTTGCTACAGCGACATTCTGACTTGCTACACAAAGGGTTCGACAGTGACAGCGAAGTGGTTTGCACATGGATTCCTTTAAACAACATACTTATTTAATAAATGTAACAGAACTACGCAAATGCTAGTTCCTAATATATGGTACGTTGCCATAAACAAAAAGATGTATAATTTAAGAGCACTTTCTGCGCGATCGAAACTGACCTGCTCTCGGTCACTTTAGTGACTGATGGTGCCAACTAGCGGCTCCTGCGTCGCTTCAGTTGTAAAGTACCAAATTTTAGTTTGGCTTCACAAATAGATCTAACTGTACGCAATTAAATGGCAGTCAGTTGCCAACCTGTTGTCCAAACGTTAACTGCGCGCGAATTACGTTGCACAGCTTACTACACTGAATGTTTCCTAAATTACCCCACCAACTATATGAGCTAATGCTCAGTCGCAAACAACCTTATGTCTCAAACCGAACTATTAGTTATTAGCTATTAATGATGACTAATCCAGTTGCATCAAATCGCGATCAGCTACTGTTGGAGCGCATGTGTCCAAAAGCTCTAGTGTGGACTACGGCCACGCACTTGAATCTGCCGACCTGCGGGTGCGTTTTCGGAGGATGTTCGTAGCTGCCTTGTAAACGCATATGTACTTACCAACTGGGGAAGTCAGATGTCCTGAATGCGTATCAATGTATGCTGGCCTCCTGGCTGAGCAAGCGCCCAATGAGCACAATCGAAGATCACTGGTCTCATATTCACCAGACGTCACCATCAGCAGAAGTGCGTTCATGTGACAAATCAAACTGCCAACGCAGACATTGGGTAGCTACGTAGTCTCTGCAAATTCTGGACGCTCACCTACCTGTTCTGGCTGTAAGCGAACACAATGAGATTAGGAAAGGTATCTGGGCAAATCTGCTTGCAAGACTGAAGAGAGACAGCCAAGTCTGTTGATCTCACCATGCATTTGAGATGGACAGCCGCCGCCTTGGCTTGCTCAACAACCGCCAAGGGGCCTGCTGGGTTGCTAGGGAATTTCCTCTTTCAATGGCTGTGTTCCAGGAAGTGATGGGTTTTTGCTCGACAAGTGTCCTCCCCCTAAATAGCCACAAATTGCTTAACAACAGTGAGACATGACAGTTAGGATTTGCTACTAAATAAAGTCACTGTACCTCCTCTTCCTCGGGGACACCGGCACTCAATCCGAGCAGCAGATACTGCCTCTGACCTCGGGAATGTTTGGTCGCTAGTGTGGCTTTACCCCACCTGAAAGGCGTATGAATTGAGTGCTCAGTCATTGGCTCCCAACGGGTTCGAAACCCTTATCTTGCCATGCTGCCTTGTGAGTAAAGCCCTTTGGTCAATGGCTCAGGGCTGTGATCCCTAAAGGAAAGCTACCCACCTTGGCCCAGGCAACTGGGTAGTAGCTTGCCTATTGACGAACCCTGGAACCACGAAGTTACGCTTACTTCTTCTATCTGGCTTTTATGATGGCTCCATATACTTTTACCACACCAACTTTACACACTCGCCGCCAATTTATCTACCCTTCCTTGGTATCATTTACCCCCATTGTTGTCTCATTCTTCATCAGTGAACAGTCCCACCTGTACCGATGAAAATTTGCCCGTCAACTAAGCCACAGTTCCCGAGAGACCAGAACTCGTTCATCTTCACTCCTGCAACTCGGAACGCAGTTCAGTCTAGCACATTACTGCAGACTAGACAACAAGCTGGACTTTGACGCACGCTGGAGGCCCTTGCAATTTATGTCTGCCGCCTGACTGAAACACGACTTCAGAATTCTAACAGTCTACCAGCTGTCGACACCACCTCACTCAGACCAGCTTCGGCTTTCTGGTAACGCCGATTCTGCCACACATGGACAAGTTGGTTTCGGGATCGTCGTCAGTGCTAGAACCGAGGCCGCCCTCCTTGATTGGATTCCAATCAACACCCGCCTTTGTGCCATGATGCTCAGTGGCTCATGCACGGTTAGCAGACGTCGAGCCGACAAGCGTGCTCTTTTTGTGATCTCCGCCTACGCGCCCGACTGCAACTGACACAGTCAAGGATCAGTTCTAGCAACCCTTTCAAATGCTGCTTAAAACAGATATTATTTTTATGGCAGGTGACTTCAGCTCACTTGCTGGTTAGTTGCTGATATGTGAATGCCACCTCCGGGGACCGCATGGGCCTGATGACATTCGCTCTGACATTGGCGAGAGATTGCTCAGTCTATATGTTGACCACTAACTTTCCTTCTTTAGCAAGAATTTTAGTCACCCTGGACGTCACCATATGACCTGGCATTCTTCATCGTCAACCGGCGTTGGTCACAAATTGATCACATAGAAATAACCGGCAGGTGGCGCGGTAGGGTGCACCAATGTAGACCAGTTTGGTCAGCTTTCGTTGATACAGTTCACATGCGTTTAAATGGATAACCTAGGGCCAAAGAAACCATGTTGAATTCTCCCAAGTTGGAGGGCGCAATTACGAAAACGGAATACTAACAGAGGCTTAGTGAAAATCTTACTGTCTCCCAAAGTAGCGGCACGTTTCATCGAATTCTTGAAGGTAGTACTCGAGAGAAACCGACAATTGGCTTCATACAATACGAGAAGTCTGTCTCCATCATCTGAGCGGCTCTCATCGAGCGTGTGGTGACTACCGAGGTAATTTTCCCCGGACGAAAGATGACTGACACGTTGGAAGAGATCCCGAGCACGGACAACAATACCGGATTTGCATTCTCCGCTCAAGAGATGGGAAAGTTCGCGATAAAAATCGTCCATGAGCGAATAGCAACTGCAGTCAGATGGGGCGTACGGTGTGATCACAAACAAGTTGTGGCTCTTATCAAGACGTCTGTTGCTCCTGTATTATTACCGAAACCGAACGGCACATAGCCGGCTATCAATCGGGGACCAGTCCAGCATAATCATCATCCTTACCAACCTCAACAGCAGTACTTTAGCCATGTGAACTGATGCTTCGCTGCCATATATCCATTATGATATATGGAACGAAGCATGATACGAGGGAGAAGGACTTAGTGTACAACTTTAATGCACTAAACGAACATCCAGGGTCAATGCGCTCATAATTTGTGTCAATAGCACACCGACCCAAACAGTTGTCTATCGTGCAAAGGTAAGACGGCATAGGCGAGACAGATTCCTTGCAGCTTTCACTGTCTCGCGTCATAAACAGCTAGTACCCCGCAGATAACTCAGTGCCAAACATTACATAATCAAACCGACTAGAAGACGACAGTAGATACGACACTGGTGCCGACTGTGACCTATGTCCTGTAACGTCTCGGGCCAGGCACAAAGTGGTTCACGTGGACTCCATCCTGGAAGGCAAGACGAACCAATGGCACGGATTGTGTACGTCAGTAGCTCCAGTTCCCGCTGCTGTTAACATTTCCCCACCTCGGACCTTGAGCAAAACTATTTGTGGCACCGCCATGAAATTCGTCTATCAATCAAGCAGTGGGTTTGTTGTGTGACTGTCCGCGCTGTACTTTGTGCGGTTGCGAGATAGCCTGTTCGTACTGTTGACAAACACCGGCCGTCTGTCTTCGAGCAGCGTTGCTTGCGGTCCATTGCCCGAGTGTGATGGCCGCATCATGCCACGAATGTGAAGTTATACAGCGTGTCTCGGGTGGAGCCAGCCACTCATTCAAGGACATGTCCCGCTGCATCAGCTGCGGTGGCTTGGATAAGCATTGCGGATGCCGGTCATCCTCTTCTACGTTGGGGGTTGTTTCGAATTGCTGGACAGGACTGGAGGAGGCGGCGCCGTGGACAACCTACGACTTGGAGAGGCGGCATGAAAAACCTGACGGAACAGTTATCCTTGGTCGGTTGTTCTCGACCCCCCGGTTGGGATTTCAGAGGTACGGAGTGCCGCTGTTTGGAGACCCTAAAAGTCCTGGATCAAGAACGACGACAATGGCGGGTACGTACCGCTGCGCGTGGCGGTGATTCCACTACCATTCGCTAAAAAGAGTAAAAACGTAAACTCATAAAACGGTGTGGAAAACTGGACAAAGGTTACGTGTTGTACCTCTTCGTATTCCAAACCTGTTTTCTTATTTCGCCACGATTCCGATGGCAATGTATCTGTACCACAGATCGTGAACAACAGTTAATTGGCAAGCACTTGCCTAATAGCCTTGGTTTACTGTCCCCCAACTCTTCATGTGAAGCGTACTGCCATATTGCGACTGCCTTACGGCGAACTCTTAAAGGAAGATACACTCACATCTTGACCATGGGTGATTTCAATGTGTTTGTTTAGGAACTCCTACCACGCGCGGAGAAAAATTTAATGCCGATCTGCAGCAGTTTGTACCCAGTGTTCCGCTTTATAATCATGTCACTTTGCCCACTCGGTTCCGAACAGGCAATCGGCCATCTTTGCTTGGTCTTGTGCTAACCAACAAAGAACATGATTGATGGATTAGGTGTAGACTGTGCGTTAGGCCGCGTTGGTCATCCAGTTATTAGTTTCAACTTTATCTGCTATGCAGAATATCGAAATGAGAAGGCGTGAACTTTCACATGCTACGACCGAGTAGCTCACATCGTCAGTGCCACAACCTGGTCTTTCCTTGCCAAGTTTTTCAACATATTCAGTCAGCTGGTTCTGGATGCGTCAGAGACAAAAGTTTGCAAACAGTCTGACAGAGTTACATACGTAAGGAGCAGAACTCGAAAATTGCTGGCGGTACGCAACGCAGCGTCGCGAGAGTAATAATACGCATATTTCTCTTGATGAGGGAAACTGTGTCCACAGCGACACAGATTAATTTGTACAGAAGACTCAATGCTCTTGCCTGGGTTACATGCATAGGTGGAGTATTGGGATATGCGTTTCATGTATTAACATTCTGCCGGATGATTGAGACCAAAGCCTAGTTATGAAAACTTTGGTGTTTTTATGTTTTTGGACCTCTCTTGGAATAACTCATCGAGAGATTTTCCCATGTGAATATAGAGCTTAGGGTAGTTAGATCAAGGTAATTGGCGAGTCTGCTACTAAATGTTGCCACATTGTCACATGACCTCAGTGTTATTGGTAGTTTATTCCACAGATAGCTGTATCTGACCAGCAAGGAATTAGAGCGGACGTTCGTTCTAGACTTCGGTATATTCAATGTGAAATCTTTGTTGCGAAGCGCTCTAGTTGAACAATGTTGCAAATGGAGTGTAGGCAGGTTGGAATAGGTCTTTTGGTGTAACATATTGAAAAGCAGCAAAAAGTTGTGCTTTAATCGTCGAATCCCTAGTGGTTCGAGATGATGTTCATTGCAACGTTCTCGATAACTCATAGCAGAACGTTTACCAATCAGATGTTTAGTAAATGACCACTGCAGGTTCTCCACAGCAATTCTATCACTCTTTCTCATATTTCCGTATATTATGCTGCAGTATTCGACGATGGGACGTGAGTAGCTTGAAAAGTTCAACTGTAGCACGAGTTGTGTGTATTTTGTTTGGCATATTGAACAAAGACTGTATGTCATGTGCTACTTGGTATTGGGCATGTTCGGAGAAATTGAAGGTAGACAAGTACCTAATGCCTAGCTCTCACGTGGACAACTGTGTAGGGACGCGTTCATTGTTTAGGGTGATAGATCCTTCGGGGATGCAGCAGCCGTAAGACATGATACTTGATTTCTTAGCCGAGAGGTTCATCACTCATGTGCAACACCATGACTCAAGGGAATGTAAATCATCTTGAATGAGCAGTGATGTCCCGTGAAGCTCGTCACGCCGAAATAGACTAGTTTGATATCGTCAGCAAATAAAAATGACGTACCATGTTTTACAGATGTGGTGATGTCATTGATGTGGAGCAAAATGAGTAAGGGGCCGAGCATGCTCCGTTGAATAGCTTCACTGGTGATTCAGCGTGGGGAAGAGCGATAATCACCTAAAGTGATTACCTGATGACGATCACTCAGGTATGACGATAGCCAACCTAGTAATGGGTCCCGGATCCCAAAGTTCTCCAACTTTTGTAGCAGTCGCTTGTGCGGTACTCGGTTGAACACTTGGTGTATGTCAAGAAACAAGATTACTACTGCATAGCCGGAATCGATTGATTCTGAAATATGATTAAGGGAATGCAGTTGACAGGTGGTGCACGATCGCTTATTGAGAAAACAATGCTGCGAACTGTTGATCTGGCCAATTGAATCAACAAAGTCTGTCATCTTTCTGACCAGCTTCTCAAATAGCTGAGCGATTATCGGAGTGTGATGGATTGGTCGGTAGTTATCAATCGTTTGTTTGGGACTTCCTTTATGCCAAGGCATAATAAATGACTTTTTCCGTTGGTTTGGTAAGTGGTCAGATTCCGGCGATAGAGTGAACATGCTCGTCATTAGCAATGGTATATTAGGTCCTCCTAGTTTAATGGTGTTTGGTGAAGTGCCAGCAGATCCCAGCTTGGAAGATAGATTGATTAATTTGATAACTTGATGGATAGCGTTGAGCGAGATATCGACTCTGTTTAAGAGGTTTGTTTCGGTGAGCTGTGTGCACACAGGCACCGGGTCAGCTTCGCGGCTCCTGGTAGTGGCAAATAGGTCGCTGAATGCTTGACAGATTTCAGCTGGGTCATGGAGTAAGTGACCTTCACCATCAACAATTTCGGTAATTAGAGTAGAGCGGTCATTGGTTCTACGATGCAGTATTTTGACAAGCTCGCTAGCTTTGCAGCTTGTTCGTAGGGCTGTATGTTCTTCATTTTTTCGTCGTGTTACTTGCGCTTGTTTGACTCTGGTGGTAAAGTCGTGCATTTGTAAGACAGGTGAAAAGTCATGGGTCCTTCTGTTTCTTGCAGCTAAGTTTTGGTTTTCTTGCTGATTAATTGCTCGACGGAATCCTTGGAGACATGAGGGGTATGAATACGTTGTGGGGCAAGGATGGCTGTAGCGTGATGGATTTGTTTATGGAACTGCTCCACAGCGGTGTACACACTGGTAGAAAGGAAAAATACATCCCAGTTGGAGAAAGGAATGAACTGCTGAAAGCATTCCTAGTTTATCTTATTGGTTGCAATTGGCGCAGCCCAACGAAACTACTGTACTCAATTGGTCAGAGGACAAAGCCACGCATCAGCAGAACAAGGCAAAAACCTTCAGCACCAATCCCAAACTGGGTCATATTGACTATGGGAATCTACGCTTTAACTATGTATGTTATGCGGAATATCCTGAGGTAGAGGATGACGAAGTGCATACGGTCACGAAGTATACCTTGTTATCCGCCTTTTTTATGAAGGTACCTAGGACATCCTTAACTAAATGCCCCCAGAAATCGCCCGGGACACTTTCACAAGGACATTTCCCACATTGGTAGTGCACACGTCTGAGAAGAAATAATTCCATCATCAAAAGAGAGGTAATTTCTGAGCAGCAGAACATGCAAATGCATGTCTTTGAGGGAATTAGCATGGAGCTCTCACAACGACTACACAAATTCCGAAACATGGACTGCTTATGTGGTACAACGTAACTTCTGTGTGTCTGATCCGCGAGGACAAGGTAACACATAAGCCGGAGTTAATGAAGAGGTTCTGCACGAAACATAAACTCTTATGGTTGGCAGCATCCAGTTTCGGAGTTGCCTGTCACTGTGGCCAGCCACAGGACGTCTGCGCATACAGAGAGACACCATGGATGGCTTGCGCTGCACCACCCACAGCTCCAACCACACACCCCATATCCAGTGTAAACCCAAAGCAACAAGACCGGGAGGCATGTGGATGGGAGCCACGTTTCATCAACGGAGTCGGACCACACTCCTTCACAGGCAAACACAAGCATGCTGTATTTGGGGAATCAAGCGCACACAAGGCGGTGGCTGGACCGTAGTCCGCTCCACACTGAGTGCATGGAACCACTCTTCGGTCCTAACACGGCCACAAGGACCGTGCACCCCGTCCCCTCCAGCAACGACAAACTGTCTCCTGGAGCCAGTATGGACGAGGTAGTGGGTAATAGACAAATAGACACCTTGTCAACATGCACATCAAGCGCATCCACACCGGGGATATCAAACAACAGCCAATCACTTGAGAGAGAGATAAAAAGAAAATAACTCGATTAATGCACAAGGAAACGATGACATAAACCTTAAGTTAATGAGCATATTGTAGAGGGGCCGCTTCCAAGAATGGCTCTGGGGAGCTCTTCGGAGCTAGCTGAGAGCGGATCGAGAAGGACGGCTAGCGACGAGCCTGGGCCCGGAACTACGGAGCGGGAATATGTGGACAGTGCAATAAATCAGACAAACACGCCGCTAGCGCAGCCCACAGGACCGAGGCAGAGCCGATTGACACAGCCCAGAACAAGCAAGTCGAGAGCTCTCGAACGACTCCTGGCCGATCCAAATCGGGTGCAGAGAAGCGGAGATCGAGGCGAAAACAGGAAGGCGGATCTTCCAAGTCAGAGCTCCCGAGGCGAAAGGACTGGCTCGCCTCTAACATCCGTACCTGTGTTGCGTGGTGGGACGGAAATCTAGTCGATATTCGAGGGCGCGCGCGAGACCCTCATGTGCCCATCTTCGGTGTGCAATAAACGTCTACCCCCTGTCTTGTCGTTCTCGCTACAATATGAAATAAGTTGTTCAAAAACCAATCCTAGATAAGTTCCCGAGGTCAGAAATTATACTTTACGGAAATGCCACGAACACAAATTGGTTACGGAAATCGAATACAATTGGCTTAAGTGAGGTGTGAAAGTTAATGGAATAGAGTAGAGGTAGACATTTATATGAGAAAGAAAGGCATTAGGACAAAACTGAAAACCCACCACCTGAAATAAAGAGACTTAGCAGGAAAGAACGCGGTTAGTAAATCGAATGCAGCTTAATTAAAGACGCTGCGCCGGTTCTTCCTCCGTCCTCTGCAGGACCCGTCGGCGCTTCGGTAGTGGTTCCGAGTGGCCTCCCTCATGGCTCACTAGGACTGCCTGACTCAGGCACTCGCGACCGCATGTGCTACAGCACCATGCGCTCGATGTCGATGGAGAACAACCCATCAGCGCTTGCCGCTTCCGCAATTGCCGCTTCTTCTCCGCATGCATGAGAGCTTTCTCCCGCACTTCAGCAACTGCCTTCGTAATTAGATCGCACCATGCATGCCGACCAACCGCCTTCGATTCCCATGATCTGCAATCAAGATTAGAACGTGAGAGGCTCACTTTGATCATGTCCTGGTAACGTAACTTTGGTTTCCCCACGTGCCGTTCCCTATACTCAGCTGACCATATAACAGCTGCCTCGGCATCCGCGTCGAATCCATACGGCTCACATGACCGAGCCATCTCAGGTGTCTCAGCAAAATTATGCAGTCCACTGCATACATCCCACTTCGGCGCAACACTTCCGTGTCTGCGACTCTGTCGCCCCAATTGATGCGCAAAATCCATCGCAGACACTGCCGATGGAACCGCTCGAGATATCGCACATCCCGACGGTATATCCTCCACGTTTCACTGCCGTATAGAAGAACGGACAGCACCATGGATTTGTACACCATCAGCTTCGTGCCAATGGTAAGCTGGTGGTTGTTCCACACTCGCTACTCAAGCTTCCCGAATGCCGCTGCCGCCTTCGACACGCGAATGCGTAACTCAACGTGTAGCTGCTGATCAGTCAATATCACACTCCCAAAGTAGCAGAAGCGGGAGGTGGTTTCCAATACTTCAGCACCAATGCTGATTAGCGTCAATAATGAAGATTACACCTCCGGTGAAGGCTGAAAGAGACAGACAGTTTTGCTTGTGTTGCTGGTGAGCGCGAAGTTGTTCGCTGTCGAAGCCAGAGCACTAGTCATGTGCTGCAACTCATCCGCGCTGTGTGAAAACAACGCACAGTCGTCAGCAAACAGCAACATCCGGATAGTTGTCTCACAGATTAGAGTTCTCGCACCGAAACGACGGATGTTCAGCAACCCACCATCAATACGGTGCTCCATACGAACACCGTAAGCACAAGCAACATCAAAACCATAGGACATCTTTGCATGAAGATATATATTAAGCAAGGAAAGAGCTAAGACACAGCCTTGCTTCACACCAGAGACAACTGCAAAGTCATCCGAGGTCTCTCCACTCAGCTGCACCCTCGCTCGCATACCACTGTGCAGACATTCAACTAAACTTACAAACTTACGCAGGCAACCAAACTTATCCAACACCAGCTACAATGCCTCACGGTTCACCGGATCAAATGCCTTGGTGAAATCAACAAAAAGCGAGTACAATGGCTGGTGTCGTTCTCTGCACTTCTGCTGCAACTGACGAGCCGCAAACACCATATCTATAGTGCTGCGATCCGAACGGAATCTGCATTGCTCTTCCGCCACGTTAGGTGCCACAACCTGACTGACGAGGCGGTTGAGCAGGATTCGGGCAATCACCTTGCCTACACAACTCAGCAAGTTGATGCGACGATAATTCGTGCAACATTGCTTGCTCGCTTTGCCCTTGTGCAGTGGTAGCACAAGGGCATCATTCAGCTCAGGAGACACCTCCTTCTCAATCCATACGCGTTGCACCAAGTGGTGCAGCGCAGTCAACAACGCGGGTCCGCCGTGTTTCAACACTTAAGGAGGGACCCCGTCGGGGCTAGCACACTTGCCGTTTCGCAGCGGAGCAAGTGTTATCTGCGTCTCATCCAGTGTCGGCGTGTCCGCCAGATTCACCTTCACATCATGCTGCTGGAGGCCGTTCAGTGTAGGCCAGTCGATCTCTGAACGGATGTTCAAGAGACAGTCAAAGTGTTTTCGCCAGATCTGCATTATGTCTGCAGTCTGTGTGCAGGTAACGCCTGAACTACCATCGATCAGCGTCCTCAGCGGCTCCAATCTCTGTCTACTCAGCACCTCCAAGGAGTCAAAGAATTCCTTGTGTTGGCGGCGTTCGACGTAGCATTCCATCTGCTTCGCATTCTTCGTCCACCATTCATTTTATGCGACGGAGCTCTCGGGTCAGTCGCCGTCGAAGTTTGCGAAACTGACTCTTCTTCTCCAAGTCACTAGGGTCTGCCACATGTGCAGCTAATGCTGCATTCTTCTCCGACACCAAAGCGCCGATCGTCGCATTGTTGTCATCAAACCAATCAGGCCGCTTACAGTTTGCGCGCCCGATGGTCTCCTTGGCAGCAGCGGTCACATGGTCCCGAATGTGGTGCCACAGGTCGCCCACTGTGGCTATGCAGTCCACATCACACAGGCGGACAGCCATCGCCTTCTCCAGCTCAGTACGTTTCGCCACAGTACAGAGGGAGAGAATGTTACATTTACGCCGATTCACGGCGGGAGTGCAATACATCGATTTACGAAAATATATGTACAGTTGGGTCCGCACCAACTTGTGGTCAGTGCCACACTCAGCTCCACGCAGTACACGTGTCATGCGCACTTCACGCATATCACGCTGACGTACGAGGACATAGTTGAGCAGGTGAGCGTGACTACTCCGTGGGTGCGTCCAAGTTGCTATATCACTCGCACTCAGTGCAAACCGAGTGTTCATGATCGTTAGGTCGTGAGTAGAACACAGTGAGAGCAGCCTGTCACTGTTCGCATTCGCTGAGCCAATGCCATGCGCACCGATAACATCTGTCCACGCTGATGCATCACGCCCAACGCGTACGTTGAAATCACCCAGCAGAAATATTCGGTCGCTCCTCGGCACAGACCGTATCACGGAGGATAGCTCAGTGTAGAACTGATCACGCGTGTCGTCAGGATAACACATGCTCGGACCGTACGTGCCTATAAAATTGGAACTTAAACATTCCGAGTCGTAGGCGATCAGTCATCAGTCGCACGCTGATGTCTGTTGGTTCATCCGCTAGCTGGCCATGGAAGCGATCGGATATTGCAAATCCGACCCCATAAGCACGTGGTGCTGAGGCGGCGTTTCCCACCCAGTAGAATGCGTAGCCAGCACCTGCTTCATGCAACTTACCTTGCTCAGCGAGCCGGGTTTCACTGAGCGCCGCAATATCGATGTTGTAGCGCGCCAGCTCCATCGCGACCAGTGCAGTGCGTCGCTCCTGGCGCTCGCTGGAGTTCCGGTTCAGTAGTGTGCGCACGTTCCAGCACCAGATGTTGAGTGCTTTGCGCGCAGGCATACGATTGCATTGGTGGGCAATTGCACGTGTGGTGGTGGTTGTGCTTCGGAGTTTTGCTTGAGGGACTCCACCCGGAGCCTTTGGCTCAATAGCCTGACCCATAAGGCAGTGGTGATTTGGTGGTTTGATGAGGGACTCCACCCGGAGCCTTAGGCTCAATAGCCTGACCCACAAGGCAGTGGGTGGTTTGGTAGTTTGCTTCAGGGAGTCCGCCCGGAGCCTTTGGCTCAATAGCCTGACCCACAAGGCAGCGGGGAGCAGATCCAGCTCGGGAATGTGATTGCAGAGATAGATGGGGATCTGCTTGACGGTCGTCACACGCAGCCTTTGTGGTTCTGGAACGTTTTATATATGTTTTGCGACCGTAGTAGGATACGCACCTGCGACCACGGCCAGACGCAGGTGGGTTTTGGCGGGTTTGCACCAATTTGACCAGGGGCTGCCTGGCTTGAGGCGGGCAGTAGCAAACCATTGAACACCGGGAAGTGTCCTCCCACCGTCAGAGGCAATGCGTGGCCCTCGTGCTCTACGCCAATAGAGCAGTAATCTTATAACCCGTAGACCTTCGAAATGATTTGGAATATTAGTAGCTCGGGAGGCTTGCTGTTGTTGTTGTGGAGTTCTCCGAGCTGGGCAACTTGGTTGCAGACGTTTCGCCACCATTCGAGGTGGCATCTTCAGTGCGGGATTGATAGCAGGTAAGCAGCAGACGCTGGTAGAAAGCAAACCCAATAATGGGTTTGCTTTTTACCAGCTACTGCTGCTTACCTGCTATCAATCCCGCACTGAAGATGCCACCTTGAATGGTGGCGAAACGCCTGCAACCAAGTTGCCCAGCTCGGAGAATTCCACAACAACTGAACCCGTAGACCCGTTTCTCCCAACGGCTAGGTTTTACGGGAAGTGGGCCATCGTCCACTTCCTAACCTCCGAAGAGGATGGACTAGGATACTGACAAGGCGCCCACTCCTGACAGGATAAAGACGACTCGGGTCCTCAGCCAAAGCCTTCGATTAAATGAACAGCCTAAAGACAGCGGGTCTAGCACATGGTCAGTTCACTGACTCATGCGGATTGGTGTCCTTGATCCTAGCAGGGAGAAGGGCGAAACCCAAATCCCACCCAGCGGTCGCCACGACGAAGCGCCCATGACATGAGCAAATGGCACAACAGAAGAAGCAGGGGGTAGACCATCTGTCAGGATCTAGCCACCACCAGCCTCAGCGCACCATAGACTCTCCCGCCATATACTCTTATACAGGCATGTTAATGACCTTGGTAAGGTGCAACGCGGAATTCCAGCACTGCTGAAAACTGACGGGTGCATGTGAGCAGCACCGGAAGCAGTCGAGCTCTTACGGTTCCAATACTCATAAAAGTTTCAGAGAGTAAAGGACCCAATGGTTATACCTATTCCTAGTGCCCAAGTATCAGCCTTATGCAATAACACTTCACTGCAGAAAGTGTGTCAAAGAAATTGTCGTCCCTGCGTAACCATATCAATTCTAGTGTCGATAAAATTTGATTGAACGCTTTATAGGCAGAAACCAGTGATCTGGTGAAACCTCAGGCAATATTCTATCAGCGCTATGTGGAGGAGAACGATATTCTAAAAATACGAAAGCCTGAGGCAATCACTACTTTCATAATGGAGGTAGTCGCACTGACCCAACAAAGTACCGTCCTATAACGCTGCTCTCTGTGCTTTCCAAGGTCATGGAGCCTATCATCGCTGATGCACCTATGCAGTACCTGGAAGATCACAAGCTGATAGCACCAGAGCAACATGGTTTCCCACAAAATCACCCGCGTACTATGAACCTGCTACTTGTACGCAATAGCTGGACTGAAGCAGTTGGTGGTGCAGCAGGAGTCCATGTCATGTACGTGGATTTTTCAAAAGCGTTTGATCGCTTAGACCACCGAATTTGCCTCCATAAACTTCAGCTCTATGACATCGATGACTCACTGCTGCGTTGGATAGGCAAGTTCCTGCATGAACCTCGGTTGGAGTTGGGACTACGAGAATACCTGTTCGACGCAATCATGGTGGAGTGCGGCTTAACGTACGGATCGATGCTAGTGCCCTATCAATTCTTGATTTTTATAAACTACCCGGCGAGGGAAATTACTGCGATTTCCTATTCTTCGCGGATGATATCAAGTTATGGCGACCGTTCAGGGAACAGAACGACCACGAAATGCTCCAGCTTGACCTCAACAAGATTTCAAACTGGTCAGTTCTGAATACCTTACCGTTCAAGGTGGAAAAATGTCACGTTGTTCAACCGCGCCATAGGCCAAATCACGTGTATAGGCTTACGTCACATGTAATGCGAACCACTTCCCAAGAACGCGATGTTGATTTACTCATTTTAATTGTCCCTAACTGTTCAAATCAGTCAGAGGCAGTTGCGAAGAGTGCCAACCAGCACGTCGGCTTGCTGTGGAGTGCATATGGTAGTTTCCGCCCGTCTAACTTACCCATGACGCACGACTCTTGCGTGCGCCCTCACATTGAGTACGCCATCCAAGCTTGGCCACCATGGTTAAAGCGCGACTGAGAAGTGCTAGAGAAACCACGAAGCAGGGTCACAAACAACATCAAGGGCCTAGGAAATCTGTCCTATTATCAAAGGCGGAATTCACTGGGAGTCACCAATGGCGGCTACCGAAGGCTGCGCGCCGATCTCATCTTAGTCTACCAAATATTGATTGATCCTAATCACGTATGCCGTCACTTGCTGAGGCAGCCATAATATTTAGCTCAGTGGTAACCCGCTGCAATTGTGTGCGCAGTTTAGCCACCTTGAATGGCGGCGGAATTAATTTTCCCTTTGGGTTTGCCAACCCTGGAACTTTCCCCAGAACTTCGCTGTTTCCTGCCCCATCATGGAGATATTCAAAAAGCAAGTGGATCTTACACTTGTCCCCCATCATCTCTTTGTCTAAATTGTGGTACTTCGGAATATATTAATTGTCCTTTTAAGCCGGTTTGATACGTCACATAAACCTGAAGAGACGGTACTGTAGTGAGTATCCCCGTTCCTAAGTTTCTCAAGGAGTTAAACTACTATAGCTGTCCCTATGTCGCCTTGTCGCTCGCAATCGATTCTCACTTAGATTACTATAATCCGGCAGCGTAATTGCTAGCTAAACGCTCCAACAGACAACTCATTCATCTTTTGATAATTGTAAGTTTCCTCCCACTATCCTGCGGGACTTGCCAAGCAACTGCTATGTTAACCGGCATAAATCACTGCTTATTATTCATTGCTGTATAGGTACGTCAGTGGTTTACAGAAGGCGACGCAAGGTGTTCCGCTACTCAAGGCGGCTGAGGACCTAACATGAACGGCTACGGAAGCAGAAAATGCGCTGCAAATGCTATATGCCCCCACCTTTCAGAGGGTATTACCAACAGGAGATTCTCCAGCTTTTATCTCCCTGCCGCCGGGACCCACTCGTATCTCCTCTACCACCGAAGCTGACCATTATACACAAGCAAAAAACCCAGGTGTCGATACTAATCGTCTTGATGCACTAGCAGCAGCAGCAAGTCAACTGGCAGAGGTACTGGCTCAGTTCTTCTAACGCTGCTTAGACTAGAACAAAGTTCCTGCCATGTGAAAGCTTAGCATTATAACACTCATTCAATAAGATGGAAGCAGAACCGAGGCTTCATAATACCGTTCAGTTTCCCTTCTCCCTATACTGTCCAAGGTGATGGAATCAAGCAAGGCCGAGACGTTTGCTGGCTAGTTGGAAAATTCTCAGTATTATTCCTGAGAAGCACGGCTTCCGTCGAAATCGATCGTGTACAACGAATTTGCTACTAACACGGAATGACTGGACCCAGTCAGCTGACGCTGGAGAGGATGCTGATGTGCACTACCTGGAGTTCTCGAAAGCATTCGACCGTCTGGATCATCGGATACTTTTTTGCAAGCTACAGCTTTACGGGATAGGTGACCATCTTCTAGGCTGGATCGCCAATTATCTCCTTCAGCGGCAATTAGTAGTCAGAGTTCGGAGCTCTTTCGCTGATCCCATAAAATTTAACGGTGGTTTGCCTCAAACCTCGGTGCTATATCCCCGATTGTTTTTGGGTATTTATCAACGACTTCACACAGGCAATTACATTCAGACTCCTACTGTTTCTCGATGACGTGAAGATTTGGCACAAGGTTCAGAGGAATACTGGCCAGTAATTACTTCAGGATCATCTAGACAAGGTACATAATTGGTCTATCCAGAATTCACGGCAATTCAATGTGATTAACTTCAACGCCCTCTGCATACGACACCAGAACAACCACTGTTACAGGCTTGGAACGTATGTGCTGCAGCGAGCTGCCAGAGAACGTGATTTGGGCGTACTGGTTCAGGATAATCAAGGTTGTTCCAGAAAATCCGCGAAAGCCTCCAAAATTGGTAACGAACATGTGGGCCTGTTATGGTGATGTCCGGACAAATAGATCGCTTTATTTTCCGGCAGAAGCTAAGTGCGTATGTTCGTTCTCCTGTCGAATATGCAATTCAAGTCTGGCTCCCATGTCTAAAACATGACCTAAGTGCATTGGAGCATCCCCAACGTCGGGCGTCAGAGTACGTTATTGGAATGCGCCGTTTTTCATACGAG
>OX104068.1:72155091-72171770 GCA_944474145.2 Dicrocoelium dendriticum | reverse complement strand
CTGAGCAGCAGAACATGCAAATCCATGTCTTTGAGGGACTTAGCATAGAGAGCTCACAAGGACTACACAAATTCCGAAACATAGACTGCTTATGTGGCACAACGTAACTTCTGTGTGTCTGATCCGCGAGGGCAAGGTAACACATAAGCAGGAGTTAATGAAGAGCTTCTGCACGAAACATAAACTCTTATGGTTGGCGGCATCCGGTTTCGGATTTGCCTGTCACTGTGGCCAGCCACAGGACGCCTGCGCCGACAGACGGACCATGGGTGGCTTACGCTGCACCACCAACAGCTCCAACCACACACCCCATATCCAGTGTAAACCCGAAGGAACAAGACCGGAAGGCATGCGGATGCGAGCCACGTTTCATCAACGGAGCCGGACCACACTCCTTCACAGGCAAACACAAGCACGCTGTATTTGGGAATCAAGCGCACACAAGGCGGTGGCTGGACCGTATTCCACTCCACACTGAGTGCATTGAACCACTCTTTGATCCTAACACGGCCACAAAGACCGTGCACCCCGTCCCCTGCAGCAACGACAAACTGTCTCCTAGAGTGAGTATGGACGAGGTAGAGGGTAATAGACAGGTAGGCACCTTGTCAACATGCACATCAAGCGCAACCACACCGGGGACATCAAACAACAGCCAATCACTTGAGAGAGAGAGATGCAAAGAAAATAACTCGATTAATGCACAAGGAAATGGTGACATAAACCTTAAGTTAATGGGCATATGAAATAAGTTGTTCAAAAACCAATCCTAGATAAGTTCAGAAGCTCAGAAAGTATATTTTACGGAAATGACACGAAAACAAATGTGTGATGGAAATCGAATAAAATTGGCTTAAGCGAGGTGTGCAAGTTAATGGAATAGAGTACGGGTAGACATTTATATGAGAAAGAAAGGCATTAGCACAAAACTGAAAACCCACCACCTGAAATAAAGAGACTTAGCAGGCAAGAACACGGTTAGTAAATCGCATGCAGCGTACTTACAAACGCTGCGGCGGTTCTGCCTACGTTCACTGCATGACCTGTGGTCGCTTCGGTAGTGGTGCCGAGTGGACTCGCTCATGGCTCACTAAGCCTGCCTGGCTCACGCACTCGCGACCGCATGTGCTACAGCACCATGCGCTCGATGTTGATGGAGAACAACCCATCGGCGCATGCCGCTTCCGCACTTGACGCCTCTTCTTTGCATGTATGAGGACGTTTCTCCGCAGTTCGACAACTGCCTTCGTGATTAGATCGCACAATACACGCCGATCAACCGCCTTCGATTCCTATGACCTGCAATCAAGATTAAAACGTGAGAGGCTCACTTTAATCATGTCCTGGTAACGTAACTTTGGTTTCCCCACGTGCCGCTTCCAAATACTCAGTTGACCATATAATAGCTGCTTCGGTATCCGCGTCGAATCCATACGGCTCACATGACCGAGTCACCTCAGGTGTCTCAGCAAAAGTATGCAGTTCAATGCATACATTCCACTTTGTCGCAACACTTCCGTGTCTGCAACTCTGTCGCCCCAGCCGATGCGCAAAATACGTCGCAGACACTGCTGATGGAACCGCTCGTGATATCGCACATCCCGACGGTACATCGTCCACGTTTCACTGCCGTATGGAAGAACGGACAGCACCATGGATTTGTACATCATCAGCTACGTTACAACAGCAAGCTGATGGTTGTTCCACACTCGGTATTCTAACTTCCCGAATGTCGCCGCTGCCTTCGATACGCGGGTACGAAGCTCACTGTGTAGTTACTGATCAGTCGACATCACACTCCCAAGGTAGCTGAAGCGGGAGGTGGTTTCCAATATTTCAGCATCAATGCTGATTCGCGGCAATATTAAAGATTGCACCTCCGGTGAAGGCTGAAAGAGACAGACAGTTTTGCTTGTGTTGATGGTGAGCCCGAAGTTGGTCGCTGTTCAAGCCAGAGCACTAATCATATGCTGCAACTCATCCGCGCTCTGTGAAAACAACCCACAGCCTTCAGCAAACAGCAACATACGGATAGTTGTCTCACAGACTAGGGTTCTCGCACCGAAACGACGGAGGTAAAGCAAACCAACATCAATACGGTGCTCCACACGAACACCGTAAGCACAAGCAACATCAAAAGCACAGGACATCTTTGCATGAAGATATATATTAAACAGGACAGGAGCTAAGACACAGCCTTGCTTCACACCAGAGACAACTGCAAAGTCATCCGAGGTCTCTCCACTCAGCTGCACCCTCGCTCGCATACCACTGTGCTGACATCCAATTAAACTTACAAACATACGCACGCAACCAAACTTAACACCAGCTACAATGCCTCGCGGGTTACCGTATGAAATGCCTTGGTGAAATCAACAGAAAGCGAGTACAATGGCTGGTGTCGTTCTCTGCACTTCTGCTGCAACTGACGAGCCACAAACACCATATCTATAGTGCTGCGATCCGAACGGAATCCGCAGTACTCTCCCGCCACGTTAGGTGCCACAACCTGACTGACGAGGCGGTTGAGCAGGATTCGGGCAATCACCTTGCCCACACAACTCAGCAAGTTGATACCACGAAATTCTTGCAACGCTGCTTGCTCCCTTTGCCTCTGTACATTGGTAGCACAAGGGCATGCTTCAGCTAAGCAGGCACCTCCTCCTCAATCCATACGCGTTGCACCAAGTGGTGCAGCATAGTCAACAACGCGGGTCCGCCGTGTTTCAACACTTCAGGCGGGATCCCGTCGGCACCGGCACATTTGCCGTTTCGCAATTGAGCAAGTGCTCTCTGCGTCTCATCCAGTGTCGGCGTGTCAGCCAGACTCGTCTCTACATCGTGCTGCTTGAGGCCGTTCAGTGTAGGCCAGTCAATCTCTGAACGGTTGTTCAAGAGACAGTCGAAGTGATTTCGCCAGATCTGCATTATGTCTGCAGTCTGTGTGCAGGTAGCGCCTTAAATACCATTGATCAGTGTCCTCAACGGCTCCAATCTCGGTCCATACACTGCCTCCAAGGAGTCAAATAATTCCTTGTGTTGGCGGCGGTCGGCGTAGCATTCCATCTGCTTCGCATTCTCCGTCCACCATGCATTTTATGCGAAGGAGCTCTCGGGTCAGTCGCCGTCGAAGTTTGTTAAACTGACTACTCTTCCCCAAGTCACTGGGGTCTGCCACATGTGCAGCAAATGCTGCATTCTTCCCCGACACCATTGCGCCGATCGTCGCATTGTTGTCATCAAACCAATCAGGCCACTTACGGTTTGCGCGCCCGATGGTCTCCCCGGCAGCAGCTGTCAACTGGTCCCCAATGTGTTGCCACAGGTCGCCCACTGCAGCTATGCAGTCCACATCACACAGGCGTGCAGCCATCGCCTTCTCCAGCTCAGTACGTTTCGCCACAGTACGGAGGGAGAGAATGTTAAATTTACTCCGATGCACGGCGGGAGTGCAATACACTGATTTACGAAAATATATGTACAGTTTGGTCCGCCCCAATTTGTGATCAGTGCCACACTCAGCTCCACGCAGTACACGTGTCATGCGCACTTCACGCATATCACGCTGACGTACGAGGACATAGTTGAGCAGGTGAGCGTGACTACTCCGTGGGTGCGTCTAAGTTGCTATATCTCTCGCACTCAGTGCAAACCGAGTGTTCGTGATCGTCAGGCCGTGAGTGGCACACAGTGAGAGCAGCCTGCCACCGTTCGCATTCGCTGAGCCAATGCCATGCGCACCGATAACATCTGTCCACACCGATGCATCACGCCCAAAGCGCGCGTTGAAATCACCCAGCAGAAATAGTCAGTTGCTCCTCGGCACAGGCCGTATCAAGGAGGATAGCTCAGTGTAGAACTGATCACGCGTGTCATCAGGATAACACATGGTCGAACCGTACGTGCTTATAAAAGTAGCAAACTTACCTCTTCCGAGTCGTAGGCGAACAGTCATCAGTCGCGCGCTGATGCCTGTTGTTTCATCCACTTGCTGGCCATGGAGGCGATCGGATAGCGCAAATCCGACCCCATGTTCACGTGGTGTTGAGGCGGCGTTGCCCATCCAGTAGAACGTGGAGCCAGCACCTGCTTCATGCAACTTACCTTGCTCAGCGAGCCGCGTTTCACTGAGCGCCGCAATATCGATGTTGTAGCGCGCCAGTTCCATCGCTACCAGTGCAGTGCGTCGCTCCGGGCGCTCGCTGGAGTTCGAGTCCAGTAGTGTGCGCACGTTCCAGCACCCGATGCTGAGTGCATTGCGCGCAGACATACGATTGCATTGGTGGGCAATCGCACGCGAGGTGGTGGTTGTGCTTCGGAGTTTTGCTTGAGGGACTCCACCTGGAGCGTTTGCCTTAATAACCTGACCCACAAGGCGGTGGGTGATTTGGAGATTTGCATGAGGGACTCTACCCGGAGCCTTTGGCTCAATAACCTGACCCACAAGGCAGTGGGTGGTTTGTAGGTTTGCTTCAGGGACTCCGCCCGGAGCCTTAGGCTAAATAGCCTGACCCACAAGGCAGTGGGTGGCAGAGCCAGCTCGGGAATGTGATTACAGAGACAGATTGGGATCTGCTTGACGGCCGTCACACGCAGCCTTTGAGGTACTGGAACGATTCTTATTTGTTTTGCGACCGTAGTAGGATACGCACCTGCGACGACGGCCAGACGCAGGTGGGTTTTGGCGGGTTTACACCAGTATGACCAGGGGCTGCCTGGCTTGAGGCGGGCAGTAACAAACCATTGAACACCGGGAAGTGTCCTCCCACCGTCAGAGACAATGCGTGGCGCTCGTGCTCTACGCCAATCGAGCAGTGAACTTATAACCCGTAAACCTGTTTCTCCCATGGCAAGGTTTTACGGGAAGTGGGCCATCGACCACTTCCTAATCTTCGAAGAGGATGGACTAGGATACTGCCAAGGCGCCGACTCCTGACAGGATAAAGACGACTCGGATCCTCAACCAAAGCCTTCGATTAAATGAACACCCGAGAAGCAGCGGGTCTAGCACATGGTTAGTTCACTGACTCATGCGGATTGATGTGCTGGATCTTAGCACGGAGAAGGGCGAAACGCAACTCGTACCCAGCGATCGCCACGAGGAGGCGCCCAGGACATGAGCAAATGGCACAACAGTAGCAGCAGTGAGTAGACCATCTGTCCGGATCTGGCCACCACCAGCCTCAGCGCACCATAGACTTTCCCGCTATATACTCTTATACAGGCATGTTACTGACCTTGGTAAGGTGCAACGCGGAATTCCAGCACTGCTCAGAACTGACGGGTGCATGTGAGCGGCACCGGAAGCAGCCGAGCTCTTACGGTTCCAGTACTCATAAACGTTTCAGAGAGTAAAGGCCCCAACGGTTATACCTGTTCCTAGTGCCCAAGTATCAGTCTTATGCAATAACACTTCACTGCAGAAAGTGTGTCAAAGAAATTGTCGTCCCTGCGTAACCACATCAATTCTAGTGTCGATAAAATTTGTTTGAAGGCTTCATAGGCAGTAACCAGTGATCTGGTGAAACCTCAGGCAATATTCTACCAGTGCTGTGTGGAGGAGAACGATATTCTAAAAATATGAACGCCTGGGGCAATCAGTAGTTTCATAAGGGAGGTATTTGCACTGACCCAACAAATTACCATCCTATAACGCTGATCTCTGTGCTTTCCAAGGTCATCGCTGATGCACCGATGCAGTACCTGGAAGATCACAAGATAGCACCAAAGGAACATGGTTTCCGACAAAATCACCCGTGTACTACGAACCTGCTAATTGCACGCGATAGCTGGACTGAAGCAGTTGGTGGTGCAGCAGGAGTCCATGTCATGTACATGGATGTTTCAAAAGCGTTTGATCGCTTAGACCACCGAATTTGCCTCCATAAACTTCAGCTCTATGACTTCGATGACCCACTGCTGCGTTGGATAGGCAAGTTCCTGCACGAACCTCGGTTGGAGTTGAGACTACGAGAATACCTGTTCGACGCAATCATGGTGGAGTGCGGCTTAACGCAAGGATCGATGCTAGAGCCCTATCAATTCTTGATTTTTATAAGCGACCTGGTGAGGGCAATTACTGCGATTTTCTATTCTTCGCGGATGATATCAAGTTATGGCGACCGTTCAAGGAACAGAACGACCACGAAATGCTCCAGCTTGACCTCAACACGATTTCAAACTGGTCAGTTCTGAATACCTTACCGTTCAAGGTGGAAAAATATCACGCTGTTCAACCGCGCCATAGGCATGATTACGTGTATAGGCTTACGTCACATGTAATGCGAACCACTTCCCAAGAACGCGATGTTGATTTGCTCATTTTAAGTGTCCCTAACTGTTCAAATCAGTCAGAGGCAGTTGCGATGTGTGCCAACCAACACGTCGGCTTGCTGTGGAATGCATACGGTAGTTTCCGCCCGTTTATCTTACCCATGACGCACGACTCTTGCGTGCGCCCTCACGTTAAGTGCGCCATCCAAGCTTGGCCACCTTGGTTAAAGCGCGACTGAGAAGTGCTGGAGAATTCACGAAGCAGGGTCACAAACAACATCAAGGGCCTAGGAAATCTGTCCAACCATCAAAGGCGGAATTCACTGGGAGTCATCCGTGGCCGCTATCGAAGTCTGCGCGCCGATCTCATCTTAGTCTACCAAATATTGATTGATCCTAATCACGTATGCCGTCACTTGCTGAGGCAGCCGTAATAGTTAGCTCAGTGGTAACCCGCTGCAATTGTGTGCACAGTTTAGCCACCTTGAATGGAGGCGGAATTATTCTTCCCTTTGGGTTTGCCAACCCTGGAACTCTCCCCAAAACGTCGCTGTTTCCTGCCCCATCTTGGAGATCTTCAAAAAACAAGTGGATCCTACACTTGGCCCCCATCATCTCGTTGCCTAAACTGTGCTACTTTGAAATATAATAATTGTCCCTTTAAGCCGGTTTGATACGTCACATAAACCTGAAGAGACGGTACTGTTGTGAGTATCCCCGTTCCTAAGTTTCTCAAGGAGTTAAACTACTATAGCTGTCCCCGTATCGCCTCGTCGTTCGCAATCGATTCTCACTTAAATTACTATTATCCAGCAGCATAACTGCTAGCTAAACGCTCCAACAGAAAACTCATCCATCTTTTGATAATTGTAAGTTTCCTCCCACCATCCTGCGGGACTTGCCAAGCAACTGCTTTGTTAACCGGCATAAATCACTGCTCATTATTCATTGCTGTATAGGTACGTCAGTGGTTTACAGAAGGCGACGCAAGGTGTTCCGCAACTCAAGGCGGCTGAGGACCTAACACGAACGGCTACGGAAGCAGAAAACGCGCTGCAAATGCTATATGCCCCCACCTTTCAGAGGGTATTACCAACAGGAGATTCTCCAGCTTTTATCTCCCTGCCGCCGGGACCCACTCGTATCTCCTCTACCACCGAAACTGACCATTATACACAAGCAAAAAACCCCAGGTGTCGATACTAATCGTCCTGATGCACTAGCAGCAGCAGCTAGTCAACTGGCAGAGGTACTGGCTCAGTTCTTCTAACGCTGCTTAGACTAGAACAAAGTTCCTGCCATGTGGAAGCCTAGAAAAATAGCACTCATCCAATAAGATGGAAGCAGAACCGAGGCTTCAGAATACCGTTCAGTTTCCCTTCTCCCTATACTGTCCAAGGTGATGTAATCAATCACGGCCAAGGCGTTGGCGGGCTAGTTGGAAAATTCTCAGAATTATTCCTGAGAAGCACGGCTTCCGTCGAAATCGATCGTGCACAACGAATTTGCTACTAGCACGGAATGACTGGACCCAGTCGGCTGACGCTGGAGAGGATGCTGATGTGCACTACCTGGAGTTCTCGAAAGCATTCGACCGTCTGGATCATCGGATACTTTTTTGCAAGCTACAGCTTTACGGGATAGGTGACCATCTTCTAGGCTGGATCGCCAACTACCTCCTTCAGCTGCAATTAGTAGTCAGAGTTCGGAGCTCTTCCGCTGATCCCATAAAATTTAACGGTGGTTTGCCTCAAACCTCGGTACTATATCCCCGATTGCTTTTGGGTATTTATCAACGACCTCACACAGGCAATTACATTCAAACTCCTACTGTTTCTCGATGACGTGAAGATTTGGCACAAGGTTCAGAGGAATACTGGCCAGCAATTACTTCAGAATCCTCTAGACAACGTACATAATTGGTCTATCCAGAATTCACGGCAATTCAATGTGATTAGATTCAACGCGCTCTGCATACGACACCAGAACAACCACTGTTACAGGCTTGGAACGTATGTGCTGCAGCGAGCTGCCAGAGAACGTGATTTGGGCGTACTGGTTCAGGATAATCTAGGTTGGTCCAGAAAATCCGCGAAAGCCTCCAAAATTGGTAACGAATATGTGGGCCTGTTATGGTGACGTTAGCACAAATAGATCGCTTTATTTTCCGGCAGAAGCTAAGTGCGTATGTTCGTCATCCTGTCGAATATGCAATTCAAGCCTGGCTCCCATGTCTAAAACACGACCTAAGTGCACTGGAGCATCCCCAACGTCGGGCATCAGAGTACGTTATTGGAATGCGCCATTTTCATACCAGGAGAGGATAGAACTATTGGGGGTATTCAGCGAACGTTACCACTGCTTACGACGTGACTTGATAATGGTGTACTTAATTCTGCACTATCCCCACCATGTGAGCAGCTCTTTACTACAGTTCAGCAGTAATACCGACTAGAGAAGTCACTCACAAAAGGTGGCACTACAGCACAGCAGCCTGGATTGCCGCAGGAATTTCTTTTCCTTCCACATGTGTCAGCCGTGGGATGCTCTTCCTGAATTGTTCATTTCTGCGCCATCACCATTCATATTTAAAAGACATTTGGAGGACTCAATTACTCATCTACACTTAGTAACCTACTACCACGTCTCTATCCCACCCCTGTAATATACTTTGGATTTATTTGCTGTTACATATTTGTTTTGTGAAACTACGCAGATAGCAGGACTATAGTGAAACAAACGAAAATTCCCGCTTTTAAACGTAACTAAGTCACTGCCTCTTTATTCTGTGATAATCCTGCAAAACCAACCAAGGGGAAATGTAAAGAATTCCTTCTTAATCTGTATAAACTCATTGTTCATATACACGAACAAAATAAGGCTCACCTCGATGAGCAGTGACTGGACATAAGTATTACGTGTCCAAGTCGACGCAACCAATTCAATGCGCTCTGTTGTTCTAAAAAACTAGCCTAGTTATCACTTCATAGCACTCGCCTACGCGCAACATCGTTGCGGACACGCTGATGAAAACGGACATCAGCCATGCTTCGCAGACAACCATGATCAAGTACTTGAAGGAGCCGCAGGTTCTTATATCGAAGGGGGCAAGTCTCACTACCATACAGTAGGACGGCCCTTACGGTGGCCACGTAAAAACGGATTTTCAGACCGAGGGAAACCTTCTCCAGACGCCACAGATGCCGCAGATAGAAGAAGGTAGTTCTACCTATTGCAATACATGAACTGAATTCAGTGCTTATGCGCCCATCATTGCTGATGCATCAGTCACTGTAAGTGGAGTGATCAGTTACCTCGAATGCCTCGCTATCAAGGGCCAAATGGTCGTCAAGTGGCTGATAGTACAAAACTTTACACTTTGAAGATGCAAAGCGCATGCCAAATGATGGGATCGTACATGCGAGGTAAATCAGGATTAAGTGGGCCGCTCTAACAGCGTTAAACAGCAAGACGATGGCATACGCAAAATTACAGTCAACAAACATTTCATCAGGCAGCTCCTCGGTGCCTGTCTGGTGAGGCTCTGCAAAGAAAAACTGCATGATGGAGGACACAAAGCATTTAAACACAAATTGGGAAATTGGACAACCCTGACGAATGCCACTTGTTGTTGGAAAGCTATCTGATAAGTCACCCTAGACCCTGACGCTCCCTTTGGTGTTCAAATACAGGATAAGTAAAATGTTCACATATTTTCTGGGAACAACTTTCCATGCAATTGCAAGCAGAATAGATCGATCAACTGAGTCGAACGTCAAGTTCAGAAGGAGAAACAGAATATGAAGTTTTAAGCGAACACTTGTTTTCGATTAATTCTTCGTCAGGCTCACACAATAATATACATTAGGGTAAGGTCTATTGCAATCGTTAGCATAACAAAGAAACAACTGATCAGAAAATTTAACTTGTGGTCATGATAGCATCACAAGTTAAATTTCCCAATCAATTGTTTGTTATGCTGACGATTGCAACAGACTTTCCCTAATGTACGTTATCGTATGAGCCTGATGAAGAATTAATCAAAGCAACTGTTCGCTTAAAGCTTCGTGTTTTGTTTCCCTTTCTGAACCTGAGGTAATAAGTGGGCCTTTTGCTAGAGTTGATTCGAACGCACACTTGAAGTTCAGGAACGCAGCTATTGTCGACCTGCGGTACGTGTGGCGCTGCTGTATCACCTGCCGCACAGTGAATATGTGATTCATACAGCCCCGTATTAGGCCGAAGCCTGCTTCTCTTACCTAACCCGTGATTCGCTTTCCGCAGTTAGGCGACGAACGAGAATTGAGGAGTGGGTAGGAATAAGAGAAACAGGTGGAATGGAAAGAATGGACACGTCAGCAGTAGCAGCTTTATGCTTATCCGCCATGCCGTATGCAGAAGATACGGCGAACCTTGATTGCGCGAGGCCGATACAAGATATGGCTGGAGTTTGAAAAAGTAGTCAGGGTTGTACATAGGCTGAGATATTGTCATTGCGCGCAGAGTTCAACAGGAGAAAGACTAGGGTCTCCAATCAAAGCCTTCGGTTCAAGAGCCTCTCCGAAACGCAGAGGATGTGGCAACGACTCTTTTTTATTGAAATGGATGCCATCTAACTTCAAACCCCAACCCGGAGGACCAGAGACTGAGTTCGTCTGACCGCTAACTATAGACTAGCTTGATAAGAGTAGCTCACAATGGGCCCGAGGGCCTCACTTAATATAGCACAATGGGCCGAAGTGGTAGGCAAACCGTCGCACCACCTTAATGTCCTGTCTCATTGCGTTTCGCTACTTAGTGTTACGCCAAAGCCAGCAAAACTTGCCGTAACGGCCTCAATGTTGCTTGACAGACGTAGGTGAAATATGGCTCCGTGGTTGGTGGATCTCAACTCACACAGTAATGGGATCTTGTTACCTAGTTTAGGAAAGACAGGAAACATTGATGGCAAGATATTCCAAGGTGCGCACAAAACCAGTCTGTTGCCCGATCTGATGAGTGTAGGTACCTTGAAGTGTGCTAGACGGTATAACGATGGAAGGCCACTTGGCCAGCTCTGTGGTCGTCAACAAAACCATCGGGAGTAGAATCATGGAAACAGGAATCAGTCATCAACGGGTAACAGTAAGTATTAACAAATGCACTGGTAGCGTGTGAGTAGCGGAAGCAAAAGCAAATCAGCGAATTGTAACAAACTGAAGATCCGTGTTTTTGTCAGTCGGCGTGATACTACCCGGTTGACCAAGCCAAAGTGGTTGGTTGTCTTTGGGGATACCACCCCGAGTATTTGGCCAAATAGCCTACCCGCAAGAGAGCGGGGCGAATTCAGGGAATCGCGCCCATTGTGAGTCAGTGACTGACCGATCAGTTCGTGCTTCTTACCTTTGGTGAGACAACAAACAAGGACCCAATCCTCACGATAATAGCGGCACACAGTTTATGGAGTAATGCTCCAGCGAGAAGAAGGAAAAGGCCGTGATATGTTGTAAATGTCTGGAACCGATTTAGTATCACTGATCTAGAAAGAGGTTGAAAATAACCGGTAGGTATAGTTTGTGGGCAACGTTTCGCTTTTGGCACAAAAGCAGTGGATGATTGTTATAGCACGTAAAGCAAACTGGGAAGATAATCACGACAACGGTTACGTAGATAGAACATTATTCGCATTACCGGTCAATTCTGGTGGTGCATAGAACGGTCCCTGGTGATTCGCGTTAACAGGTCACACACGTAGGCCCCTCAGTGATGGGTGTGGGGATGGTGCGTTAATTCTGTGCTCCGGATTAGTTCGCCAACGCTCCTTAGACTGGTCGGTTTTAGACAGGCCGCCACACGTCTGGAAGCTCAACTACGTGCATTCTGTTCACACAACTGTTCATCTTGCTAATATCCGTCGCTTCAGCAGTCAGTCTTTGAGGTATCTGTCGCAACCCCATTCTAACGATCGCGGCGTTATCCAAGTTGATCTCAAGACCTGCATCTATCGCCTTCATCGCTACTTCCGGATCCCTAAGTGGAGCCCCGCATTTAAGTTCGTTCGTCGGCGGTCATGTTATGCGCCTCTTCTGTTCCGTTATCCTTGTATGTTGCTCTCATGCGGTTTGGCCTATGTACGCCTGTGTTAAGTGTTTGTAACTAAGTTCCTAGATGCAATTACTTGTTCTATCTGTGGGAAGTGAGTCGTTCAAATGCATCAGTGTCGAGTGGAGCGTTTTGCTCTTCTGAAAAATTGTTCTTATCTTTTCTTTGTTTATTACCATCCGTTCGAACTCTGAAGTTCCTTATAAAAGGACATCCTACCGTTCCAGTCCACATCGTAGTACGCCCAGGATGCGGATATAAAATCCTCTGAAAATGGCGTTTCACTAACCACCTCAGATAAGAACTACCAAGCAACTAATTCTTGGAAGAATGGACAGTGATTCATGCCGGATATGAAAAACAGTTACTTGACAAGTCCCTCAGGATGGTGGCGGTAAAACTACAATATTAAGAGATATATGAGTTGTCTGTTTGAAGTTTAACTGAGCCAACAAGCCGCTAAACGATAGTAGTATAATTAGGAACTGAATGCGAACGACGAGGCAACAAGGGGCAGTTATATTTGAGGCATTCTGTGAGAAGGGTAAAAACAAGGATACCCACTTCTGCACCTCCTCTTCAGGTTTATGCGACCATCAAACCGCCTTGAAGGCATAATTAATATATTCCAACGTAGCACCGTTTAGGCAACGATGTAATGGGGACAAAGAGCAAGATCCAATTGTACTTGAAAATATCCAAAGAAGTGGCCACTGAAACTCCCAGTGAATTCCGCCTTTGATGGTAGGACAGTGTTCGCAGACACTTAACATTACTTGTTGCCCTGCACTATAAAGTTGCAGCTCAACCAAGGTTGTCAAGCTTGGATGGCGAACTCAACGTGAGGGCGCACGCAAGAGTCATGCGTCATGGGTAAGATAGACGGGCGGAAACTACCGTATGCACTCCACAGCAAGCCGACGTGCTGGTTGGCACTCTTCGCAACTGCCTCTGACTGCTTTGAACAGTTAGGGACACTTAAACTGAGGAAACCAAAAGCGCGTCCTTGGGAAGTGGTTCGCATTACATGTGACGCAAGCCTATACATGTAATCATGCCTATGGCGCGGTCGAAAAGCGTGACATTTTTCCACATTGAGCGGTAATGTATTCAGAACTGACCCGTTTGAAATCGTGCTGAAGTCGAGCTGGAGCATTTCGTGGTCGTTCTGTTCCCTGAACAGTCGCCATAACTTGATATCCTCCGCGAAGAATAGGAAATCGCAGTAATTTCCCTCGCCGGGTCGTTTATAAAAATCAAGAATTGATAGGGCTCTAGCATCGATCCGTACGTTAAGCCGTACTCCACCATGATTGCGTCGAACAGGTATTCTCGTAGTTCCAACTCCAACCGAGGTTCGTGCAGGAACTTGTCCATCTAACGCAGCAGTGGGTCATCGAAGTCATAGAGCTGAAGTTTATGGAGGCAAATTCGGTGGTCTAAGCGATCAAACGCTTTTGAAACATCCATGTACATGACATGGACTCCTGCTGAACCACCAACTGCTTCAGTCTAGCCATTGCGTGCAAGTAGCAGGTTCGTAGTACACGAGTGCTTTTGTCGGAAACCATGTTGCTCTGGCGCTATCAGCTTGTGATCTTCCAGATACTGCATCGGTGCATCAGCGATGCTAAGCTCCATAACGGTGGAAAGCACAGAGAGCAGTGTTATTAGATGGTAATTTGTTGCGTCAGTGCGACTACCTCCATTATGCATAAGAGCACAAGTTCAATTGTCAACGGTCTTTAAAGGTTCGAAAGCTGGTGAGAGCGTGCACATGGTTTCACAGTGTGTAGCTGGAAATTACCTGTTGTAACAGGTTTTAACACGCATGCTACCTGTTGCCGCTATTTCCGGGTCATGCACATTAATTCGCCTTCGAATAATATGCGACTGTGTCAATTCTCTAAAGCAACCTGAAGAACGTGGTGCAGTTTGTGGTCATGTCATAGGGTTCTGTGGATGGTATCGCAACTAGAAGTCATGTGGCTTTGTTCCGCAACCATAGCCAGCAGCATACTGAATCTGGGTAATCAATAAGTTGGTAACAATTGTTAGCCTAGTAATACAGAATTGCGTCAATACCTCTTCCAGCTCTATCATTCCGAAGCAGTGACTTCCCAGCTACATTGACCATAGAATCTACTATCTCAAGGCTTATGCAGGTCTCCGTTATTCTAATTCGATCCCGCGGTTGTGACGCCTGGAGTGCTCTAAGTTCGGCCAACTTACTAAGAAGACGATGGGTGCTAGTATATAAACTGGATAATGTTTTGGATGTTAGAAGCTTGTGAGCGTGCAACAAATTCATTTTTAGCTTTAAGCTGTCGGTCTGCTGTTGCTCGTTTTTTGCGTGGGTCATTGGTTCTTGAATATCTGGCAGGCTGCATGGTAGCATAAAGCTTTCCAGATCGATATGTTCTGTCGTGTGTGTTCCTCTCCTATCAGGCGTCGCGAGTGCTATTCTGTCTATCACTCCTGCAGGATTGCTGAGGCAAATATTTTCCTGAGGTTGAATGTTCCAGTGAAGTGATGAAAACTATTGGACGTGCGCCTGATATATTTAGCCTAATCTGAGTAGGTAACCTGGAGCAATGCTTCAACCAGCTATCCAATAGAACTTCGGTCCTTCGCTCGGAGTGTATCACGACTTTCAAGATTTCTGGATCACAGCCCCTCTAGTTTGGAGATGAAGGAATTTTCGTTAGGGATTTTGAAATAACATGGTCCAGAGAGAGTGCTTCGCGGATGTATCGCCACTGATTTTCTACTTCATGAACAGGAGAACCCGGTAGTTAAGGAGTACTACGAACAAACAAACATTTTTACTGACGTTCGTAGTAGGGCTGCCATGGTTTACTTAGACCACCATTTCTAAAGAAAATGTCGTAATATGCCTACCGCGCTAGATGAGTTATGAGGACGAACTGCTGAGTGCATGACTGCTTCGGTCTCATCAGTTGCCTTCAACGTTACTAGAAGAAAGCGGGGTTTGTCGTAATACAAGGAGGTTGGGTGACGCGCTACGCGTCTTAGCACCCCGGGATCAGCCCTAATACCAATCTCACCGCAGATAGAACTATACTGGTTTTGACCGTCTATCAGCCTGCGCTTTATTGTGCCAGCTCTTAAATCAGGAAAGCTAATGTACACCGTAGTTAATTCACTGTTGTTCTGTTCCGTGAAGGTCGATTCGAGGGTTGTGGCTTGCAACTTGGATTGCTTAGCGCACATTAAAGAACTTTGTGAAAACAGCGTCGCATCGTTCGTGTTTGATCCAGAAAATGGACGTACGGTTGTCTCTCTAGGCGTTTTAACAAGGTGGTTGGTGCGTACGTTCCCCGGTTCTGGACTGCCCGTGTTGTATTCAAATCGTCAGGTGTGACATCTGCGGCTAAGTTAATAGCAATCACGCCAGATGTGGCTTGCCCACATAAAAGGTTAGTAATGGTCGGAGTAGGTGGTGCAGATGCCGGAGAGCAGTTAGCAATGCTGCCTTTACCCTTCGACTTAGGGACAGAGCTCCGACAGTTTTGCTGTAGAACAAGATCGTTGTTGTTAGACTCTAATAGTAACGCCCTGAACCTCGTTATCTGTTGGACCGTTTCAATCAGTTTTGACACCATTTCACGAACGGCATTAAACAACTGACCATTGGGGTTGTTCTGCAAGTTTGGCAAAACCAGGTCGCATCAGTCAAGTTGATTTGTGTCTTTCATCCTAGTTGACTTACACCAGCAGAGCAGGGGTAAAACGCAAGGAGACAATTTTCGCAGTAATGTTTTCTTCTGACTCCTCGTACAACTTCGGCTCACCACATTTGCGGTTAGGCAGAATCAATGCCATTGAGGGCTGTTGTTGCATACGAACGTTGACCTAATTTGGTCACGTAATGGGAAGGGCAACCTTCCTATCATTTTCCTCTCTGCATAGGATGCAGGCTCTGTGAACCAGAGATGAGGCGGTCCCAGCATACCTTTGTGTCCGTCCGCTTAGTAAATAGCATATTATAGACGCCTCGTTCCTGTGAATTAAGTATTTAAGGTATGGTAACGTGTCAATGCAAGATTTCGGTTCCAACTTTAAATATATCATATCAGCAAGTGTATAAGTCGTTCAGAAACTCTCGTTCTCATCCCGGTTGATGGTCAAAAATATGTCTTCCTTGTAGCGCAACCAAATGGTCGGATAGCTATTGGAGTCTGTCAGCGTTCTCCTTTCAACATCTTTCACTTGCAATTTTCCAGTACGGGGAAATTGGCGTTCTCATAGCAAGACCCTCTTCCTGAGTGCATAATCTCGATTAGAACGTGAAGTTAGACATG
>OX104068.1:72018502-72154594 GCA_944474145.2 Dicrocoelium dendriticum | reverse complement strand
GGGTGTACCAGAGAAATATGTGAATATTATCCGAGCATTATATGCGCGTAGCTCGGGCAGGGTGAGGGTTTACGGCAAGTTGTCGTCGCCCTTTAATATCTCCAGCGGCGTGAGACAAGGACGCCCGCTGTCACCTTTCCTCTTCAACTTCGCTGTAGACGAAGTCATGGAAATCGCGTTTACAGGATACGGCTTTGAAGGTGTGGATCTGCTCCCAGGCGTACGACTTCTTGACTTAGAGTATACTGATGTTATTGCCCTAATCTGTGACAGCGCACAAACGTGTCATACTGTACTGGACAGATTAGCACTAGCTGTCCATCACTTCGGGCTTTGCTTTGCATCCTAGAAGTACAAAGCGCTCTTCCAAGATTGGTTTGGACCGCCACCTACGCTGACCGCTGGTGGGGATCAGATAGAAGTCGTTCAAAAATTCAACTACCTGGGAAGTTGTATCTGAGCCTGTGGGATTGAGGATGAGACCACGAACCTTATAGCAGAAGCTCAGGGCGCTTTGGTTAACCCTCGCCAATTAAATAAATAAATAAATAACTAAATAACTAGTTTATTCTCAGGTTCATAGAGACACACCAACTCAGGCATGATCAAGGTTTAAAAAGAGATGTGTATCACGACGGTACATCGGGTTCAATCGTGTGTAGTTGAAACGGTGTCGGGAAGAGTCGATATGTGAGTCTAGTCGACTTGCCAGTATGTAGTTGTGGGCAGTTACTTTATTCAGTGACGAGTCACATCCGCCACGTCGCAGTGTTGTTAAACAGACATTTGTGGCTTATTATAGGGAGAACGCTTGCCAGGCGAAAACCCACCACGTCCTGCCGTAAAGCATTTTGAACATTAATGTTGAATTGGCAAAGCCGCTTGACGACTGGTTTTACCTTCAGTTTTTCGCAGAGTAATAAATAAATAAATAAATAGTATATTCTCGGTAAAACGAGACGCACCTGTAAAGGCGTGCTCAAATATGCATACAAGCATAGCTTCTGTGGAATGTTAAAACATTTCGTTTTAATGAAAGGTATAAAAGAAAAAAGTTTGTCCGTTAGAGTGACCATACTGTCAGGTAATAGTCAGACCCAGGGACATAATGGCGTTGTGGCGCGCAAAAATCCGTCAAAACACAAGTTGGGGGTAATTTCGCCAGGTAATAATCCGTGAGCACAGGAGCCTAAATAAGGTTTTGTTACAACCAATAACCATTACGAGATAGGGATGATCTGTGCTCCAACAAAGCATTCTTCATGGCAGAATTAGTTGCACAGGTTCGATGTAGAAGGCTGAGGACTGCGTCAGTGTGAAATGCGTAGCTGTGACTTTAGTTCGTGGCGAGTCACGTCCGCCATGTTGCAGTGTTGTTAAGCGGACATTTGTGGCTTTTTATAGGGAGAACGCTTGCCAGGCGAAAACCCACCACGTCCTGGAACACTGCCGTAGCTTTCGTTGAACAGTAGCGCAAGTCGGTTATGCATCGTATAGACCGATTTTGCATTCTATTATTCGCAGTCGGTTGACAGCCAACATTCTTCGTTGGTTGGCCGAATGGCTTAGTACTGATAAGGCAGCAGTCGTTGAGGCCGGTCAAGGATGCAAGATTCGAAGAGTCCAATGATAATGATGCAGGTGAGTAAACACATTGTTGATAGAGGCCGGCTCTTCTATTATATTCTTGCTCGGCTCGCAAACCGTGTCCAGCTATCCACGCTGGACTAGTCATGGGGTCGGTGAGTGAAGTTGTTTCTTGTGACTGGATATGTCCTTAATAGGTAAAAACGCCATTCTCTGCAAATTGGATTTGGGATTCCTGCAAATGTAAGTAAGTGTAACTGTTTCCATAGCCAAGTGAAAATTCCATGGAAGACCATCGGAATAGCCACGTATACGTGCGCAACGCTGTCCGTGAAATGACATCGGAATAGCTCCAGGTGACTGGCGAATAGGAATGTTTGAGGCAGTGAAGGTAATCACGCCAGAGTTGATTGTCTTCGGTTGTGGAACGGGGGATCCATGTACATATATTATTCCAGGTGAGTAAATTGTTCTCGGAGTACGAGGCGAGCTAAACCCATTTGTTTAGACCCCGTGAAGGTAGCGCCTCCGGAATGGCGGAATGAGCTCCATTTGGACCGGTGTGTGGGTTTATCATTTCCTGGAGAAAGGACCAAGCGTTTTGAAGATGAGTCGGCCAGTCCCAGTGGATAAACCTTCTTGTTTTGGCGGGCGTACCTGTGGGAATCTCGGGAAAAACAGGCTTCTAATTTCCTCTGTTAGTTGGACAGGTAATTTGACTGGGGTCGCCATGATTTTTGAGGTCGGTGGAGGAGAGAGACATCGTGATTCTTCATCTTGTTTTATGTCCAGGTGAGCAAAAGTTCAACTTTTCCGCTGTCCAGATTTTTCAGATGTATAATGTATGGAAGCATGAGGATACGTCCAGTTCTCCATACTGGACAAAGGTTGTGGTAATTGTAGTTCGGTCCTTTCGGAGTTCTACTATGCTCCATGTAAGTCATTGTGGGTTGTTGCGTCCGTCTTGGGCCAAAACTGTTACTCAGTCTAATCCCAGATCTACAAGAAGTCCCGGACCTCGGAGAAAAGGGAAAGTGAGGGACAACCAAGAGAAGACCGCAAGAACAGGCATGGAGTTGAAAATGGTTAGTGTCTTGTGTTACTACATTTGGGCTTGAGACAAAAGCCTGTACACTGTGCAACAATAATTATGCTGAAAATGTCTTTTGAATATCCTATAGAATCACCAGTCTTATGGGTGGATTGCTAACGCCTGCGTAGAGACAAGTTCGTTGTACCAGTACGTTAAGTACGAAGTATGGGTTTAGTATGAGCCAATAAGTTCGTGTGGAGAGAGCAAAAAGAGTTAGAATATTGGTAGTGATTGTCAGGTGCACGAACAGCACGTAACTAGCGTAATCCGAGAGGGAGCGCAGAATAAGTGAAAATACATAGGTTGCCGAGAGAGAGAACTATAGAGCAATTGGTGGCAGGGCAGCGGAAAGATTGGATGCAGATATTCTAAAAGAATAAAGGTTTTTGCGACACCGGGTGGCTCCTAACAAGCACTGAATCATTGCATATGCATGGGGCCTGTGACCAATAGCTGCTTCTGAACAGAGACGCCGAATTTACGACGGCCGACAGATGGTGGCGCTAGGAGAGAATCAGTGGCCAGATGTAGCCATTCCAATCAGACGCTTGGTCGCTTGTGTATGCCTATAGGGTCGCTGAGTGTATCAACAGGCCAGTGAAAGTAAGTGATAGAAATTACAGCGGAATGTATGATGGAGAGACAAGGAGTGTATCCAAGCAAGTTGAAGGTCTGCGCAGAAGGGACGTGGAGCATACGGCGAATTGCTGTAGTAATGCGGAAGATAAGAAGAGCGGCAGATGGTGGCGCTAGGATAGAGAGTATCAGCGGCCAGCAAAGGCATTCGGGTTAAGCTTACTGAGAACCAGTGGATACCTACAGTGACAGAAGAAGTTAACAAACCAGTGAAGATTTGATGCAAACAATTCAAGAGAGTAAGTGTTAGAGGGATAAGGAGTGACTCCTGGCGCAAATATCAATGTTACCAACAATGACTCGTTGTAGCTGAAATTGGTGTCATAGGTAATAGAAAGAACTGATGATGGGACTAGGGGAGAGAGTATTAACGGCTGGCATAGGCATTGCGGTGAAGCCTTAAAGTTGTTTATGGATACCTAAAGTAGCTCAGAATAAGTCAGCAGGCTGCAAATGTCTGTGACGCACGCAGTCCCAGAGAGGAGTAGAATAGTGGCTACTGGAAAGCTCCGGATATGCGCAAAGCTAGTTGGAGCCTAATAAGGAAGGCTGCTGCCAAACAGAGGTGCCAAAGGCAATACGAATAACTGATAATGGTACTGAGGGAGAGAGAATATCGACGGCTAGCTGCTAGTGGATATCTAAGGTGTCCCAGCATAAGTCAGCAGCCAGCAATGTGTGTGAAGCAGGCAGTCTCAAAGGATGAAGGTTGGAGATAGAAGAGAGTGACTCCGAGCAAGCTCCGGAGATGCTTGGAGCCTACGACCACAAGTTGCTACTAAATAGAGATCTTGAGGTTGATATGATCGACAGATTATGGCGCTATGAAAATCTCTCGGCGGTCAGATATAACCATCCAATGAAGCAGATTGGTCACTAGTGGATTGATGTTGTCTGCAGAATACATCAGCAAGCCATCAAAGGTAAGTGATACAGGCATTCTAAAAGTTTACAGGATGGAGAAACACGGAATGTCTTCTAGTAGCGCTGGGTATGCGCAGAGATGTAGGGGCCTACAACGAATCACTAAAGAAAACGTGATGAAGATAAGAGGAACGAAGGATGATAGTGCTAAAAGAGAGAACCCGTGGACAGCAACTTAATTCGCCTTGATCCTTCTGGTTCTTAGTGGATACTTACAGTGGCAGGAGGGTCAACCGACATGCGTAGGTATGTGATGCAAACCATTCAAAGGAGTAAGTGTTGGAGAGATAATGAGTGGCTCCTAGCTCAATGATGCATGCTATCTACAATGATTCGCTGCAGCTGAAAAGTAATGACATAGGTAATACGAAGAACTGATAACGGTACCAAGGGCGAAAGAGCGTATGGACGGCCAGCAATGGCTTTGGGTTATAGCCTTCTGGTTGCTAGCATATACCTAATGTTTCCCAGAATAAATCAACTTACAGCAGATTTATGTGACGCAGACAGTCCTAAAGAATGGAGGTTGGAGATAAAAGAGTGGCTTGGAGCGTACGACCCCTAGCTGCTTCTAAACAGAGACTGAATTTAAGCCGATCGACAGATAGTGGCACTAAGACAACTATCAGTGGCCAGATGTAGTTATTCTAATTAGACGCTTGGTCATTAGCGTATATCTACAGTGTGACATAATGCGTCAACATGTCAGCGAGAGTAAGTAATACAGGCATTCCGTAATGGGAGAGGAAATCCAGAGCCAAACAAGTAATAGAAGTAGTAAGAATATGTGGTAAATGGAAGCGCTATTAAAAGAGAATATTCATTGTGGTCGTGGGGCACAGGGCAACAAGTATACTAGAAAAGGTGTCAGCTTGGCGATTGGGATATACTTAAGCAACGTCAACTGGTAGTTATGGTCTTACGCACGCCGGCTTCACCATCTAAGTAGTAGCCAGTTAAGTTGATGCCATTAGCTAGAGGCGGATGTCTCTAGCTGGCCAGGTGTGGGAGGTTTGAGGGATTGCATGGGCATTCGGTATCCAATGGCTGGCGCCTAGGTGATGGATGATTGTAGGGGTTGTTGGAGGAAGCAGGCAGGTAGGAATAACAGGAGTCGGGAAGGGGATAGTGTGTCGGCAGGTAAGAAGTGGCGATTATAAGTGGTCTAGTCCAGGTTCAGCAAGCTCGTCTTCGGGACCGTTGATATTCAGTAGTTTGGAAACTTGTGACAGAGAGGTATTTGCTAATAGAGAGGCGGAACTGGTTTATATTCATAGATGCCCTTGTTGTGAGAGGTAACCTATTCCATACGTGTGCGTATCCGTAGAGGTAGCAGTTGGAACGAATAATACTGCGCGTTCTTGGCAAGATAATGGAACGAGGTCTATCGCGTAGGGGGTACAAAGTGATATATGAGTCTGCGACAGGGGTTAGTGGGCTCCCATTGGGATTGTTGATGAGCGAGTATAAGAAAGCGAGGTCGGTATTCAGTCGGTGCAGCCATAACGCGTCGAGCTTAAGTGTGTTGGATCGATCACGGTAGCTGAGACTTGAATGCCCCAGGAGGCGTTTTGTGAAGGTACGCTGAACCTTTTCGAGGGCTATTCTGTCGCATTATCTGAGGTTGGTGAATACAATAGAGCAATACTCGAGCAGAGGCCGGGCACATGTTTTGTAGAGCACCGTGCTAGATTCCTGTATTGTCATGGTTTTGAGGATGTACCCGTGGAGACAGCGTGCTTTGGCTGCGGAATAGACTAATTGTTCCGCGAAGTTCAGTGCCAGCGAGACACCACTCTCGCTCTGAAGGGTGGAGTGTACAATGCAGCAGTACGTTCGACCCTAATGTACGGTTTAGAAACCTGGCCGCTTAAGTCAGCGGACCTGAAGAGACTAGTTACGTTCGACCACCGGTGCCTTCATAATTTAGCTCACATCTGGTGGGAACACCGCGTGAGCAACCAGCTTTTTCGGCACCTTGTTTACGGCGCAGGAAAAGGAAATGAACCGCTCAGCATCGTCATTTCACGCACCAGGCTCCGATGGCTCGGCCACGTGTTACGCATGTCAGCCCACTGACTCCCGCGACGTGTGTTGTTTGCGCGCCGGGTTGTGAATAGAAGAGGAGGTGGGGTGACCAAGCGATGCATTGATCGAGAGGAATGAAGACCCTCACTTCTGAGCTGGCCTCGGTTGGAGCGTCTCGGCTCCCTGGTTGGGGTCCGAATGACGATGAGCAGCTTTGGTTGGACACCTTTGCTGATATGGCTAGAAGCCGACCCCAGTAGCATTGGTGCTGTGAGTTTCTTGTCCCACCCCATCCCTTTTAGCCGCTTCCTCCAACCACAATCTCATTATTTAGCTTTATATTATTTCGCGTTTTATTTTTTGCTGCACGGTAGCCGACTGATAGCTTACCGGAACGATGCCCATCCGTTACCCTTAGCTCAGCCGGCTTACACCAGTTGCTTTTTCTCTCCTTTTTCTGTGTATTGCGGCACAGTAGCTGAGGTGTTTTCCACCTCTAGTTAACGTGTATGATGATGATGGTGGTGTAGTCAAGACGGAGTCGTAGAATTGACCCATATAGGAACTAGAATAGGTAAGGATGTGAATGCGGCCGACGTTGATGGGAGCTATAAAGCTTGGTAGGTAAGCCGAGAGAGAAAACCCTTAATCAGTGACAGGCGATTTAAATTTCGGTGAGATGGACCTAGTATACAGATAATGCATCAGGCGGATGCAAGTATTTTGAGGCCGTTGCTTTTACCAAGGTGCACCGTGAGCAATGACTGCCGATTCGCCAAAGAAGCGAAGTATTGGTTGGAGACTTTTGGCATTTTGAGCTCGGAGGCCGATCTGGTCCAAAAGAATGAAAAAGGAGAGGCACAGTAGTGAAGTGAATCTAGCGTGGACTGGGATTTGCGCCAGTCGTCCAATTCTTGTCGTGTGCATTTGTACTGTACGCTTGTTAACGAAATCTCTCATTGACATAGGTTCCTGCGTCCGACTCCACAGCAAGAGCTTAGCATGTTTTGAGCTACACCTCTTAGTATCTGATGTGTTTGTTATCAGCGTGCTGTACCGCCACACTTAGTTCTTTCAAGAGACGCCCGAAGCATAGTCCGCTATGAAGGATAAATCATTGGACTTGTTGAACGCGGTACGAATGTCGTAGTGCGTTACAAGAAGCATTTATTCGTCATCCCCGTGCGTGTGCTCTGCATAACCGACGTATTAACAGTGAAATGTGTCGTGGTCTGGGCATTGCCATGGGTTGCTCACTGTTATGCTGTCAACCATCAGTTCCCCACCGATAAACAGACGGTCGAAGATAACCGATTTACTTCCTTTTTTCCAAACTCGTAGGGGAGGTAATGTGATTATACATTGCTAGGCCAGCAATTTTCCATTGGAGTTCGGCTTTACCTTGCTTACTGAAGGTGGCCGAAACCACTACAGCATGCAAGCAGTAGTCTCCGACAAGCCGAATGTGAGTTAAGGACTGTAAGAAAACCGACTTCAGAACATAAACTAAACGGTTGTCCATTTCTGCAGTCGACATAGTGGTCATTATAAGATGGCCACCACAGGTCACCAAAGGTGTGTCAGCACTACTGAGTTGCAGGTGGCACCAAAGCTTGTCAGCAATCAGAGCCTGCCTTATTAATGGGTTCGAAATACATAGCGCTGGGTTAGGACAAAAGGACGACGGCTCCTCTAGTTGGACGATAAATCCGTAAGCTTGACATGCCTGATAAAGCGACTGCGGCATCAGTGCTTTCGTCCTGATGCTAGTTTTGATTAGTAAGCTCATGTTCCGTGAAGCCGAAGCTTGACAACCGTTAAGCTGCGAAACATACTAAGGCGGCCTTGTGTATCAGTGTATAAACGGGATAGCATTTCAAATTAAAAAGCTTGTGTTGTGGCCAAATTTCAGGTGAGATATTAAGCCGACCGTTGTGAGCTCGGCAACTAATCATTTGTTGGATGTACTACTGATATTGCGCATTTGGTAAATACATGTCGGCTGATAGAAAGCCAAAATGATAAACATGACGTTACGGTGGTCTTTTACCAAGTCATTTTTCCTGTGCGAGCCAGTCGTGGACTCGTTACTGGCTTAGTTGTTAAACCACGATGCTTTTGCTTTGCCTCGGGTGACTGGGGTTCCTTACCACACGCGTTCAAGCTGTCAGAAGCATTGCCTCAAACTCGTCCGTCGACCGTAGTGCCACACATGAGAGCTGTGGTTTACTATTGTTGGGTGAGTCTTGGTGCCGCGCGATGCGCACCATGCCGGTCGGTTTGACTTGGAAAATTATCAGGCAACACAAACACTTTTATTGTTCTCTATCGTCCCGTAACGTACCTTTCAAGATGTTTGCATTAGTGTTAGGGACGTTAAAACCTACAGTTTCCAGTGATGCATGGGCTTGTCTAAAGTTAGCTGATTTGATAGAAGATGTACTTTGGTTTTTTGATAGAATGACCATTTTAAAATCTTTGCTTTTTCTGGCACGTGCTTCATATTTAGGTTGTCCGTTTGCGAGTTAGCAGGTGACACTAAACGGTTCCACCTCGCAATAACGGTCTTCTCATTGTCCTACATATAGTATTTACCATCTACCAATGCAAAATGAGAGGGCAGTGGAAAAATTGACGCGGGTGCCTCTAGGCAAAATAGTCGCGTACTCAATTTGGGTTCAAGGCTGCCACATTTTCCTAATGCAGTTTTTCCCACATTGAACCAGACCTGGCGTCCATCAGCCGTTCGGCTTCCTCTGGTAATTGGTGGTATTTATAAATAAATTAAGGTGCTCTATTTTCCAATGAAGAAAGCTTACCGTGATATGGCAGAATAAAGTAAATCACAGATGTACGGACAAAATGCACACTGGTGCTACGCACATTGAAGATGCTAAAGCTCTCCACTACTATGCAGCAGGAAAGACAGCCGTGTAGGAGCGCGTATTTGCGTGCGTAGTCCTTTGTGATGACCAGCCACTGTAGCCATTGCTTCGCTTCGAACTGAAACTCGTTCAGGCATTCACGTTACTCTAGTAGCTACCAGTTTGTTACAGGCCCACACGTGCTGATTGGGGTGTACCGCCTAAAGCTTACTACTAGTGCTTTTATGATTTGGTTTAGAGGCAACCTATTGGCTACGATGCTTATTGGATTACTCATAGCAAGTTCGATAACACTGCCCTACTGTTTCGGAGTGCCCCTACTAAAAGTCATACTGCTCAGCAATGGACACAATGGAAAACTTTTGTTTAATTACTTTGAGCTAAATTTGCCTTCTGGAGGCAACAACAAGATAGACGGCGCCACAAAAATCGAAATACTCTGCAACCGTTTGGGTACTGAAGGACAGCGGCAGTTAGACAATTTTCAACCACACCCAAAAATACATTTTGAAGCTGCGTTCTATTCCGTGGACTAACTTTGGGGGAAAAGCCACATGTGTGCACATTAGGCCACAAAATTATACACCGTGCGACAACAAGCGCATGAGAGGGTAAATGAGTTTATCTCTGGGCTTTTTATTGCCCTTCCTGGTCGTGCATGTGATCGGATTCTACCCAGCCAGTTCGAAGCAGCGATGCTGTTACGGGCGTTAATTGTGGGTGATATTGATGAAAAGGCATGAGAACGGCCGCTATCCGAAGACAAAACGCTCCTGACTTACGAAAAGTCCTGTGATGTTATCCGGAAACTTGCAACTCGCCTTCTGGAACTAGCTGCGTTTTCTTCTTCCCATCAATTGATCTCTCTGGAAGTACCCAGTCTCTCGGACTAACTGTGATCAACCTGCACGTCAGCTTCTGCAGCGTGGATTTCTTCGTTGCTATCACTGCGGTGAAACTCATTTTTCCCAAACTGACAGTCAGCATTTTTATTCAGTGTGCAGGTTTTGTGGTAAAAATGTCTTTCAGAAAGTGTCTTTTCAAGCGAAAATCATTTGTAGTCGTACAACATAAAACTAAAACCTGCAGCACAGAAAACTGACCCCAGCACTAGACCAATACCACAACTGTTTATAACCACAACATATCGTCGGATTAGCTTTTGTCTAGTCTGTCAAGGACAATGGGCAACCTGTGGCTTTTGAACTTGCTACCGGTTCCGCAGTTACACAGATACACTTGGACGCGTTATCATAACTCCTAAAGTTAGATCCTCCAAATATACGACTGCCAGTTTGCACGGGATAGATGGTAAATTTTAAGGGTAAATTTAGTGCGCGCATCTCCTAACATTATTCAAGGAACCATATCCGTGTTCAAATTGCTGGAAGACAGTAGGCAGGTGGTGGCGCACTTCTCCTTTGTAACAGTCAACATGGAAGTTAGGAAGATCCGTTCCTTATGCAGACAAAAGGTGTCCAAGTTGTCTCTTGCTTTTTGCTGGTAGGAGGCCGGCTAGAGATAGTAAGCAGCGTGTATCATAACCATCCATCTAGTTAGCAGATGTTTGGATCCTTTTAATATACCCAAACGGGAAGCAGCTGATGCGCCAAACTTTGTGGCCACTGGGGATTCAAACCTTCTACTCGCAAACTCGGAGCCAGCAGCTAACACCGTAAAGACACTGGAGAAGAAACTTGTAATGTTGGTTAATTAAATGCCTTCTTCCTGTAACAACTTTCCGACAAGCATGCCTCTTGTTTGAGCTCCTTCAACACTATATGATGCATTATTTAAAGGGGACTACTTGTCAAACCTGCAAGATTACGCTCCCATAGGTACCTGTGATTATTGTGTCTTTACGTTCTCCTTGAGTACTAAAGGGAACCAAGAGGAACCTTGGTTGGACCAAAAAATATTACCGGCCAGGGTACTGCCGATCAATTGGGCTGCTGAATTTGACCAGCGCACAGCAAAACTAAGATGGAACTAAGTCAAGAGCAGACATCTTTAGATATAAGACGCGTTTGTCTCGCTGCGCCTCGGGATGCACTTTAATAAACCTAGGTGGTGGAGCAGCATAATCGATCGTGCGATAAATTGCGCAATTTTACTTAAAAGCGGTGTCAAGAATAAGGAAGATTTATTCGTTGGCTGCAGTCTAAGCAATATCGCAATGCGGCAATAATGATGCAGCCACAAGCGACAAGCGCGAATTCAGATTGGCTCAACTTTTAAACACCAAACCGAAGATGGCTTGGTGTTAGGTTCAGCCTAAGCCACTTTTTAGGCAAAAGTTGATAATTCATCTGCTGATGACGGTGGTACAACCACTGATCAACCTAGTGTCGCGTCTGCGCCTTTTTCGAAAAGTGTGTCGTACGAACGATGGGCTTCATATGCTCGCACCTACATTTTGTCAAAATAATAGTACAATGCTGGATACTGAGCTTACTGTAGCGGAGACAAATCGAGTGCTTGCTGGCTTAGACCCACACAAGTTGGCTGCAGCTGGCCATGTGCATCCTGCTTTGGTCAGTCCACTAGCTGACCTGCTCCAATACCCTACATTGGAGTATTGGAGCACTTCGGTAATCACAACGTAATTGGAGCCGCGCAGATAGTGTTGTTGAGAAGCAATCATGCCTTACTAATCTATTTCCTTGCTAAGATGAAACAAGTAGCGGTCTTGCTGTGGGAAGCACGGTTTTAATATGTCAACGCGACCTTAGCGCGGCCCCGTCTCGGCTAAGCTCTGATATTTACTTGCGAAGCTGGAAGAGTTTGGCCCGCTTCTTCCAATTTTGACTTGGGTCGCAGGGTTCCCTTGCGGTGTAACCTTCCGCATTAGAGCCGGCGAAGCCAGGTCAAGCATCCTCACTGCTCACATAGGTGTTTTCCAAGGTTGCTATTTATAAATATCATGGTTCCTCATGCTTATCGACGACTTGGCTCATTTTCTTCATTAACCTTTATATATTTTTGCAGAGGACCTGAAGATCGTCAGCAGGCCTAACCGAGACATTATGTTCAAGGAACATCGCAATATATTAGCTTGGGCTGTTAACTAAGATTAGCTTTCGCAAGCCAGCAAATGCCAGTTGCTTGCTTCACAAACTGGAGGAATTATAGTGCTACAGTCTGTCGGGTCTCCAGGGCTGCGACGTGCTGATGAAGCACGAGGATTTGGCCTCATTCTTGCGAACGACTACAAAACAGCACCTCAATCTAAGTGTGCTGCCAATAAAGCGTAGGATGAATGGTTTCACCTCAGAAGATTTATATGCAGCACCATAGCAGTGGTTTTTCTTACCTTATACAAAGCTGTGGAAAGATTTCATCTAGACTACTGTGTACAGGCTTGGGCACATTACCACCGGAAAGAAGTAGCAAGGATAGAAAAAGTACAAATGCTGGCTACTAAGATGCTTGGGCTTCTAGGTTATCAGCTATATGCTGAAGTCCTACGTGGTTTAAGTATATATTAAGTAGAAGGACGCAGACTATCTATAGATATGAGCATGTGTGAAACAAGTTACCTGAAGCCATCAGAGCATATGATAGTATCCTGCAATTCTCTACGGCCATAAAAAGACTACTAAGTGTGTCCAAGGTAGCAGGCATCTTGGGCTCATGCATCCCTGAGGACGAGCTAAGGGAGAACGGCCCCGATCACATTTAGAATTCCATACAAAGCCTTAATTATGCAAAATAATCCCAATGCGTTAAGAGCCTTGTTAGCCTATACACCCAGCACCAATAAGGCTCCTTTCAAACCGACTCTGTCCTCTCCTTATCACGCTATTCGCTTTTAATTCCTCTGCTATCCGACTGCCGTTTGTCAGTGCCCTGCCCTGACCTAGTCTCATTTGACTGGCCAGTTGCTCTTTGACACTCCAGACTACCGTAAAGTATACGGTCACGACTCTTTAGACTTCTGGCCATTTCCCCTCTTCCCGAAAGCCTGTTGGCCTTGCTCACCCTATTTTTTAACATAGCCACCTCCATCTCTAACCTGTCCATTTCTGCTGACCATCTCTGAATATTGTGACAGTACTGGTCATTGTTCAGAAGGCTGCACACTCTGTTCCCCCTCACTCGTTGCCTTCCCCACCTTATCAGTAACCCAGCCCTGTGTGCTGACCTAGTTTCCTCCGACCAGTCTCCTGCTTTCTGACTGCCTACAGAGTACTGAGCTGTAAAGGGTATAGCCTCGGCGCAACCAAAACACTATTTCCTTCAACCCGAGTGCTTATACCTAACCAATTTAAATTCTCCCAAATCCAATATGTCCAGTTCTGCTGACACGCTCTATTTGCCTTCCTAACTTAACTGTACTACTAAATCTCATCGTGCCGACTAATACAGCCTCGTGTATTTCGGCTCCTGCTTTCTGTCCTCTCCGGCTAATGTGATGTTACCGGCCAAGGTTAAGCAGACCAAATACCCTGTCCACATCACCTTAGAGAGTCTCGTTGGCTTCCCTACTCCTAATCAGTAAACTTTCTCCACTCTGAGCCTGTTCTTTCCTTACTTCGCTGTCTTCATTCCTCCTTCCATCGGACTGCTAACTCTCTGTACCCTACCCTGACCGAGTCTCATCTGGCCAGTCTACTTCCCTCCGACTGCCTTCAAAACTACGAAGATACAAACAGGCTAGGCTCTGTTGACTCGATGCTGTGTTCCCCTTACCTCAAGCGCCTGCAGGAATTGCTTAACCTTTATTGACTTACTAACTCCGTGAGACTCCTAGACTCATTCACCCTTTATTGTCATAGCTCTCTTCTCATCTTTATTGTACGTCCTAATCCTAACACGCCGACTAATCCAGTCTTGCCAAATCAGCCTCCCGTTCTCCGGCTTCATCCAGACTTCTGAGACGTTGCCTCCCTTGTTTCGGTTGACCAATTGGACTGTTCATATTCCTTCGGAAGCCTCGTTAACTTGTACACTCTTTATCAATATAACCGTTCTCCTCCCTACCTTACGCTATCCTTGTCTTCGTGTCTGGTTGCATTTCTTTAACTAGACAGCCAACTCTGTACTTTGCCTTAAGTTAATCTCCTCTGACCTGTCACTTGCTTGCTGACTGCATCCATACTACCGAGACCTAAAAGACTTAGGCACTACATATCCAACACCGATTCCCTCACCTGAGAACTCCGCTGGATTAGCTTACAGTCTATTAGTATAGCTTCTTTTAATCAGCAAAGCTCTCCATTCCGCCTTGTCATTTCCGTACTGCGCTCTCTGTCTTTATTGTACGCCGGTCAATCAAGTATCGCCTGAAAGATCTGTTACTCTCAGAACTCTCTCAGATCATTGTTACGTTAACGATCAATGCTTGGTTGACGGATCGCTATGCGTTCCTCTTCAGTTTCTCTACCATTTATCTTCACCCAGTACTTTCATTATCGCGCTCGTTGTGTTCCTTCCTGCCTCAATCGGACGGCCAGCTCTCAGTGCCCTGTCAAGCCTCCATTTCCTTATCTCTGCTTGCCTCTATGCTACAGGCACACAAACTGTCTAGGCTCTAGGGACTTGACGATGTTTCGCTCCCCAAGAGAGCCTGCTAGACTTTTTAACTCTTTATTGTTATGGCCTATTTAAGCACTTTAATAGTACGACTTAAGGTGATTTTAGTTTCCATTCCTTCTTCTACTGGATGGCCAGCTCGCACTGCCCTGCCGTGGTCAAGTCCCACTGATCTGTCTTTTTTTCTGCTTCCTCCAGTGCTACTAAGGCTTAATTGGTATACGCTCCGCAGACTAAGCAAGATGTTTCCCTTACTACTGGAGCATGCTAGACTTGCCCACCATGTATTGTTAGCTCTTTTCTCACTTTTACTAAATGCCTTTATGCAAACGCGCCGACTAATCCAATCTTACCGATCGGCATCCTGCTCTTCGGATACTTTTACACTTCTGAGACGTCACCTTTCTTAGTTCGGCTGACTCAGCTACCCGATTACATTACCTAGAGAGCCTCGTGGGCTTTTCCCACCTTTCGTCAATAAACCTTTCTCATCCTGACGCTAACTTATATTTTATCGCGCTCTGTTTTCAATTCTTCTTCAACTGGAGTGCCAGATCTCACTGCTCTGCGGTGATCTAGTCCCACTGACTAGCCACTTTCTCTCTGATTGCTCCTATGCTACCCAGACTTAAGCGGTATACGCTATGCAGACTCAACGCTCTTGTTCCCCTACCCCGTGAGGCTGCTAGACTCGTTCACCCTCTATTGTTGCGGCCCTTTTCCCTGCCTTTATTGTACGTGCTATTCCTACGCGCTGACTAATCCAGTCTCGCCGGATCGGCCACTTGTTATCCGATTTCACTCAGAGTTCTTCGACGTTACAAATCTTGGTTCGGCTGACCCAACGTTTTGTTTACATCACCTGGAAAGCCTCGTGGGCTTTTCCACTCTTTACCAATAAACCCTTCTCATCCAGACCCTAACCTTTTCTTATATCGCTTTCTGTTTTCATTCCTTTTTTAATCGGACGGCCGGCTTTACCCAGCTCCAGCTACCTTTGTAATATCTCATTAGCACCCTAGCATAATTTGATTATCTGCGCGTTGCTGTGTCTTAGCCTCTACGCTCTGAACTATCTAACAGCCGTATTGTACGCTTGCGCATCATCCGTTTGCTGTCCTTCCTTCATGAAACCTTTCTTAGCTCTCTTCTGTGGAGCAAACATAACTCAAGTAGTCCGCGCACAGCGCTCCTTTCTAGACGTTCATTTATCTATTACTCGCTACGTCTATGACACCTACTTATACTGAAGTCCAGCTCTCTCACCGGCTTTTCCCGGCACAGGCTTCCTTGCTAGATGCACAGCTGTCACCTACTCATCTGCGACACCTAATTAATTGTAGTTCAGCTCTCTCACTGGCTTCTCCCGGCTCAGGCTTCCTTAGTTATATCCCATTAGCACCCCAGCATGATTTGATTAGCTGCGCGTCGATGCGTCTTAGTCTATTATGCTCTGAACTATTTAACAACCTCATTGTATGCTTGCGCTTCTCTCGTCCGCTGTCCTTCTATCACGAAACCTATCTTAGCTTTCTTCTGTCGTGCAAGCATATCCATGTATTCAGCGCAAGCCGCTGTTTTGCCTCACATTTCCAGATGTTCATTTATCCCTTACTCGCTGTATTGTTTTAGGCTTTTTTACCTGCAATCCTCCAGCTCTCGGGCTAGCATTCCCTGGCTCTATCCAGCTTGGTACTATTATCTTAGCACCCTAGCTGCTGCGGTTAGGCCTCATGTTCTGATATCCTCAGCAACCTTAATGTACGCTTGCATTCTGGCTATTCGCTGCCCTTCCGTCAATTAACCTTTCTTAGCATTTTAGTTCGTCACTCCTCTCATCTGGTCAGTACACAGACGCCCGTTAGCTTCTCATTTATAGGTGTTCATTTCTCACTTACTCGCTGCTATGTTTGCGACACTTACCCATGTATGAGTCCAACAGACTCACTGGCTTTTCCTGGGTCAGCATACCCGAATACTATTTTCTTAGCACCCTAGAATAACTCGTTTCTCTGCGCGACGCTACGTATACAATTGTTCCGCACGTTCGCTTTCCTTTAACTGATATTTATTACTTCACTTCTATCGATCAATCCTTTCTCACCTAGTGTTCTGTGTCCGTTTTTGCAGCAAAGGTTTCGACACTTACTTATGTAGGAGGTAAGCTCTCTCACAGGCTTTTCCCATCTCAGTCGGCCATAGCACTATATTCTTAATACCCTCGTGTCGTCTTTCTGGCTTGATCCCCGGAAGATTTTTACTCAGCGCTTGAATCCTATCTATCCGCTGACTTACCACCAATTGACCTTTGAATCTCTTTCATCGCAAGCCATTTATACCTTCATTACTTATTCTGCGCTCCCTATCGAAGTAGGTTGGCTACCAGCTGTTCATCCACCATACAAACGCCGCTGGTCTTTGAATTCTGCTTTCTGTCTTCCCACGCAATAGTTGCATCATAGCAAACCGACACTGCGTTTTTTGCTCAATGGCGCAACGCTCTGTATTCCATGTAGATGGTAGCAACCAACCTATACGGCCATTGCTTTCGTAGAACATTCAAAAGACACTTTCAGCACAACCATTGTTGCACATTGTACATCATTTGTCCCCACTAAACGTTATACCATAATACTTTAACAATGTTTGTTTCCACGTCTGTTCTTTGCGGCCTTGTTTGCCTCTCACCTTCCCTATTCTCCTAGGTCCGGTACTTCTTGGGTATCTGGGATTGGACCAAGAAAAAGCTTTTGCCCGGGCCAGGGCATAACCCACAGTGACCTACAAAGAACATGGCTGTACAACAAATGGATACAACCGCACTCACTACCACGACCGATGTCCATTAATGATAGCTGGACACAAGGCCTTCACACTCCTGAAAAGTATACATAAACCTAAAAATTCAGACAGAAGCAACTGATATTTTGCTCAACTGAACACTCACAAAGGCGAATATTCGTGAAGCTCTTACTCTCCGTGGCCTCAGCGATTGTGGCGGCCCCGACCAAAAGTACTTGATCAATTAACAGAGGAAATTGGAAGTCAATTGACTGCGGATAACCGAGGGTGAAATCAGTCGGCAAGCTGCTCTGCCAGTTTTACATTAGTGTACAAACGGATTTCTGACAGTGTTCCAGGACGTGGTGGGTTTTCGCCTGGCAAGCGTTCTCCCTATAAAAGCCACAAATGTCCGCTTAACAACACTGCGACGTGGCGGATGTGACTCGCCACTGAATAAAGTCACTGCCCACAACTACATACTAGCAAGTCGACTAGAATCATAATTTAATATTTTCCTGACACGTTCAAGAGTAAGATACTCCCTGCCTACATGTATCGTTTTCACTACACATGTAATGCCCAGACTGTTTACACTACGCACGCTAGAACCCAACGTGTCGTCATGCATTGACGACTTTATTCCTCATGATTACTTTTACAATTTCCATAGCCTGTACAACTTCCGGCTTACTGCCGATTACACACATAGCAACGTGGCTAGCCGAACAACCTCCTCGTGGTGTCAGCTGGGTGGTTCGGGTTTAACCCGTTCCAGCAAATATTTCGGCGGCAGTGTTCCAGGACGTGGTGGGTTTCGCCTGGCAAGCGTTCTCCCTATAAAAAGCCACAAATATCTGTTTAACAACACTGTGACGTGGCGGTCGTGACTCGCCACAAAATAAAGTCACTGCCCCGTGGATTTCCGGATAATTCTATCTAACCCACGGACACCATTCTCCTACTTGCATATTGATGAAGATATCAAGCACTGAAGATTGGAGCAGCACAACTACAAGCACAACCATACACCGCTACATACACATACACACACAATGACATTCATACACACCCCCTACACAAACACAAACTGCTATGGCAAACATATCGGAGTTTTACACATTCTTGATCATGCACCGTTATGTCAAACTGATCATGCCTGTAAAGGCGTGCCTCACCTTGTTGAGAATAAACGATTTATTTATTTAGTTATTTATTTATTTATTTAATTGCATGTAAATGTTGATCATGCCTGCTTTGGTGTGTCCCGACAAATTTTAGCATTTACTATTTATTTATTTATTATTTATTTACGAGCGGCTGTAGTAGATATTTATAATCCTGAAGGGTTTTGTGGTATCCAGTATACTGAACTGTTTGAGCTATTTGGGAAAGAGCGCCAGTAAAGACAGCAACTGAAGCTAAAGCATTAGAGACCAAGGCAAGGTATCGGAGCAAACTTCTCTGTGCACCTTGTAGTTAATAGCTGTAGGAAGCGGCGTAGATGCCTAGATAGATGTTGTTCTGGGCTGTTTCCAGAGTTATTGTACGCCAATTTTATCATGCCGCTGTAAGCTCGTACTGCGTGCCAGTACAGAGGGTGTGTTTGTTTTTGCTTTATTCTCTTGTAGGAGCCATAGTGTTAAATGAAAAGTCAAAGTACCAGGGCTCTGTTTCGTTTACCGTTGCAAGAAACAGGATGCTTGCTAGATGGAGTCCTGTGGCATCTCTGGAATTTGGCCTGACCTTGCCAGCGATATTTGGTCGTGACAAAACTTAAATTTTTCCCAACATACTGTCGCATGTCAACAAGGTGTTATCAACGTACAATTAGATGACATATTTCCAAAATATGCGGTTTTGTTTAACATAGACAAAGCTTGTTAAATTATTACGCGGCTCATCTAGTGTTGAAACCGCGAGCCTTAACAAGGTTTTGGAAACCACGATCTGTTTCCTATGCGCTTCGCGTCAAAGGCGAGGGTGAGTTGCGCCGACTCGAGCTGGTGGGTACTATCAAACCTTTTCAATACCAGGGCTGGGTGGCCCATTTATTACTCAACTGAAGAGCAATAAGTTCATAAAAATCAATGGGGGTTACAAAGTAAAGATCAACCAAGCACGGCAGCCAGACAGATATCCGCTGTCAAATATTCAAGAGGTTTACGCTTCTGTTTCATGTGGCAAGCTCTTAACAAACCAAGTTCTGTGGCTCGGCTACCAACCAACTGAAGTTGATGAGGAATCACTTGCGTACACCACCGTTAGCACTCACCTCAGAGTGTTCCGCTTGGCACGCATGTTATTGGGGATAAGCTCAGCTACGGCTGTCATTTAGCCTATTTTCGACACACTGGTGAAAGACGTACCAAACATGTGTGCATACGTAGATAACAGCATGGTTACCGTCCTTACCCTCACCAAAAACGTCCGCTCTTTGGACGTCGTCCAGTAACGCTTATCAGACGCCGGGTTGGTTTAAAAAAGGCAAACTGAATTTCGTATGCAGTTTACAGTATAAAAGGTATCTGTGATCACAAAAAAGGCTCGTGCCTACTAAAGGAGAAGTCAAAGGCACTACTTGTTGCGGCAGCACCCAAACATATTCATGAACTGCGGTCACTTTTGTGTGTCTGTGCCCAGTATTCAAGGTCCACATCACTGGCAACAACACATGTACGTCGTTTTCTCAACCCCTGCGTAAAAAGCAAATTTGCAATTGGTACAGGATTTGTGAAAGTGCTTTCAGGGCGCTTAAATTAAATTTAGAATCAGCAGAGGTTGTTGAACATTAAAACCTTCAACAGCCTGTTATGCTCCCTTGTGATGCATTAGCATAAGTTCTAAGAGCTGTTTTACTGCACGAAGTGTCGGAGAGTTATCAGAGACCCATTGATCTGGTCTTAACCTGCTGACAGCGGCAGAACGAGATTAGTCGCAGCTTGCTCGACGGGTAGCAGCTGTGCTTTCTAGCACTATACGTGTTCACAAATGTTTACTTCGCCGACCGTTCACCATCTATACGGGTCATTATTTAATGATTCCCCTCCTTGACCAAGGGAAGTGGATTATAAAAATGGGTTCACCCAAAACGATTACTTGGTTACTCATTCTTTCTGCATATAGATGCAAAAGCTACTAGGCCATCAACCGGAAAAATACCACAGCTGATGTTAATGGGCCCCTCTCTTTACTAGGGATAACTTCGGAGGTGTTTACACTACACGAGCTTGCATACTTGTTTAACATCTCAATGCTTCCCGGCTAAGTCAGGAGACGGACCGATACAGTTTTAGCGCTGGTAAATCGCTAGGCTCAAGTCGCATGGCCAAGTAACAGCCAAAGAACCCATGCCTTGCCGTAATAGGGTGCCTGATTTCAGCCTACAGAAAAGGTGGTTACCATGCGGTGCATGAGTTATAGCCTTCAAACGACTTTGTTCACTTATCCTGTATAAACTACACGATGCGCACCCAGGCGTTGCCAAAATGAAGGCAGTAGCTCGCGTTTGTGTAGTGGCTCGAATCAGACGAGGACGTTGCAGCGAAGGTAGGAAGTCGCAGGCCCTCTCAAGAAAACCGCAACACTGCATCACATGCGACTATTCATCCTTAGAAGTGGCATAGGAATAAGGCAGATGCGTCCACGGATATTGCTTTGGTGCTTTCGTGGCTCAGATGAATTTATTAATCGTTGATGTCCATGCTAATTGGATTGAGACCTAAATTCTGGCCTCAACAACTTTAGCTAGCACTCTAAGTATATTGTACACAGCGTTCTCGATGTCTGGTCTCACAGCAACAGTACTCAAATAAACGGCGTCTATTCTCGACTTCATTGAGGAAAACCAGCTCACGCATGCTCTTGTCTGCCAATGTGCCGGTTGCTTCTAGTGCCGTGTTTTCTATGGTTCGTCGTTTTAAAGGCGTTAGACGCATAACTGCACCTTATTGTCTATCCCCCAACGGGTAGGCTGAAAGGGTGGTACAAACAGGAAAAATTTGCCAACAAAACAACCAAATACTGCCCTGCGTGTCCATTTGTATCGTATGCTTGCGCTTACTGGAACAGACAAAACACGACAATCGGTAGGAGCCCGACAGCGTTAACACTGGTTTTACACTTGCATACACGGTTAGATTTAATGCATGAAACCGTTAACTCACAAGTTACTGAAAGGCAACAAGGGGCGAAAGCACATTTTGATAATTGCAGCAGAGACAGAATCTTGACAGAGTCAGACCTAACCTATGTCCGTTTACCTAAAGACTCGGGGCGGAAGCTGGCCGTAGCAACAACAACCAACGGACAGCCCGTAGAAGCAGAACCCGAGAATGGCCGGATTGGCGGCGCCAATTAGACCATGTGCGGCCAAAAATGTCGAACCAAAAATCATGTGTTTAACAAGCTCGGTCCTTTCAATCACCGGCCGACAAGCAGCTGACAGACGCACAGCCAGTAGGTGAACATTTGGTTCGTCCTTCTACTCATCAAAGACGATCAGTCGAGCGCTTCCAGAACAGTTAGCCCGAACCAACGGGGAAGGGATAATACGCACAATGGTCGTGCCAAAGCTATCCACGGTTATTCAGCCAGAAAGCCGGCTGCTTAGGTGGGCTGTACATGTAGGCCTACAGGTTTATGGAACAACAAATCAGTGGTAGCCATTGGTTTGCTTCGAACTTGATCGAGTTCTCGCGCTCATGTGACTTTCGTGGCAAAACTTTTGTTACGTACGCACATGTGCTAAAGAGGGTGTACCGCTTCACGAGTGTCACTAAATATTTCCCACTACCGTACTGCTGTACTGATTTCGCTCGGATTTAACAATAGTTGCAGCGATTTAATAAACTAATATAGTGAACCACGCTAGCCCAACAACCTCCTCGTGGTGTCAGCTGGGTGGTTCGGGATTAACCCGTTCCAGCAAAATAGTTCGGTGGCAGTGTTCCAGGACGTGGCGGGTTACGCCTGGCAAGCGTTCTCCCCATAAAAGGCCACAAATGTCCGCTTAACGACACTGTGACCTGGCGGTCGTGACTCGCCACAAAATAAAATCACTGCCCCGTGGATATCCAGATAATTCTATCCAACCTACGGACACCAATCTTTTACTCGCATACTGGTGACGATAGCAAATATTGAAGATTGGAGCAGTACAACTACAAGCACAAAACACACAGCTGCGTACACATACACGCACAATGACATACCTACATATCCCCTACACAAACACAAACTGCTATGGCACACGTATGGGATTTTTGCAAATTCTTGATCATGCATCGTTATGTCAAAATGATCATGCCTGTAAAGGCGTGCTTCGCCTGCTTGAGAATAAAAGATTTATTTATTTATTTAATAATGGACCGGAAGATGGGCTTAAATAACATTAGGGTATGCAACAGTACCAAAAAGGAGTAGACGGCGTTTTAGGAAAATGGAAACCTTAAGTGCAGTTATCTACAGCTGGATCAAGCTGTAAGAGTATAATAAATAAATGCTTTATTCTCGTGCGATGCGAGACACGCCTATTTAGACATGATGCGGTTAAATGTACAACTGAATGTCGAGGAGGGTATAAATGTGGTGTAAGTTAGCCATGAACTTTGGAGCTGTAAGTTCATACATGTGTGTGGGAATACGTGTGTCTACCTGGTATACGAGTTTGAAAACGTTCCACTGCAATTGCGGTTGTTCGCGTGGATAGTGTGAGAAGGGATTTTGACGTCGGTGGTAGGAGTCTGGGTTTTGGATAACCATGGGCCATAACTTTACTTAAAGGCGAGTCACGGCCGTCCGGTCGCAGTGCTGTTATACGGACATCAGTGGCTTTCTATAGGGAGTGCGCTTGCCAAGCGAAAAACCACCAGGACCTGGTGCGCTGTCGCTAAACAGTTGGTACCCTGAGGAAGTCATAGGTTCGATTGCTGACTTGCCATAAGCAAGTGATTGGAAGCTCGACAGGCAGGACAACCTGTTAGGCAATTATGGATTGATTCAGGTAAGTTGTAGTAGTCAATTGTTTTGAATGCTTTTTGCAGGTAGATCATGGCTGATCCAACCTGCAAGTGTTAGTAGACCAGGAAGGGAGTGAGTGTGTTGGAGGTCTGATTTGATCCACTTTTGTATTTGTAGATTCATTTCGTCGCAGACCTACAGGCCAGGTGGGATCCTTGGTAAGCTTTGTTCAAATCTTCAGACCTCGGGGAAGGTACGAGAAGTGTATGTAAACAGCATATCCAATGGAAAGATTTATGATGTCCAGCTTACAAGTATATGAACCCTAAAGAGTGTTGAGGTTGGTGGAGGAACTTCAAGAATGGTGGGGTATCGACGAGTGTTGAATAAAGCTTTAACGGGAGCGCCTTGATAAATATGTTTGTGTAAAAGTTACACCGTTTAAGATATTCAAAAGTCAGCTGAGGTCATTTAGCATTTAGCACTCTATCGCTAATCGCAGTCATATTAAAACTCCAGTGCATGTCCAATGAACGTGACCTTCCTGCTGACAGCAGTTCATTACTCGGCCATCACATCTTTTACCCATCTTTATTTTGCTATAAAGAGCGTTGGGCAGAAATGAAAACATTAAAGTCTAAAGTTTACTTCCACTCTATGCCCCTATATGCAAAACATGACTTTCAAATAGAATCAACTGTGACACTTGAGATGTAAGCGGCCGTCGGTTTTAAATTGGACGGCCGTACGTCATCCGCAGGAAGCAGATGGAGCCACGGCCTTCAGTTTCTTATCCCCTGGTGCCCCAATTGTAAGGCAACCTTCAGTTACATCTCTATTCATTTTTCGCATTTCTTTCATTAATGCCACCAGAAATACACAGATCTGTGTCGGCCAAGGTATCTCATGAGTCATAGAGCTCTTTTCGACCTAAATATTACTCACACTTTGGTATCTATTATGCCGTTTTGTTACGAATGTTAATTAGCGCAATGGCGTACTCCTATGAGTTGCCGGAGAATATACCTAAACCAGACTTTTGCCAACATTTCCTAAATTCCATCTTCATAGATAGTACCACCCCTTAAATAGTAGGACCTGAGACTCCGCTTAAGTGGATCAAACTTGGTAAAAATCACTTTGCAACAGTTTTCGAAACTAAGACTATAGTAGGCGCACAAATGTGCTGATATTCTTTGGAGTCCATTGCTCATTTGCTCTTATCATTGTCCAAAGGCAACATCGGTATTATTCAGCACCATTTTCTCTTTTAGTCCCACATTTGGCCACGCCTTCTGTTGCACAATCAAACAATATTTTCAGCGTATTGTCTGTTACACATTCTACACTAGTTTGTCTCAAGTAACTGTCTTAAGGTAGAATTTTCTCCCTGCTTCGTACCATGACTGTCCTTTTTGGTCTTCTTTCGGCCTGTTTTTTTCGTTCCATTTTCTCTAGGGACTATCCAGAGATCCGGGATAAACTGTGGAACCACCTCCGTCTATAATGGGACTAAATACTCCAAAGTACTTAACTGGAACATGGCTTTACTGCAAAACCCACCACCTGCACCCAAGGCCTCAACCGCCGATGTCCAGGGAGGACAGCTTGACACGAATTTTTCATACCCCAGCCAGTACGCATAATCAGACAAGGGAAGACTTCATACACTGGAAATTCTACCTACGGGCAAAATCATTTCCTACTCGACTGCCCTCAACGTCCATATTGGACTCTGACTGTGCCATTTGTTTAGCCAACGTAGGAGTCAATCGAGTACGAATGACTGAATGAAGAAATGGCTCATAAGATGCTTTAATAGTTGTACAGTTCCGTTCAATGCAATCGACGACGGGATTCTAGAGCGTCGTGGGATTTTACCTGGCTAGCGTTCTCTTTATCAAAGCCACAAAAATCCTTTTAGCAACACCGTGACGTGGCGGATGTGACTCGCCACTGAATAAAGTCACCGTTAACTGTTACGATCTGGAATATCGACTAGGAACATTTTTTAATATTTTACCGACAAGTACAACAAAAACACTTTCAGGCTTTACATACTGTCCCCACTCAACCTAATGTGCTTTTTCTATTTACTCTGCACACATATAAACCATTTCATCTGCACCCTACAGAAGACTCTGCTCCACATTAGTTCTTCGACTGTTTCTGAAAATTGTACAACTTTTGGCCACAGCCAATTACTGAGTTGTAGCCTAATTGTTGCGCGACGTATTTGCTTGAAATTTTGATCGTGCCTGAATTGGTGTGCCTTGGTGAATTCCATGACAAAACATTTATATATTTATTTAATTATTTATACATATGGTCCTTGTGTGAAATTTATAAGGGAACCCACTTTCCAGTATCCTCGTAGTAAAGGTAAGCGTCGTGCTTATGCCGTTTTTGGAAGCATACATTTTCCAACGTGTCCCTACGAAGCATGGCATACCTAGTTTTATACGAAGTTTCTGAGTCAAATGTAATACTATGCACACCGTCAGTTGGGTCCCGGCCTCCAAAACATTACATCTTCACTCCAATTGCTTTTCTCTTGGCCCCATATCCCACATCTTTTATCTGAGTTGTACGTTAGGCAATCACTATTGGAAACTGGTAGACTAACGGCATGATGAACCAGATCCATCCATTGTGGTCATTTGTGCCAACCTAACTGTCAATATTATCTGTGCTCTGACACTGACACGAAAGCTAGGCATGTACCAGAGAACCTTGTCATACCGGCTCGTTGGAAATATGGATATTTCGAATCACTTCTTGCCTTACCTTGGTCACCTGTTCAAATCTACCTTATAGCTGGCCCCATGGCCTATCCTTCGTAATGCGTAGAGGTGGGAAGACAACCAGCTCCCATTTCCTGCATAATTTGCTGTTCCTGACTTATACTATTATTTATTTATGCTATCTGGCGAACTAGTATAGCTGTCTCCAGAACATACACCAACGTGATAGCTTGTGCGACATTAGAGCCTTCTTTTGCATATAAGTTACTAACGTTAACCCACCGAAATAAGAGACAAATAGTTCTTAATTGCAAACAGCTGCAAAGCGGGGCGTCCTAATACATCGGTCACAGTATTGCTGCATGTCTGAAAAACCTAACCATAGAAAACAAATTTTGTTAGGCCCTAACTTGCAAGCTCTAGTGAATCACACGTTTAGAACCATTTTGTCACTTTTGTAGATGTTCATTTCTTTACTCTTAACGATAGACGTTTGTAGCTTATTGGCAGTGGGGGCCATGTATACGGCTGCATTAAAGGAGCTACAATTGAATATCTTGCGGAATTTGTCTAATATGTGGATTCGGTTTGCAGACTCATTTGTGTCAACTGGCCACTAAACTGTCCTGGCTCATCCATGTAGACCATACTCAGGTAGTGTAGGGACAACATTTACTGCCGCTTAAATTTAAACATTTTTGGATAGTTTACTTATGCGGTGGTCACTTCGACCAACTAGTCTCTGAAAACGACACACTAAGGTCTTTTGCCCATGGCCTAATTATAAAGAGCCACGAAATTCTATGCAGTCAAATCATTCTATAGTGGCTTTTGATCGATACACTGTATATGTTTAGATATTCATCCATGTTTTATTACGTACGTGTGACAGGTTCGTTTTGCGGCTGCTGCGTCTTACGTCGCAAGTACCGCCACTTTGGAGCAACAATGAATATTTCTATACACGCAGCACTATTGAGATCATGGCGCAATGAGCCACTTATTATAATTTTTCTTGATATCACCGTACATACTGGAAAACTTATACGGCATTGTTAGCAAGGTTTTAGTTACGGTATTGACAGTTGATCCAGAACTGGGGAATACTGCAATTGATGCGGTAAGTTAGTTAATTTTGTGTACAGCGCTTAGGCAGTGTCCTGACTAATACATCTGGTATTTATATTGGTAATAATTACGACCGGAAGCTGGTTTTTTTCTTTGGTTGCGATTTAAGATATTTGGGTTCGACGGCTGGCCATCAAAAAGAGAGGTTTCCGGCGCGTCGGCTTCTGCTCTTCTCCTATAATGACTTTTTTCTCCCCGGCAAGCAAGAAGCCTGCATCGCGACCACGAAGTCCTTTATTAGTATTATGCTGGAATACATAGGGCGTATACACACCATTTATAGCAGACCGTTTCAATGGCTCCTCACTAGTATTTACATTGTGTCGCTGGCTCCTTTTCCATTGGTTTATGCTTGCTCGCCACCTTCACTCCGGCTAAACTCACCTTGACCTTCTTATTGGATATACGATTGGCGGGGTTGGGCCCGCGCGCTTCTTCCCCCAGTCCATTTCCACATGCCTTGACTCAAGTGTGCACGAGTGCTCGCTATGTCGCCTGCTGGCGCCTGATGGGTCATTTGCACGTTCAGTGAACTGTTGCAGACTGGACGCTATCACGGGCCAACTATTTTCTGATTGGCTGACCAACCTGCTTCGGACAACATGCTCACTCCCTAACGGTCTAGCCTGTGGCGCTGGAACGGCGTTGCAGCATTCCCATTGACCGGCATTTCCGGTCCAAGCACATCCTTTCCTTTGTGGTTATTTAGGCTGGCCGTAAAATATGTTCCGTATTGTCTACCACTTCGCCTGCGTTTACTTTCCTGGTCTTGGATATCAGTATTCCTCTCCGGTTTTCGTCACTGACCCCTTCCCTGTTATGTCCATTTCTGAAGTCTGCAGTCTGCAGTCATGAGACAGGAATCGACCACGGAAAGGGAGTCGCGGCGTTGATGCAGTTGTTTGATTTCACCAGACAAAGCCAGTCAATCAGCCCCCGTGTTCCAACATTCTCAACAAGCCACAAACGATGCGCTCATTTCGACAGAGAAGCCACCTACTCGCTCTGGTGCCGGCATTAAACACAAAGATTTCGCCGTCGGAGCCCCAGTCTACGCTCGTGATTACCGAGCAGGTCATCCTCGCTGGATCAAAGCAACAGTGACAGCCTGGCGAGGTGACATGCTGCATGATGTCTCCGTGGGTGATGACACCTGGATTCGCCATCGCAATCAGCTTCGTCCGCGCCACGAAGAAACCTCCATGTCAGCCAGCCATCCCATGCGCCTGCCGCTGCACATCCTGTTGGATACATTCGGATTGGATACACAACGACAGACCACGGTCGAAGCCGCTCAATCGACGCCGCGTCTCGAAAACCCACCTTGCCGACGAACAGAAAGAATCCGGAGGTCACCGAAATCCCTCCAGGTCAATCCTTGCCAGAAGCGGCACGCTTTCCCTTCAAAGGGAGGCGTTGCGGGCACGTCAAATATTCCCGCAAAATCGTGCCAGAAACCCCAGCAGAATGGCTGTGGAAAGCGAGGGCCAATTCCTCCCCACAACGCAGCAGAGCTCAGCCACTCCGAGACGCGGCCCAAACTGCGCACCTTCTGACAATGGTCATTTACAAACTACCACCTCTTCGGGGTGACAGTTTTCCTTAATTTAATAACCCATAGCACTCTCTGTGATTGCCCATTGTCGGTCGTAAAAGAGCCTACAGAGGACCACTTGTCTTTTCTTTCTCTTCGCCTCAGTTGGGAGTCGGTCGGGTCACATGATTGCGTGTGAGTCGTTAGCTGGCCAGCCTTCGCGTCTTAAGTCATTAGCGCGCGTCTATCCTACCCCCTCTCGTGTGCGTCCGTTTTCGAGGCCTCAGCGTCTATACGAACAAGTGCGGCTAAGATCGTTCCCACGCTCGTTCAATTTTCCGTCTCACCGGCTAAGCTAGCGTCATCGTAGGCGTGCTCCAACCGTGCGAGCGACAATCTTGTCACGCAATTACCTCACGAAGCGGCGTTCCTTCAATTATAACAGCGGCGACGACTAAGGCAAGCTACGCAATTATAACACCTACCCTTCTCAGTTGCACAAGATTCCGATGAAGGAGATTGCTCCCAACCTTGAATGCATAGCTCCTACTACATTCCGGCTTTCGATCACTCCTTTCTGCCTGCATCCACTGGTTTACTGTATTGGTTGCACCCATACTGCTCCTGTGTCTAGTGGTGGGAGGCTTTCGATCCGCGATCATAGCACCGTTTTGCCTTTGCATTCTGTTCCATGGTCGGTCGTTTAGAACATCAGCCTGCGCTATCTCGGGCTGCAGTCGAGTGGTAGCTGTCGGTATTAGCGTTTTTGTTCCGCGACTGAATATACGCTGTGTAGGACTCTCTCCGATATCAGTAGATGGCGTATTCCTTCGATCCAGTAGCATTATGTACGGATCCCGCTGGGTCACTTTGGCTTTTGTAAGCACTTCCTTTGCCTCCCTCACTGCGGACTCAGCTTTACCGTTTGATTGGCTATCATGTAGGCTGGTTAGCCGGTGACGAACATCCAATCTCTTGCTGAATGCAAGAAGCTCTGCACTATTACATTTTGGCTGGTTGTCTGAACTCACCACCGCTGGTATTCCAAGCCGGACGAATTGGCACCGCAACGTGTTCACCACGGCTTGCTTGCGAATTGTCGTAAGCACGTTGATCTCGAAGTAGTCACCACAAGAATCTACCGCAATCAAATAGTTCATTCCATTGTGAGAAAAAGTGTCTATTGAGCAAATTTCCAGGGTCTATCAGGAACGTCACGTAGCATTATCGGTTCTTCTGGCTGGCGTACGTCGTGTGCCTGGCGTGGTGTTCCATCGAAGACGTAGTCACACATTTGGCTGATCATTCCGTGCCAGCACCACAACATCCTAGCCAATGCCATGCAGTTGTTTGTTCCTAAATTTGCGCAATGTATCAGCTGTAGCATCAAACGCTGCAGTGCATTTGGAACTACTATCCTGGTACCTTTGAATATTAATCAATCCTGAGTAACGAGTTTGTCACGAAAATTGGAACATGGGGCCAGCTCCTTTGATAACTATTTCTTGTCTTCGGACCATCCGTTTCTGCTCGTTTGCTTCAGTAGCCTACACAGTCCGTCTTCCTCAGTGCAGCATTGGAGATGGTGCAAGCTTTCCCCAGTAACAGCAATCAGCTGGGTTGCATGGACAAAATTTGGGTCTTATTCCTTTCCTGGCGGGTCTGACAGGTGCGCTCTTGACAGTGCGTCCGCAAGGTGCACCTGGGATCCTGGCCGATAGACAATCGCTAGATCATACTGCTGCAGACCAATAAGCATCCTTTGCGGGCGGCGTGGAACAACATGGAGCGGCTTGCCGGCGTCCGACACTAAGGGCTTGTGACCGGTAAAGATGGTGGATTTGCGGTCAAACGTATAGTCATTTGCACGCTGCACGGCGTAAACCGGTGCAGCAATTCCTTTCTATATTTTCCCGTAACGACGTTCGGTTTCTGTCAGCGACCGGCTGCGAAAGTCGATAGGCTTACGGTTCTGCTGGATTCCGGCTCCACTACCACACTGACTGAAGTCACACTAGGTCTCGAGCGGCAGTGCTGGGTTATAGTAAACCAGGACGGAGACGATCGTGCTCAATTCCTTAATGTTGTGAAAGGCTCAATTCTGCTCCGTGTTCCAAGGTCACTTGTCACACTTTTGCGTCCTTTTTCAATCGGTGCCATTGCATCGGCTAATCTGGGCAAGAAAGGACTTAGGTAATTCATCATCCCATTCAGCCTTTTAACGGCTTTTACGTCAGTAGTAGGCATTTGTTTGATGGCACTGATATTCGCTAGGTCTGCTTTCAGTCCTTCAGAGCTTAGCACATGTCCATGCAACACCACTTCTCTCCTACGCAACTCGATCCTTTCCTTTGAGCCTGATGTTCCTTTCTAAACAGCGCTGCAAACTCGGTGATGGCTGTGGTCATGCTTCTCTCGCGTTGCTCCGAAAACCAAAAGGTCGTCTGGTACACAGAACGTTGCTGGCAAATCCTCTAAAGCCTGCACCAGTGTTTTCTGGAATATCTCGTTAGATACATGCAGTCCAATTGGTAAACGCAGCCAGCAAAAACGCCCGAAAGGTGTCCAAACCGTGAGCAGGTAGCTTGACTCCTCGTCAAGTAATACATGTTAACAACCTCGAAGCAAGGTCAACTTTAATGAACATTATAGCGCTGGATGGCACCGCAAGTACGTTGTCTAACGTCAGTAGCGTATAATGTTCACACTTGAGTTAGGCGTTAAGTGATGTTGGACCAATGCATACGCGTACTTATCCAGAGCTCTTAGCAATGATCGCCACCTGACTACGCCAATCGGTCGGCTCCTAACTTTTGGCTATTATACCCAAACTAGCAAGACGCTGCAGCCCATCTAAATATCTCTCACTTAAAGCAATAGGCACCTTTCTGTTCCGCAACATTACCGGCTTAGCGGATTCAATTAAAAATAAATTAGGACACATTTTGAACCTCCTCACGACCCCAGGCAAACACGCTCGGGCAGCTGTCAACCATATCCATGTTATCTTCACCCGAATGAACGAAACGTTCATGATTAAAAGTGATAAATCCAAGAACCTGAATAGAATAAATAGCCACACTGGGCATAATGTCTGAGACCATCAGGAAATCGAGTTGGTGTTCTGTGCCGTCTTTCGGATTGGTGTCCTACAGCTTGGCGGTAACTTTGGGCAGAAGCTGTGAACCATTCCACATTCTGAGGCAATTCTGTTTCCCATCGAATGTCATTTTACACAGTGCTTTACAGGTAGCATGTTGACAGTAGTCCCTGAGTCGATTTGGATGCGCACCGGTCGCACTCGCAAAGACACGCTTGTGCACTCTATGATTTTCCAAGTTGCTTATCGAAACTTCCTCTAACTGTTCGTTGTTGCTCTCGACTACTTGGCTGGCCTTGGCGGATCTGCAGCAGCAAGGAACTTGATTCTTTTTGCAGACCGTCGTGCACGGTCGGCCTAAAGCTGGGCAGCTCTCCTTTCTTTTTTGAACTACACGACCGCAAAAGTGACAACTCGGACTATGTCCTTCGGGTGTCTGGGACGGACTATCGCTAGTTCGGTGTACCGCGCATAGCTCGGTGTTTGTTTTTGCTCTCACAGGCGCGGACTACTGGGCCGCCCTTGCTTCACTCAAGCAGATGTCCACACATTGTTCCAAAGACAGGTTCTTCTGTCTCAGAAGGAGTTGCTTGAAGTCATCATTCTTTATGTCAATGACAATACCATCTCTTTTCAAGGAGTCTCGCATACAAGTGTAGAAGCGGCAGTTACGCACCAACAGATTCAGTTCTCTTTTGTATGTATCAAAGGATTGGCTTGTGGATCGATCGCGAAAAAATAAATACCTCTGATAAGTTTCATTTAACTATCCATCGCAAAACTTTCCGAAGCTTGTCAGCACTCCCGAAAGTTCGACTTCCTTACCTGCCTCACGGAGCTTTAATGCTTCGAGCGCCCAAATGGTTTCATCACCCACAGCTGCCCAAATATCGTCAAGTGGTACGCCATTGGTTTAAATAAATAATTAAATAAATGGTATATTCACGGTAAAACGAGGCACACCCGTGAAGGCGCGATCAAATACGCATACAAGCATAGCTTCCTTGGAATAGTAAAACATTACGTTTTAATAGAAGATATAACAGAAAAGCTGTAACTTTGTACAAGTGAGCCTTTTGTCAGGTAATAGACCAAGAAACACGATGGCGCCGGGGCGCGTAAAACTCAGTCATAACTGTTGTGTCAAGATACAAGTTGGGCGTGTCTTCGCCATGTAATAAGCCATGGGCCTAGGAGTACAAACAAGGTTTTGATGCAATCAATAACATTAAGAAATCGGAATGTTTTGTGCTCCGTCAAAGCATTCTTCATAGTGAATCAGCTGCACAGGTTGTATGCAGAAGTGTGGACTGCGAAAGTGTGAAATGTTCAGCCGTGACTTTATTCAGTGGCGAGCCACATCCGACACTGCAGTGATGTTAAGCGGACATTTGTGGCTTTTTATAGGGAGGGCGCTTGCCAGGAGAAAACCCACCACGTCCTGAAACACCGCGGTAGCTTCCTGTGAACAGTAGTGCTAACCGGCTATACATCGTGCAGACCGATTTTGCACTCTATTATCCGCAGTCGGTTGGCAGCAAACATCCTCCCTTGGTTGACCGATTGGCTTGGTAGTGTACCGGCAGTAGTTGTTGAAAACGGTCAATGATGCGAAAGGGTCGCAGCGTCGAAAGGTAAAGGGTGCAGGTGTGCAAAACTCTGTTAATAGAGGCTGGCTTTTTCCGTTACATACTTGTCTGGTTCGCAAACCGTGTCCAGCTATCCACGCTGGACTTGTCATGGGGATGGTATGTGCAGATGTTCCTTGTGGCTAAATACGTCCATAACAGGTGAAAAAGCCATTGCGTTGTCCAGTGCGGGATCGTTACTGGTTTTAACTCCGCAAAATGGAATCGGAACTCCTTCAAATATAAGTGAGTGTAATTGGCCCCACGGTTAAGTGCAAACTCCAGGAAAGGCCATCGGAAAGCCATTTATACGAGAGTAAAACTGTCCGCGGAATGATATCGGAAAAGCGCCAAGTGAATAGAGAATCGGAATGTTCTTTCGGAAATGTATGGCACCGAAACCAATTTTTTGTATGCCGGTGAGAAGGAGCAAAGCTAACAAGGTAATCACGCCAGCGTTGTTTGTCTTCCGTTGTGTACCATGGGATTCATGTATATATTTCAGGTGAGCGAATTGTGATACTGTGAGTACGAGGCGAACTAAATCCACTTGTTTAGACCCCGTGACAGTGGCGTCTCCAGAATGGCGGAAAGAGCTCCATTGGAACAATGATTGGGTTTAAAATGTTTCGAAATACTGGTAGCTCGGGTTGATGAATCAATTGTTCATTTGTTCTCCGAGCTTGGCGGTTTTCTCGCAAACGTTTCACCACCATGCGAGGTGGCATCCTCAGTGCAGTGATATGCAGCGTGTAAGTTTACTAAATGAGTCCTCCATCCATGATCGACCTGCAGGTGACTTTGAACGTGGCAGTGTCGATTTAGGTCCCGTGACCTCTACCCACTTCCCCAAGGCTAAAGTCGGCGCTCGAGTTGTTCTGTCTCAAACTGCGTGACAAAAGGTTCTTTAGGTCTTTCTGTCGTAGTGGCTCGTATACTGAATCGATGTCCATGTGCATGTTGATTGAATGTCTCGTTGAAAACCAAGCTTCCAAGAATTTTCTTTCTTTTTTGTTTCACCTCGTGCCAGGACTTCTGCTTTGCTCCAATCGAAGCTATGTCCTTCTTCATCTACATGCATTGAAACTAGCGACGATGCATAATGCTTTACACAGGCTCTCTTGTGTTCTTGTATCCTTGTTACCAATTTTCTTCCCGTCTGGCCAACATAATCCCTTTCGCAATCTCGGCAAGTTATTTTGTATACTACATTGCGTTGTTCATGTGCTTGCAGTTTTTCTTTTGGTTTTGAAAGGGTTTTTCTCAACGTGGCAGTTGGTTTGTGTGCTACGACGAGATGATGCTGTTTGAATAGTCTGGCTGCCATTTCCGATATGTTCTTCATATAAGGCAGAACAACCCGTTTCTCCGTTGTCGTTGTTGTTGTTGCCGCTGCCGCTGTTGTTGTGCTTGTTGTCGCCGCTGTTGTTGTTGTTGTTGTTGTAGGCTGTATGTTGACGTTGTTGTGATTCAGACACCTTCGGATGAAGCTTCGTGGGTATCCGTTGAGTTGGAAACATTTAAGTAGGTGTTTTTCTTCCTTTTGCTTTGCTTCTGTTGTACTGCAGTGTGTTCGCACTCTGCGAAACAGTGTCCGCACACAGCTTACTTTGTGGCATTTCGGGTGGTTGCTGTTAAAGTTCAGAATTTGGTCTGTGTGTGTGTCTTTTCTGTAGACCGATGTTTGCAGCTCGCCTTCCATAGTTCTTGTTACTAATACATCCAAGAAAGGGAGCTGTCTTTCTTTCTCCAGTTCCATTGTAAATCGGATGCCTTCCATGGCGTTATTCAATAGCTGTTGTGTGACTGTTATTTGGTTGCGTCTGATTATCACAAAAGTGTCGTCCACATATCGAACCCACAGTTTTGGGTTGACGAGTGGTAGTACCTCCTCCTCCAATTTCTGCATAACCATCTCTGCCATGAGCCTGACACAGTACTCATCAAGGGATTAAACTACAACTACAGAGATGCAACGGCTACCGACTTCTTAGCAGCCTTCGAAAGCGTCCTACAATCCAATGGATTAGACGAAGAGACTCAAAAGCAAATAAGACACACAATTGTTCCTGCTATAACGCACAACAAGCAATACAACGCCTTAAGCAGACAAGAAAAGGAGGCAATGAATAACCTGAAGTCTGATGAAACCATCATTATCCTACCAGCTGACAAGGGACGAATGAGTGTCATAATGAATAGAGAGGATTACATTGAGAAGGCCACACGCCTCTTGAATGACACAACAACCTACAGGTGCATCGACACGGATCCAACTTCGCAGCTGACAAACAAAGTAAACAAGACATTGAAGCAACTTCAAGAATTGAAGCAAATCACGAAAGAAGAGCGCGAGAGGATGAGAGCCCGCGACTCGAACATCGCGCAATTCTACGGACTCCCAAAGGTACACAAAGATAATGCACCGTTGCGGCCTATCGTGTCTCTCCCTGGAACACCCACCTACAACCTGGCGAAAGAAATGTGGAGACGCCTCAAACATTTAACCTATGGATCGCAATATTCCATAACCAATGCCCAGCAGTTTCTGCAAAAGATCAAAGACCTGCGATTAGATAATGATGAAACAATGATATCATTCGACGTGACTGCACTCTTCACGTCTGTCAACTTGCAGACAGCAATAGCGGTCATCACGGAACGGCTGGAGGTCGGTGAACAACAAATCGGCAAAATGACGACCGAAAATGTATGTAAACTGCTCCACTTGTGTTTGTCGACCCATTTCTCATTCAATGGAAAGATTTATGAGCAATTGAAAGGCGCACCAATGGGATCACCTGTGTCAGGGCTCATGGCAGAGATGGTTATGCAGAAATTGGAGGAGGAGGTACTACCACTCGTCAACCCGAAACTGTGGGTTCGGTATGTGGACGACACTTTTGTGATAATCAGACGCAACCAAATAACAGTCGCACAACAGCTATTGAATAACGCCATGGAAGGCATCCGATTTACAATGGAACTGGAGAAAGAAAGACAGCTCCCTTTCTTGGATGTATTAGTAACAAGAACTATGGAAGGCGAGCTGCAAACATCGGTCTACAGAAAAGACACACACACAGACCAAATTCTGAACTTTAACAGCAACCACCCGAAATGCCACAAAGTAAGCTGTGTGCGGACACTGTTTCGCAGAGTGCAAACACACTGCAGTACAACAGAAGCAAAGCAAAAGGAAGAAAAACACCTACTTAAATGTTTCCAACTCAACGGATACCCACGAAGTTTCATCCGAAGGTGTCTGAATCACAACAACGTCAACATACAGCCTACAACAACAACAACAGCGGCGACAACAAGCACAACAACAGCGGCAGCGGCAACAACAACGACAACGGAGAAACGGGTTGTTCTGCCTTATATGAAGAACATATCGGAAATGGCAGCCAGACTATTCAAACAGCATCATCTCATCGTAGCACACAAACCAACTGCCACGTTGAGAAAAACCCTTTCAAAACCAAAAGAAAAACTGCAAGCACATGAACAACGCAATGTAGTATACAAAATACCTTGCCGAGATTGCGAAAGGGATTATGTTGGCCAGACGGGAAGAAAATTGGTAACAAGGATACAAGAACACAAGAGAGCCTGTGTAAAGCATTATGCATCGTCGCTAGTTTCAATGCATGTAGATGAAGAAGGACATAGCTTCGATTGGAGCAAAGCAGAAGTCCTGGCACGAGGTGAAACAAGAAAAGAAAGAGAATTCTTGGAAGCTTGGTTTTCAACGAAACATTCAATCAACATGCACATGGACATCGATTCAGTATACGAGCCACTACGACAGAAAGACCTAAAGAACCTTTTGTCACGCGGTTTGAGACAGAACAACTCGGGCGCCGACTTTAGCCTTGGGGAAGTGGGTGGAGGTCACGGGACCTAAATCGACACTGCCACGTTCAAAGTCACCTGCAGGTCGATCATGGATGGAGGACTCATTTAGTAAACTTACACGCTGCATATCACTGCACTGAGGATGCCACCTCGCATGGTGGTGAAACGTTTGCGAGAAAACCGCCAAGCTCGGAGAACAAATGAACAAATTATTGGGTTCTTTATCTCCCGGAGGAAGGATCGTGTTTAAGCCAGCTGTCTATTGAGAATGAGTCGGCCCGTCCCAGTTGATAACCCTTCCTTTTTGGCCAAAGTAACTGGAAATCTCGGGAAGAAACGGGCAACGGACAAGTGGCATCCAAACCAGACAGGCAGCGATGAATCAAGAATCAGTTTCGAAAGACTGGTGGCGCGCAACAGTGCCTATGATACATTAAAACCAATGTGATTATGCGTAATATACATGAGTTGCAAGCGCGTTCTATACAACATGTCGCTGGTGTGGCTCAGACTACAACTACTACGTAGGAAGTATAAATAAATAAATATTTATTCTCGGCTATGCAGGCATGCTTGCTAGGGCCTGATCGAATAAGTGCATTTATATCTACATGTCATGGCAATTGTAACAGTGACAATTGGAAGTTGTTCATACGTTCATATTTGACACTGTATAAATAGGACAGAAAGAAAACTGAAGGATGCCGGTTGCCGTGAGTTCGGGCACGTTCGTGTGGACGCATTCAGTCTGCCATAAAGTGCAGTAACAATTCAGGCATGAATAGATCAAGCACTAGCACTGATCAATTGGAAAAGAGCTGGTGAAGAACACGCTCAATCGCGATTACACGATAAGCTGGGTTCATGAGTGCGTAGTGTAAATTACAATGGTGAACGCGCAGAAAAAAACGTGGCGACGAAATACGCAGATAAGAAAGTGTCGGGGCGTATCCATCATGGTAGTGTATTCTCACGATCAGCTTGTCAGTGTGAGTTTAGTGGCAGTAACTTTATTCATTGGCGTGTCACCTCCGCCACGTCGCAGTGCTGTTAAACGGACATTAGTGGCTTTTTAGGGACAACGCTTGCTAAGCGAAAACCCACCACGTCCTGGAACACTGCCAGCAGCGCATTCGAACGACAAGCTGCAAGTAGCAGTGCTTAGTATTGACCGATTATTGGTTCTGTTAGTCTCATTCAGGATACGCCCATAATTTTCGCTGGCTGATACATGATGGGGTAGGACTGTAACCTCCATGGGTCCTGTCACTTCCTGACGAAATGGCACTGCTTGTACGGTAGGTTAACTATAAATCGAGCATGAAGGCATGCTTTTTATTTGTCGTCGGTAGAACCGCGTAATGTCTCGGAGGGTATCCAGTAATATGTTGTTGAACCAAGTATTAGAGGTGAATGGCCAAACGCAACCGTTCAGGCCAGAGCAAGCTGCACGTTGTCCTGAATAATGAACCGGAAATCCTCCCAGAGTAAGTTCACTTGATTGGGGACACTGCCTTCCACGAACATATGGACGGTAAAAGTAATGCGGGCAGCTCCGGACGTGGTAAGTGAAAAGAATTTTAGTAGTGTAAAGGGCCGAACCCATTTGTTCTTGCCACAGTGAGAGTATTGTGTGTGCAAGTGTTGTGTTGGGATATTTCCAAACTACGTGCACAGCACATGCAGGAAAATCTGCCCTCCGGTTAGATGAAGTGACCGAGTTGACATTAAATGTCAGCAACTCCGAAGAAGAGGCGAGCAGACCCCAGTTTCTCAGGCCTTAGTATAGTGGCATCCAACCAAGGCAACAGATAAGTGTTTCTTCCATCCGGTAGGTACCAAGGCAGCGAAATGATTATCCATCCGTTTCCAGATAAGGAAATATTGCGCTTCGTCGAAGTGTTGAGGTCAAGACAATGGACGTATCCTCGGGTTCTGGCCACCGTTTCTGTGGAAATCTCGGAGAAAAAGACAACGAACAGAGACAGCCACACAAACAAACAAAAACGATGCATCCGGAACTCAGAGAAAAAGAGCAGTCGCAAATGTGCTTTTACTAATGAACCTCACATTATATGTATCATTATAAACTAAATATCTCCTGAACATATGTTCCATACAAATTTAGAATAGTCGTACCATGAACAGTGACGCCTCAGTGAGCTGCGCGATATCGCGAAGCGTGTGGCCTATCCGAAGGGTTTGGATTAGCCGGTGGTTTGCGACTAAGTCGTTTAATTAAGTAGTGAAGACGAGTGGTGTGGATCAAGGATAAGAATGAAATAAGCTGTTATAATAAAACATGAGCAAGTTCTCGGGGGGAAGCAATGCTTTGGGTATGCAGCACTTAGATCATATATGTCTCAGTAGTATGGAAAAAGTCAGAACTACGGTCAAAAAAGAATAGATTACTGCTAAGCATAGAGATGGACATATAGTTGAAAAGCAATCAGAGACCAAGATAAGGAAAAGACAGAGTAGGATTGAGAAAGGCTTTTATTGAAAGAGTGAAAAAGTCAACAAGGCTTTCGAGGGCTTAGGCAGTCAATTACGACAGCCAAACTAGGAAAGGCAACGTCTCATAATTTTGAGTGATTTCGAAGTGCAGGGGGTAGATCAAGTGAGGCTCGAGTGGTCAGCTCGTTGGGATTGGGACTTACAATAAAGGCAAGAAAAAGGCTAGAAAAATAAAGAGTAAAAATTTACCAGACCCTGGAGATAGAGAAAACATATGGCTGAGTCTGCACAGACGGTGCCACTGAAGTCTGAATAACAAAAGAGTAGGTGGAGAAACTGGCAGGTGAAGTGCGGCTAAATCACGATAAGGCAGTAAAGCTGGCCGTCAGTTGGAAAGAAGGAATGCAAGCAGAAAGCGAAGAAAGAAAAGGTTAGGGTCGGCCTGAGAAAGGTTTACTGCTAAGGAGTGGAGGAGCCCACGTGGCTTTCCAGGTGGCGGAAACTAGAAGTTGAGTCAGCCGAACCAGTGTTTTGTAACGTCGAATAACTCTGAGTAAAACTGGAAAACAAGTGGCCGATCTGACGAGTCTGGCTTAGTCGGCGCGAAGGAATAGCATGTAAAAATAAAGGCAGGAAAAGATCCGCAGCAATAGAGGGTGAGCGAGTCAAGCAGGCTCTCCGGAGAGGGGCACAAGAGCGTTCAGTCCGTATAGCGTACACCACTTAAGGCAGGGCGGCATTGGAGCAGTCAGAGAGGGAGGCTAGTCAGTGGGACTAGATCACCTCGGAACATTAAGATCCGGCACTCCAGTTGAAGAAGAAATAAAAAGAGAGCGCGGTAATAAAGGTTAGGCTCTTCACGCGCAGGATTAAGAGACCGATATAACAACGTGGGTCTGCAGAATTGAGCGAATAATACGATGGTTGGAGAGAAACGGGTAAACCGATGTTGATGTCAGCAGTCCGAATGCTAGAAGCCCATTAGGTGAAACTAAGGCGAACTAGGTTGAGACCGAATGCGGGAGCAACCGTACAGCAAGCAACGTTTCAGTAGGAAAAGGAAATTCAAAGAATCGGCAAGGAGCGGGTGAGGGCGGATTGCAGTGCGAAGAGTAATTCGTGAGAGTAATTACCTTAAAGCGCTCATTATTCCACAGTCCAAATGCCGTCAGAATCTAGAGAAAAGAGTCACAGAGGGTCAAAACTGCCGTGCACTGAGAGTCGTTATCCCAAGTACAGTCACACCAACAGGCAAAGGCGAATATACGGTAAAAAGTAGAGGTATATGAAGCGAGGTAAGTTGCGCATGCTAATGGAAGTGATTGTCAAGAAACACTTGGCAATGGTCCGAGTGCGGCCACTAATCAGGAACGAGACCGGAGTGGCGGAGACCATACGCACGAGGACAACTTGGTTCGGTGCAACGAGTATAAGCCGTGGGAATAAAAATGGAGCGCAATAACAGCGAAGACCATGGGTAAGAGGAAAATAAAAGCAACTGGGGTTTAGACGCAAGTGGAAGAGAGCGAAGTTGCTGCCAGACAATGGTCGGAAATGACACGGACATCTTGGAGTTTTAGGAGGGCAGAAGCACGTTCATGTAAGAACAGATTAGCCGGCGCACTGAGATTGGGTCGTACAATTGTGGTGAGAACGACTGTGGGGAGGGTCAGCGGCGATAGACAGGTTAAATATCAAGTAGGCTATCCTATACAGGGGTGATTAGTTCCGGCAAGCCTCTCGAAGTGTGGGAAACCCATCAGGCGACACTTGCGTAATTGGTGCATTTAGATTGAGTCGTACAGATAAAAGGGGAAGAAACTAGAGGGGATCAGCGGTAAAGAGTAGGAATGAGAGGGAAGCGGCTGTTTCGACATTGGATGAGCAAGTTCAGCACGTTCTTGAGTTAATGAAGGCAGCATTGAGACTGTAGGGTCTAGACCGTTAACATCCCGGTGGACTGGAAGAGATCACAGCGAAGCAGACTAGTTAGATGGGCTAGGTTAAGGAAGGGCACTGAGATTTGGCTGCCGGTTTGAAGAATTGAGAACAAAGAGCGCAGCAAGGAGATGAAAGTCAGGATGAAAAAAGGTTTACTGCTAAAGTGTGGAGAAGCCAACGGTGCTCACGTAGAAAGGAGTATGAATGGTTCAGCCTTACGAACAATGGCCGGTAGTGTCAGAGAGCCTGAGAAAACTTGGTGGGCAGCAACCTGTCAGACAAGACTGGATAAGTTTACTAGTGAGATTGAGGTACCTAGTTAATTATAGAGGACAACTGGAGTAGCTCAAGAAATTGACAGGTTAGAGATGGAAGTGTCTGTATTAATAATGTGTGAACAAGACTAGCAGGCTCTCAACGTAAGAGATAAATAGCTTTGAGTCTACAGAGCCTAGAGCATTTACATCTTTTTAGTCTGGCAAAGGTCAAAGAAGCAGACCGGTCAGATGAGACTAGGTTATTGCACGGTACTGAGAGTTGGCAGTCCAATTAAAGAAAAAAATGAAAGCAGAAAGCTTCAAAAGGAGAGGAGAGGGTCCGGATAGAAAGAGTTTTACTTATAAGGTGTGGAAAAGTCGATGAGGCTCACGAGGTAATGAGGACAGCGTGTTCGGTCTTCCGAACAAATGCCGGTAACGTCACAGCAGTCTGAGAAAACTCGGAGGGCAGGGGACCGATCAGACGAGACTGGATTTGCCGGCATGACAGGATTAGCCGGATTAGTATCCAACTTTGTCAGGGTGACGAAATCCCTTTGACATCATGCTTTCAGTCATTTGCATAGCGGTCGGCAGTGTGATAGACGTCCGTCCAACAAAAACGAGCGGGTTCCGGCGCGTCGGCTTCTTCTCCTCTCTTATAATGTCTTTTTTCTCCCCGGCAAGCAAGGAGACTGCATCGCGATCATGAAGTCGTTTATCAGTATTATGCTGGAATACACAGGGCGTATACACACCATTTATAACAGTCCGTTTCAATGGCTCCTCACTAGTATTTACATTGTGACGCTGGCCTTTTCCCCTTGGATTATGCTTGCTCGCCACTTTCGCTCTGTCTAAACTCACCTTGACCTTCTTATTGGATATACGATTGGCGGGGTTGGGCCCGCGCGCTTCTTCCCCCAGTCCATTTCCACAAGCCTTGGCTCAAGTGTGCACGAGTGTGCGCTATTTCACTTGCTGACGCCTAGTAAATAATTAAGTAAATAAATAAATAAATGGTATATTCTCTGTAAAACGAGGCACACCTATGAAGACATGATAAAAATGCACACAACCATAGCTTCTTTTGAATGTTAAAACATTTCGTTTTAATGAAAGGAATAAACGAAAAGATGTAGTCCATATGAGCGAGCATATTGTCAGGTAATAGTCAGATCAAGGACCGTGGTGGCGCTGTGGCGCGCAAAAAAACTGTTGCGTCAAGATACAAGTGGGGAGTAAATTTTCCATGCAGTGATCCATGAGCCGAGGAGCCCAAACAAGGTTTTGGTGCAATCAATGTCCATTAGGAAGACGGGATGATCTGTACTCCATTAAAGCATTCTTCATAGTAAAATCAGTTGCACAGGTTGGGTGTAGAAGGCTGAGGACTGCGTCTGTGTGAACAGCTTAGCTGTGACTTTATTTTGTGGCGAGTCACATCCGCCAAGTTGCAGTGTTGTTAAGCGGACATTTGTGGCTTTTTATAGGGAGAACGCTTGCCAGGCAAAAACCCACCACGTCCTGGAACACTGTCGTAGCTTCCGTTGAACTGTAGTGCTAATCGGCTGTGCAACGTATAGGCCGATTTTGCACTCTATTATTCGCAGTCGGTTGAAAGCCAAAATTCTTCCTTCGCTGGTCGAATGGCTTAGTAATGATCCGGCAGTAGTCGTTGAAGCCGGTCAATGATGTAAACGAGTCGCAGCGTCGAATGATAATGATGCAGGTGAGTAAACACATTATTAATAGAGGCCGGCTTTTTCTATTATATTGTCCGGTTCGCTACCCGTGTCCAGTTATCCAGGCTGGACTTGTCATCGGGACGGTGAGTGCAGTTGTTTCTTGTGACTGAATATGTCCATAACTGGAAAAATGCTATTCTCCACAAGGTGGACAAGGAATTCCTTCAAATGTAAGTGTAATTGTCTCCATGGCCAAGTGAATACTCCATGAAAGATCATCGGAAAAGCCGCTTATACGCGCGCAGTGCTGTCCGTGAAGTGAAATCAGAAAAGCTCCAGGTGACTGGAGAATCGGAATGTTTAAGGCAGTGAAGGTAATCACGCCAGAGTTGTATGTCTTCGGTTGTGGAACAGTGGATCCACGTAAATATGTTATTCCAGGTGAGTAAATTGTTCTACTGTGAATACGAGGCGAGCTAAATCTATTTGTTTAGACCCCGTGGTGGTAGCTTCTCCAGGATGGCGGAAAGAGCTCCATTTGGAACGAGGTGTAGATTCTTCATCTCTCGGAGAAAAGTCCAGGCGTTTAAGCCATCTGGCTACTGAGAGTGGGTCGATCAGTCCCAGCGGATAATCCTTCTTGTTTTGGCGAATATAACTGTGGAAATCTCGGGAGAAAAAACGGCAACGGGCAAGAGGCAGCCAAACAGCAATGAATCAAAAAGCACAAACACAGACTGGTGGCGCGCAACGGTGCTTATGATACGTAAAAACTTATATACTTTTGTTTAGTGTACATGATTTGCAAGCGCGTTCTTTACATCACGTCGCTGCTGTGACTCAGACTACAACCACTAGGTAGGAAGAAGGATCTTCACGCGCAGGGTCAAGAGACGGATATAACAAAGCGTGCTGACAAAGTTAAGCGACTAATACGATTGTTGGAGGGAAACGGGCAAACCGATGATGATGACAGCAGTCCGAATGCGAGCGGCAACTTTGGTGAAACTAAGGACAACTAGGTTGAGATCGAATGCGAGAGCAACATAGGTAGAGCAACGTTCCAAGCAGAAAAGGAAACTTAAAGAATCAGCTATGGGCGGATGAATGCGGATGTCAGTGCGAAGAGTAACTCGTGAGAGTAATTAGGAGACGATAGTCAGGATGAAAAATGTATACTGGTAAAGTGTGATGAAGCCAAGGACGCTCTCGTGCGAAGTATGAATCGTTCAGTTCTGAAAAATCACCGGTAATATCCCGGTAGTCTGAGAGAACTCTGAGAGCCGGAGACCGAACAGACGAGACTTGAATAGTCGACACATCCGGAGGAATCGTGGTAGTCCCAGAGAATTTCACTAATCAGGTGATGACAAAGAAGGGCATGGCACTAAGCGTTGCTCGTCAGATTAAAGGTTTGAGGGGACAGGTTACTGATGGAAGTGCCTATATTAATAAAGGGTAAACAAGTCTACCAGGCTGTCAATGTAAGCAAGACATAGTTTTGAGTCTACAGAGATTAGATCGATATATTTTGCTAGTCTGGAAAAGGGCAAAGGAGCAGACCGGTCAGGTAAGACTAGGTTATTACAGGGCACTGAGAGTTGGCAGTCCGATTATAGAAGAAATGAAAGTAGAGAGCGCCATAAGGAGAGGAGACGGTCCGGATAGAAAGAGGTTTACTTATAAGGTGTGGAAAAGTCCATGGGGCTCGCGAGGTAACGTAGACAGAGCGTTCGGTCTTCTTATCAAATACCGGTAACGTCACAGCAGTCTGAGTGAATTAGGAGAGACGGGGACCGATCCGACGAGACTGGATTAGTCGGCACCTTGAGAGTAAGTCGGACAGTTAAGGTGGGAAGATAAATAAAGAGTCAGCAGAGACGGATAGGTTTGGGATGCACGGGGATACATGAATATAAGGGATGCAAGTCAGGCAGGCTCGCAGTGTGATATAAATTGTGTGTAGGTGAGAGAGAGCCTAAAGCTACATTTCGCTAGTTAGGAAGCAGTCAAAGATGATAATAGGGCAGGGCTCTAAGAGCTCGCTCTACGGAAGAAGAAGAAATAAAGACAGACCGCGATAAAAAGAGGACAGAGTCGAGAGTTTACGTTTAGGGCTAAGAAATGCGACAATTAACGTGACTCTCGAGGTAATGGTGACAGAGCGTTCAGTCTTCCGAGCAGGGCAGGCAACGTCGCAGAAGTGGGAGAGAAGAAGACCGATCAGCCGAGATTGGATTTGGTCGGCGCATTGTGATTGAGTCCTATGGCTTATTTGGGAAGGTACGTGAAGTCAGTAGGATTGGACTGGTCAGATAGAAGTGGTTACATTAACATAGGGCGAACAAGTTCAGCAGGCTATCATGGTGAGGGAGGTAGTGCTTTGGATCGACGGAGTCTAGACCGCTAACATCCCCGTAGCCTGGTGGCAGTCCCAGAGAATTTGGCTGATCGGCTGAGGCTGATTTACAGATGACAGAGACTGAATCGTCCGATTGAAGAATGATTGACTACAGACGACGCTCAGTCATCAATACTATGGCCAGTAATGTCACAGGAGTGTGAGAGAAGTTGGAAAGCTGGCGACCAATCAGACGAGACAGGATTAGTCGGCGAAACGAGATTGAGTCTAACAGCTAATTTTGGAGGGCAAATGGAGTGGGTCGAGAGGCGGAGGTGCCTACATGAATAGAGGGTAAACAAGTCTAGCAGGCTGTCAACTTACGTGCGACATAGCTTTGAGTCTACAGAGCCTAGACCGTTTAAATTTTGCTGTTCTGGAAAAGGTCAAAATAGCAGACCGGGCAGATGAGACTAGGTTATTACAGGGCACTGTGAGTTGGCATTCCGATTAGCGCAGAAATGAAAGTAGAGAGCGCCATAAAAAGGAAAGACGGTCCGGATAGAAAGAGGTTTACTTATAAGGTGTGAAAAAGTCCATGAGGCTCATGCGGTATTGAGGTCTGAGCGTTCGGTCTTCCGAACAAATGTCGGTAACGGCACAACAGTCTGAGGGAACTCGGAGCGCAGGGGACCGATCAGACGAGACTGGATTAGTCGGCACATTTAGAGTAAGTCGTACATTTGAGGTGGGAAGCTAAATAAAGAGTCGGCAGAGATGGACAGGTTAGGGATGGAAGAGGTTATATGAATATAAGGCATGCAAGTCAGGCAGGCTCGAAATGTGCGAGAATGGTGTTAGTGAAGCAGAGCCTGGCACTGAATTTCGATACTCGAAGATGGTAATTAAGCACGGCACTGAGAGCACGCTCTCCGGTTGAAGAAGAAATAAAGGCAGACCGCAATAAGGAGAGGACAGACTCGAGAGTTTACGTTTAGGGCTAAGAAATGCGACAGTTAACGTGGCTCTCGAGGTAATGGTGACAGAGCGTTCAGTCTTCCGAGCAATAGCCGGCAGCGTCACAAAAGTCGGAGAGAAGGAGACCGAGCAGCCGAGATTGGATTTGGTCGGCGCATTGTGATTGAGTCCCATGGTTCATTTGGTGGGATAAGTGGAGTCAGTAGGATCGGACTGGTCGGAAATAGATGTGGTTATATTTACATAGGGCAAACAAGTTCAGCAGGCTGTCAAGGGGAGGGATACACTGCTTTGGATCAACGGAGCCTAGACCGCTAACATCCCCGTAGCCTGGTAGTAGTTCCAGAGAGTTTGACTGATCAAATGAGGCTCAATTAGGGTATGGCACAGAGAGTCGGCCGTCCGATTGAAAAAGGATTGAATAAAGACGGCGCTCAGTCATCTGAACGATGGCCAGTAACGTCACAGCAGTCGGAGAGCAGGAGACCTATCAGTTGAAACGGGATTAGTCGGCGAAATGAGATTGCTTTTGGAGGGCAAATGGAGTGGGTCTAGAGGTGAACAGGTTAGACGTGGAGGTGCTTATATAAATAGAGGGTGAACAAGTCTAGCAGGCTGTCCACTTAAGTGCGACATAGCTTTGATTCTACAGAGTCTAGACCGTTTAAATTTTGCTGTTCTGGAAAAGCTCAAAGTAGCAGACTGTTCAGTGAACGGCTGCAGACTGGACGCTATCACAGGCGAACTCTTTTCTGATTGGCTGACCAATCTGCTTCGGACAGCATGCTCACTCCCAACCGGGCTGACCTGTTAAGTTCGAGCGGCGTTAAAGCACTTTCAACTACTAGTGTTTCCTGCCCCCAGCACACAGTGCCATTGAAATCCTGTAGCAGTGAGCCACTTATTAGGATATTTCTTAATATCACCGTATGTGCTGAAAAGTTATACGGCATTGGTAGCAAATTTTTTGGCTACGTAGTTGGCAGTCTCTCCAGGACTGGGGAAATACTGCAATTTATGCGGTATTTTAGGTCTTTTGTGGACAGCACTTAAGCAATGTCTTGACTAATATATCTGGCGTTTATTGTGGCAATAAATACGATACAATGCTGGTTTATATTTTTGGCTGCGGTTAAATCCAGTTGAGTTTTACGCTCTTGGTCATCCATTAGTCGGATATAGTTTTTATATTTTGCATCTATGATTTCTAGCTATATACACCAAATTGCCGTCCACCTTTAGAAGATATTTTTGTTGAATTTTTTCTTTTACTCGGAACCATTACCAGTCATCTTTTTCCATAACTAATGCCATCTCTTTTCTCTCTTTCCATGAGCCTACCAGGTATCAGGAGCCGTAATTTTTAGAATATGGCTGATGGACGTAGAATAAATAAATAAATAAATAGGTATATTTCTAGACCGGCTAGAGGCTGCACTCTTAAGGGTTCAGATCAATCTTTACATTAATCCGATGCTCTGGCATGGAAGTAGGCAAAAGACAAGTATATGTTCCTCGTTAACAATTACAAATGCATAAGCATTGTTTGGTGTGCAGCTTCTGTTTGGTAGGTGCCCACTTTAAAAATTTTCTGGTTCCTTCTGTCGATATTGAGCTCCTTGTTCTTTTGTTGCGAAAGCTGCGCGGGGGTGTAGTTTTGCCTTTTTTCTTTGGAACGGGATTTAATTCACCACAAGTTCACTTTAAATCCATTGGACATTTGTTGGCCCGCTCAGTCATCACAATTGTTGGCTCGCCCCTGAAAAACGAAAGTTAGAAGATAATTTCAATAAATGCGGATGCAAAGAAAAAGGATTTGTTAGGAGACATAATAAAGCGGCGTGCTTCACTAGAAAAATACAAATTAACAGAAAATATAACAAAGCTTTTCTTGCGCTGATATTGCTTTCTGGCGCAAAATTTCAACCTGAGTAAATCGCAAAAGAGAAAAACATTTTCTAAGCCTAGAATACTGCGTAAAGTAGCACAAAAATATACCGATCTGGACAACTTTTAACCACTGAATACGCTGAAAGCAAAAGCCATGCAATACGTGGAGTAGTTTGCTTATGGTTGAGTGACGGTTCCTACATCTTTGGCGTATAGTGAGTAGAAGGTGCACCATCGGCCCATGTTAAATGGAACGCAACCGATAATATCGAAAAGGATGCCGATCTACGGTGGAATCCATCAACTATATAACGGAACGTATTGAAGCCTGTGCACTATGTGTAGGCAGACGAAGCCGTCGCCAACTGAATTATTGCGTGCCACAAAAGCCATTCCCGTCATTCTTGTGCAATACTTGCCAGCAAGCATTACATAAACTTAACTCCCTTATTATTTATGCAAGAGCAGGTGATTACTGCACATGATGATCTGTCCCCTCGCTGGCACAGCTTCTAGCGAAGTCTAAGGTGTTTCCTTATTTATTTATTTACTTACCCTGGTGGACTACAATATAAATATATCGAGGTACCTGAACTCGATACGGTGAGGTAGTTTCCAAAGAAAGTAACTTTGGATACATAACAACTGAGGTATGATGAAGGTTTGATCAGGTTTGTCAGAGATTTTCGATTTTTGTCGAATTTGTAACTTTCGACAGATAAGGTGACATCACTTGTTTCGGAAGTTATCCACAGGTGAGATGGACAAAGCAAAACGCCAAGCAAATGTAAGTAAGCAGAATGTTGAAGCGTAGCATTTTAGGATGCATGATAATTTCGGTAAACACCGCTGGCGAGGTGGGTAGTTAATGCAGAGTATGATAACGCCAGATAAATGAATAGTTCATTTAGAGTAGTAGTGAACCCAAATGTTCGGACCTGAGGAAAGGCAAACCAGCAAAATTATCCCTACATAAGTTCCATCGTACTTATGCTGCATGCTGTGCCAAAACGTTGGTGAATGGCAACCGGGTAAAATCCTTGCTTATTCATGCGTTTTCAGCTTTTCATATCCACAACCTCTAGCTATTCTCTGCCCTTTACTTCATTCCCACTTTAGAATACTGGCTCAACTGGCTTCGCACTATGACTCGAAATAGTCTTCTCTGGTCTGCGTCTAATCTCAGAACGAGGGTATTACCACCCTCTCCTCTAGCACGCTTCACTACATTGTAGTTTAAGTGTCATCCATCTGCAGCTGCTCCTGATGAGCATCACCAAACTTTCGTTAGCTCCACGTTCCATATTACTAGGATTAACTTCTTTGCACTCATGCGTTGTCTCCACTTCTGCCTACACGTCCAGCTGGATTAAATTTATGACAGTTTATGTTTCTCTTGGATTTGCCTGTCCCAATGCTGTCCGCCTGAAGGCTTTCTGTGACTTATCTCTTCTTGACATGAAAGCAACAATTTGCTTTGCCGACGTATTGACTATCCTTTCCGAGTAAAGTCCCCATGTTTAATTGCACCAGTTACCTAACCAAGACTGATGCTGCTCACGAACTCTTCCTCAGTAGGTCAATTTAAGTACCCATTTATAACTATCCATACCCTAACCCCACTAGTGTCCCAAGCTGCTCTGTAGAAACTAGGCTGCATCCGAGCCCTAAATGACTCTCCCTTAATCATGCGCTATCTAGGAGTTTCAGATCTCCCGCCCCTACCTAGTATCTGTCTTTTGCTTCATTCCCACTACCGACTACCGGTTCAACTGGCTTTGCACTATAACTTGAAATCGACTTCTCTGATCTCCGCCTATCTTCGAAAACTGTGTGGTACCTCCCACTCATCTAGCACGCTTCCTTACGTTGTAGTTTAAGTGTCAACACTTTGCAGCCTTCCCTTTTGAGCCCCTCCAAACGTTCGTTAGCCCCACCCTCCGTTTTCAATGCGACTAGCTTCTCCTTGCATATGCTTTATCTTCACTTCTACCTACCGTTCAGCTGGATTTCCTTTTGACTTTATGTATGTATCCAGCAGATAGGTCTGCCTTTCAGTGCTGTCCGTCTAAACTATTTCTATGACCTTTGGTTTCCACTGACCTGTATGCAACAGTCTCCTCTGCTGACTTATTAACTATCCTTTTACTGTAACTCACCTACGTACAAATATTTTAGTTCCCTAAATAAGAATGCCGTTGTTTACGAACTTATCCTCAATTGGACAAATGCATAAACCCTCACTTGATCACGTTCATTAACTTAATGCGCATTTTTCTGCCTGTGAACACTCTTTTATATGACGCCGATTGCACTGCTCTGCTCTTCAACCTCTAGCTCCTTTTAGCCTATTGCTTACTCTCTCAACTAGCACTACCATATAACTAAATGCGTCTCACTCAAGTCCATCTGTTTCCGAAGCTTGTTAATTTCTCTCTTATCCTACCAAGCTAAAGTAGCTGTATGGGTTCGTCGGTCCTCATTTTAATCCCACTCTATTAAGCATGCCGTCTCCCAATTCTTGGCACGGCCCTAGTCCAACTTGGCCAGCCGTGTTGGCTCCTTGTTAGACAGTAGACGATCACTGTTTAAACGTCTCCGGTGGACACGGCAGTTAATACACTCAAACAGCCTCTCACCCAGATTTCGGCTCCGTCCCCCGAGTATGCAGTTAGCTTACATTATGGACGTCGCTGTATGGGTTAGCTACTTCGTTTAACCATCTCACCTTCTTCCGGATAACTATCCTAATAATTACACAGTTTTGGTCTCCTTTGTTCCGTCTCTTGCTTTTCTGACGGAGCTCAGACTATGGATGTGTGCGCGTCTTAGCGTTATTAGTCCAAGTTGAGACGTTCGACTCTTAGTTAGCGTGCATCCGCTGTTCTTCGATTCTTTGCATTTGTTTCTACCTTTTGCATTCTGCTCTATGAACTGACTGCTCTTTGCTCTGCGGCTCAATCCAGCTGGCCCTAGATACACCAAATATGCCATGCGCTTTCGGACGGATGGAATCAAGGCTAAGTAAGCCCATCGTTCACCCGTTTACCTATGCATGTTTCTAATACCCGTACTTTTGTTGAACTTTCTTCACCGGCTTCTTTCTTTGGACCGTGCGTTCCGCAGGGCCTCCGCCTTACGCTGTGTTTTATTCGGAGCGGCAGCTAAAACGTGTTTTAGGAATGCCACTGTAAATCATACATACTATACAAAATTGCATAGTAACACACAGCTAGGTACCGCCTCTTGCCATCAGTCATTTTCAGTGCTTAGAAATGCAGTTTTGTCTGTACGCTTGTTTGGACCTGTATTGCTCCTTTTCGTTTTTCCGGGATATCCGCAGCTATGTCGGCCGACGCATGGGGCTCAGCATCTAACACTGGCCAAGCTATGCACAAAAGCCAGCTGACTCTAAACAAGTAAGCTCTTCATCTGGCTTTCAAGAGAAAATCATCCTTCCATTAATTTTTATTTTGCTCCATAAGGTGTTTCATCTTGTTACTTTCGAAGATTCCGCAGTACGGGGTCTAAAAATAGGTTTAGCTTGTCTCACAATCATCTGACCACAGCTTCCTCACCTGGAATATTCTTTACATGGTTTCCGTGTTCATGTACGTATGACAAACCCTACTGTCGCGATAATTTTAAACTGACTTGGGCAGTCAACCTGCCTTGTCCTGGTGTCGGAACAATTACATTTGGCACCCTGTAATTCTACAAAAAGACTTTGACACAGCACTTACCAAAGCTTAGCTGAGGTCATACAAGGAGACGTTACTGGAGCAAGAAGACGTTTCTCCTTGACGACACCTCACCAGTAAAGGAACTATGACACCATTCTGGGAACAAACATATTTTATTTGGCCTCAATTCCGGGGGTCAGCCTTATTACTCTGATAAGTCTACTCAGTACCTGAATAGTAGTAATGTGAACACCTAGTGAATCCCGGATTTGAATGACGATAGGCGATTTCGCCTAAGATGGGACGAAGTTGACCAATAGGATCAACTGCGTTCACCATCTAAATTGTTCTGTGTGAGTACACGGAAACAAGCCACCACGCCACAGCCAACCCACTACAAAAGAAAAAGCAAACTCCGTTAATTCGAAAGCACTATGCACCTGCACAACCTTTCAGCCGACGCACTTGGGCATCCCGTTTTCTAAGGAACGTAAAGACAAATGGCAGAAATTGACTAAGCGATTCCGTTAACCAACGTGGAAATTGGCTGCCATATGACTGCGAATAGCCGAGTGAAGAATCTTTTGTAAGAACATTGTGTCGATCATTACCATTCAAACAGACCCACGGAAGTGTTTCATGTCGTGTTAGACTTCGGCTTTGTAATCAATTTTGTTATAGAAATCTACATATGTCCGTTTACCAGCACTTCAACTTGGCGGATGGTACTTGCCTATGAATAAAGTCACTGCCCACAAATTCACATTAGAAGGTTAACCAGAGCGACATTTCTCTACTTTTCAATACCTTTTTGATACCTTCACTAATAATTATACTTCCCTGTCTGTACTTTCCGGCACTACTCTATACATAAAGCTTTTGCGGCTGCTCTTTGCAACACACACTTGAACTCCGAGTATCGGCAATTTAAAAACCATTCCGTTCCTGACCGGTAAAACTCCCCTTTCCGTAAATACTATATATTGTGAGGCCAGTTCATTTTATTCAAAACAATGTGTTTGTTGCAAAACGTCTCGTCTGTACAGCCTACATAATGCCTGGTTTGGTGTGCCAGGTTAAATCAGCTAATAAACACTTTAAGGCTTTATTTATGTAGCGAACCTATGATATCCGCACGTCTCATCCGGCAAGCTTATTACTAAAGACAAAGGGTGGTGAGGGTCGTATAACGTGCATGGCATGAAATGCCAGTGAAGTAGATATTTTGAAAGAATGGCCGAGGAAATAGTTAGGGGTGAATTTAATTGTTCAGCCATCAAAGGTAATATTTTCAGTAACACGTACCGTGCTACTGACATTATCTTCCGGCAAGCGAGGAGCAAATTCTTCCTCGGTTCGACAATTGAGGACCGCTGAATAAAACTTTACCACAAAAGTGTTAATTCTTAGGCGGTGGATGAGGACGTGAAGCCGACAACAGCAGGATAACTCACGCAGGGCGGGAAGCGGAAGTGACTTTCGTGCTAACGTCGCTGCCGTCCGGTGACATTTTACATATTGGATTTATGAAAAATGCCACTCTCTAACTATAGTACGGGTATAGATGTGACAGGAATGGTGTCAGACAACTTCGACTAACCTGCTGTAGGAATAAGGCTGTCGTCTTGCGAGCGGCAGAATAGGAGCATTTCAGTGTGTATTGTAAGTTTGCTCCACAGAAAAGCGCTGAAGTGGTTGGATAAGAAGGAAGTATCAGGAAGTAGGCAAGCCGTTGCTAAGCACATGAGAGACAACCGTGAAGCTTTGCAGTTGCATGGGTGCAGTTGAAGGCACAGCAAGTCAGATATGTTTAAAGCGAGGATCGTAAATTGTACAGTATATAAGAGGTAAATGGAGTTAACGCGTATAAGTTGAATTGGAAGAGGCAAACATACAACCGTAGAATAAGAAAGTTATAAGTCGCCCGGGTCGGCAACAAACCAATAAACAAATAAATATTATATCCTTGAATACATTGATGCACACCAAATAGGTTGTGCTCAAAATATCACAGATAAATATCCGTCAGAAAGCACGTTTCATTACGTGCTCCGGAAGATGGGTGAAAGCCATAGAATTTGCTGAAATGAAAACTTACTGACGGGGACAAAATGGATTGTGATGTGAAGCTGGACTGGGTTCTTTGCTGTTTTTAATATAAATCAAAGATATATTCCATGGCTTCCAACAAGGCACGCCCTACCACTTTGCTGATGCCATGAAAGTGGCATTCAGTTTGATCCCAGCTGCCTACGCAATGGCCTCTCCAGCATCCAAAGCGATCTTGGCTCTCTGGAAACCTATTGTGACCTGTGGAAACTACTTCTCACCAACGAAATGTAACGTCCTTTCCTACCGGTGCTCCATATCCCTCAAACATATTACATCCTAACGGAATACCACTAGATAACAGCTTCAACATGCGCGAACTCGGTGTGCACTACTCAAGCTCATTGAAGTTTGTGGAACAAAAGGGCTATAGCTCTGAAAAGCCAGATTTATCGTTGGCTATATACTAAGTTCAATGAGCTTGTTGGGGCCTTCCCTCATGCTTTACAATTTGTGCCCGACTTATAGTGGAGTACTGCTGTATAATGGTTACTAACACTCAAAAGCGATAGGATGGTCATCGCGAAATTCCAGCGTCCCTTCACTAAGGGCCTTCTGGAATCATCTACGCTCAATTGACAAAGGCGCTGCAAGCAGCTTGGTTTGGAATCACTTTGGCTGCGGAGACTTAAAACCAACCTAGCTTTTCTATATAAGCTAATCAAAACATCGGTCTCATGTATGGACAGATATTTTCAATAACTAGGGGATACAGGTCTTCTGCGCAATAGGCCACACTCATTCTCACTACCCAAAACACGCTGCTCCATAAGATTTCAGTTCGTTCTTTATAGATATGCGCATGTATGGAATAAGTTACCTGAAGCCATCAAAGCATCTGATAGTACCACGCAATTCTCCACCGCCATAAATAGACTACCAAGTGTCCCTAAAGTGGCAGCTATCCAGGGCATCTGCATCCCGAAGGACGAGCCTTTGGAGAACGGCCCTGATCACGTATAGGATCCCATACAAAACCTAACTTGAGCGGAATAATCCTAATGCGCCAACTGCCTTGTTAACCTATACACATGGCACCAATAAGCCTTCTTTCAAACCTACCCTGTCCTCTCCTTATCACGCTCTTCGCTTTTAATTCCTTTTCTATCAGACTGCCGTTTGTCAGTGCCCTGCCCTCAACTAGTCTCAGTTTACTAGCCTGCTTTGCTTTGACTTGCTTCCGACTACCAAAATGGAAACAGTCACGACTCTGTAGACATATGGCTATGCCCCCTTCCAACAGCTTGCTGGTCTTGCTCACCATTTATTAATATAGCCACCTCCATCTCTAAGCTGTCCATTTCTGCTGACTCTCGCAAAAGATTGTGCCGGTACCGGTCATTGTTTGGAAGACTGAAAGCTCTGTTCCCCTTCACTCCTTGCCTTTCCCCACCTTATCAGTAACCCAGCGCTGCGCGATGCACTAGTTTCCTATGATCAGTCTCCGACTTTCTGACTGCCTGCAGGTTACTGAGCTGTAAACAGTATAGGCTCGGAACAACCAAAACACTATTTCCCGCAAATCGAGCGCCTCCTAAGCTTGTTTATAGTTAATTAATTTAACCTCACCTATAGCCAACATGTTCATTTCGGTTAACACTCGCTATTTGTCTCCCCAACTTAACTGTGCTACTAAATCTCAATGCTCCGACTAATACAGCCTAGTGGGTTTGGGCTCCTGCTTTCTGACCTCTTTCAGACTATTATTAAGCCCATTATTAAGAAGATCAAATACCCTGTCCACATCACCCCCAGAGAGACTCGTTGGCTTTCTACTCCAAATCAGTATACGTTTCTCCACCCTGTATTTTCCTTACTGCGTTCTGCCTTCATTCCTTCTTCCATCGGACTGCTAAATTTCATACCCTATCCCGTCCGAGTCTCCTCTGACCAGCCTACTTCCCTCAGACTGCTTTTAAACCTAGGGAGACACAAACAGGCTAGGCTCTGCTGTCGCATTGCTATGTTCCCCATACCTCAAGAGCCTGCAAGAGTTGCCCAAACTTTATTAACTTAATGACCTCGTGAGTCTTCTAGAACTGTTCCCCTTTATTGTACAGCTGTCTTCTCATGATTATTGTAGTCCTAATCTTAGCACGCCGACTAATCCAGCCTTGCCCGATCAGCCTCCTGCTCTCCGGATTCATTCAGACTTCTGAGACGTTACCACTCTTGGTTCGGCTGACCTAATGGACTGTTCTCATTACTTTGGAAGCCTCGTTAACTTTACATTTTTATTTTTAAAGCCCTGCTCATTCCTACCCGGCCCTATTCTTAGCGTTGTATCTGCTTTGCGTTTCTTTGACTAGACGGTGAAAACTGTGCCTTGCCTTACTCTAGTCTAGTCTCACCAGTCTCCTGCTTTCTGCCTGCAGCCGTACTACTGAGGTACACACGAGCTAGGCACCACATATCCAACGCTCCGATTCCCTCACCCCAAGAGAACTTTGCTGGGTTAGCTCACACGTTATTAGTATAGCAGCTTTCATCCCTTAACATGTTAAGCGCATATAACCCACCCTCTTCGTCCTCAAAACTTAAGAAAACGACCTAGTCATGATCCGCCGGATAACCTAGTATCGTCTGATCGGCCACAAGCTTTCCGACTTCACTCAGCTTACTGTGACGCTATCGGCCATTGTTGCGAAGAGTAACACCCTGTCCAAATTAACTCAAGAGCCTCGTTGGCTTTTCTACTCATAATCACCAAAGCGCTCCATTCTAGCCTTGTCATTTGCTTACTGCGCTCTCCGTCTTTACGCCTGCTGCCATCCGACTGCTAAATCTTAGTACCCTGCCCTGTCCCAGCCTATCAGACTAGTCTGCTCCCCTGACTGCGTTCAATACCGCAAACTGCAAACGGGCTGGGCTCTGCCGACAAAATGCTATGCTCCCACTTCTCGTGAGCCCGATAGAATTGCTCACTATTAATTACTTCGGCTCTTTCAATAACTAACCTCTCCATTTTTGCTGACCCTCCTTATTTTGTCGTCCTACCTTACCTGTACTACTCAGTCCGAATCCGCTGATTTATCAAGTCTCTCCTGAAAGCTATTTACCATTCGACCGCTCCCAGATAATGGTTATGTTAACGGTCAATGTTCGGTTGACGGATCGCTTTGTGTTCCTCCTTAGCTTTTTCACCAGTCGGCTTGACCCAGTAGTTTCATTATCGCGCTCCAGTTATTCCTGCCTTCCTCAATCGGACGGCCACGTCTCAGTGCCCTGCCAAGACTCCAACTCCTAATCTCTAGTTGCCTCTTTGCAACAGAGACAAACGGTCTAGGCTCCACGGATTTGAAGCTATGTTTCGTGCCCATGATAGCCTGCTAGGCTTGTTCACCCCTTATTTGTAGCGCCTATTTACCCACTTTATTAGTAGTCTTAACCTAGTATCGACCGTTGGGCCTCCTGCTCTCCGAACTCACTCGGAATTCTGAGCTGTTACCTTTCTTGCTCGGCTGACCGAATGGTTTTTGACATTATCTGGAGAGCTATGTGGGCGTTACTAATCTATATCAATAAACATTTCTAATCCCGACCCTAACTTTTCCTTACGGCGCTCAGTCTTCCTTCCTTCTTAAACTGGAGGGCAAGCTCTCCCTGCCCCTGCCGTAATATTGCCTCACCTGAACAGTCTATTTCCCTCTGACGGCTCTTATGATGCCAAAGACTAAACGGTATGCGCTCTGCAGCCTCATCGCAACGTTTCCCCTATCTAGAGAAACTGCTGCATTGCTTCACATTTTACGGTAATAGCCTCTTCCCACCTTCACTGTGCGTCTAATCCAAAGCGCCGCCTAATCCAGTCTCGCCAAATCGGCCTGCCATCCGATTTCGCTCATTCTTCGGTTGACACAAGGATCTGTTTACATTGCTTACAAAACCACGCGAGATTTTCCACTCTTTAATAATGAACCATTCTCATCCCGACCGCAACCTTTGATTAGCATGCTCACTATTCCCATTCCATTTTCCAACGGACGGCTAGCTCTCAGTGTTCTACCGTGGTCTAGTCATACCCGACCAGTCTATTTCCCTCTGACTGCTTGTACGCTAACTAGCATTGCGCGGTATTCACTCTGTACTCTTGACCATATATTTCCCTTACCTCTAGAGCCTGAAAGACTTGTTCGCCCTTTGTTGTTATTGTTTAGTCTACACGTACACTAGTCCCCTGCACGCAGGGTCTTGAACAAGCACGACCAAAGCCCTGAACGAGGAAGCAGACCTCTACTGGTACGCAACACAAACTTCTATACACGCCAACGGTACATATACTCAGTACATTCAAAACAACCCTAGTATTGATCGCGAACGGACGGGCATCCAATCACAAGCTACGAAGTGCGGTCGTGGTACGGACCGCGCGTACGCGCTGCCACACTACTCCCCTCTTCAGCGGTTGGTTCACTGCGGTGGCCCTCGCTTCAGGACACTGCTTCAGTTGAAGTGCTGAATATAGCTGTCTGTCGTTGACTCGTCGACCGTCTTCTAACTCATAAGTTCCTGGCCCTAGCGCACGAGTAATTCTGATGGGTCTCGTCAGTGTCGGTTCTCCTTTCCGCGTTTGCCTCTCCTTTATCCTGACTAACGTTCCAGGACGCAGCGATGTGGCCCGTTTTTCGCAGGATGACTCTTAACCCCGGAAACGTTCCAGTTGGTGGGGTCGTTGTTTTCTGCAGCCGAACTAGCTGCGTTTAATTTCGTACGCGACTTCCTGCCAAACATCAGCTCACCTGGCGTGCGATCAGTCGCTCTGTGGTGCGATGTTCGGTGAGTAAACAGAGCCTCCAAAATGGCATCTTCCCACTGCCTGCCGGACAAACGTGCTGTCTGTATAGTTTCCTTTAACGTGCGCTTAGCGCGCTCAACCATGCCGCAGGCAGCTGGGTTGTACGGGACAGTATGTACGTGCTTCACATCACGAAGTTGTAAGAAACATTTAACCTCATGGTTCGTGAATTGTGGTCCGTTGTCTGTCACAATTTTCTCAAGAAACCCAAATCTAGCAAACAGATGTTTCAGCCTCCGTAGAACGGTTGAGGTGGTTACATCGCCACACAAATGGATTTCCGGCCACTTACTGTAATAGCACGTGGCAACTAAACAGTTCCTCTGGTGCTGTGGCGCAGAATGAAACGGTCCCATGATGTCAATCGTCACCTTCGACCAAGGTTTCATTGGATAAGTAACAGGTTGGATGGGGGCATCGATTGGTTTGGAGCTCTTGTCGGCCTTCTGACGCATCGCAAGACCGGACACAAGCCTCTGCCATTTTATTCATTTTTCGCCACCAAAAGTATTCTTTAAGTCGGCGCTTCTTCCGTACGATACCCGGATGTCCCTCGTGTGCACATTAGATAATTTTTGATGTCAGTTTCTGGGGAGCTACGAATCGCGACTCTCGCATAAGGCAATCATCAACGACCGCTAGCTCATGTCGTACAACATAAAACGCCTGTAGTTCACCACTCAACTTCGCGTAGCGAGGCCAGCCTTGTGAGAGTTAGTGAATGACGTCTTGCGCATATGCATCACTCCGGTTAGCTCCTTGAAGCTCTTGTTTAGTAACCGCGGACAGCTCACTTGATTGTAAAGCAGAAATCCTGACTTTTTCTTTGTCGTCTTCATTCTTATCGGAATCATCCAATGGGAGACGTGATAAGCCATCTGCCATACGGTTCTCGGAGCTAGGGTGGAAGAGGATTTGAAAATCATAGTTCAGTAACCGCGCATACCAGCTGTTAATCCGTTTTGGCTTGTGACCATTGGTTCCTCGGCTGAGGAGGGTAGTTAGAGCAGCATGATCCGTGCGCAATGTAAATCTCCGACCAAACAGAAACAGGTGCCATTTTTCACAGGCCCATACACAGGCAAGGGCCTCCATTTCACCTGCGGAATATGAAACTTCAATAGGGAATAATTTCTAGAAGCACATGCAATCACATTTTCCTCACCGTTCTGAAGTTGAGACAAGGCCGCTCCTTAACCGATGTTTGACGCATCCGTTTAGATGAATGTTAGGCAGTTTTCGTCGAAAATGGCCAGTATTGGGGTGGAGACGACGCGTCTTTTAATTTCTTCAAAAGCCGACTGCTGCGAAGAGCCCCAATCGAACGTAGCTTTTTTTATCAGCATTCTCAATGGCTCCGCTATAGTTGCAAAATCGGGCAAATAGCGCAAGTTGTACGAGCATAAACCAAGAAAGTGCTTAACCTCGGATGTATTCTCCGGTACAGTGGCTTCCGCGGTAGCTCGAGTATTAGCTGCGCATGGCCTAATTCCACCAGCTGATAAGACGTACCCAAGAAACACGACATCCGTAACACAAAATATACACTTTTCCAGGTTTAGCCAAAGATCTAGGCTCTCCGATCGCTGCAACACAGCGCGCAGCCTTGAGTCGTGCTCATCTATTGAATTCCCGAAAACGCATATATCATCCATGTAAGCGATTTGTCTCGGTAGGCCTGCTAGTGAGTGATTCATAAACTTCTGCCAAGCTGCTGGAGCGGAGCTAAGTCCCATCGGCAAGACTTTGTACTGGAATAGACCACTCGATGTTAGAAAAGCCGTAAGTGGTCTGGATGCTGATGTCAATGGCATGTGGAAAAAGGCCTTCCTCTGGTCTAGTTTTGAGAAAAATCGCGCGCCAGTTATCTTGACCAACAACTCGTCAACTGTGGGAAGAACGAATTTTTCGACGACGATCTGACTGTTCAACGCTTTCAAGTCGTTGCATATGCGTACCGTACCGTTCTTCTTTAACACCGTGACCATGGGATGCACCCATTCGGAACGGTTGACTGACTCTATCAAATCGTTGAAAATCACCTCTTGTATGGCCTGTTATACCATCGTACGTTTGGCCAATGGAATAGGACGTGGCTGCGAAATCGAAAACGGTTTAGCGTCCATTTTAAGGCATATTCGATGAGCAGCAGATGGAATCCGGCCAATCCACTCAGTAAATAATTTGGGATATCAGCTTTTAAGTACTGATGTTTTGAGTGTCATGATGAGCATTCGCTTGATGGATGGTGTTATGTTGAGAGCAACCATAGCATTTCGCCCCAGCAAGGCTGAAATGTCTTCGGAGGCAACATACACAGCAACATCAGATGCGACTGAGAGTAAACTGAGTTTCGTCATTATATATCCCAGAATTTGCACACATGAATTTGTGTACTATTCGAATTTATACGACGTAGGATGTAATGGAATGTCTTGCGGGTAATTGTCGTAAATGCTGGACGGGATAATTGTTATCGGCGATGCTGAGTCTAGCTCCATAGTCACTGGTACAGAAGTGTTGAGCCCATGGAGTGTAACGGTAGGTATGTCAGGAGCAGGGAGCTTGGGTTCCAGCGAAGCAATTTGTCGTGTTTCTGGTTGTAATCGTCTTCTGATAGAAAAAATATTCGGTGTAGGCGGTGAGGTGGAAACATCATTTTTTGGTCAATTAACGCGGCTCGACGCGAGCGGCAGCACCTGGCGAAGTGGCCCAGTTTACCACAGCTTTTACACTCAGTTGTAAGAGCTGGACATGTTTGACAGTCAGCTTTGTGGCGAGAACTCCCACATCTATAGCACGAAACAGTCAAATTCTGAGGTTGACTGGAACCCTTGTGCTGAATCTTATTGACTTCTAGTATATCACTCGACTTGAATAGGCTCGAATCTTCAACGGCGGCTTTTATTAGTCTTGCGGCCTCTATGGCTCTCTCCCAGGTAAGTTTTGAAGGATCTTCGGAAAGTAGCTTTTCGCGTATACGATTATTCTTTATACCGGTTATCAACCTCTGCATCTGCATAACACTCTCAAGTTTATTCTTCGGGATGCTAGTGTGGCCACAGGCTTTTACAGACTGGATTAAAAGAGCGACAAATTGTTCCAGTGGCTCTACATCTTCTTACCTCAAACAGCTGAACTTGTAGCGTTCAGCGAAAATGTTTGGCCGTGCGCCCCATGACTGATTGAATACATCCAATGCCTTTGTAAGTGTATCGAATTTCTGCAGTTCTAACGCACTGAAGTAACGTTGACCTTCATTGCCCAACAGGTGATGAAATAGTTTCAGTTTTTGCTTTTTATCGTAAGTAGTAGTTGCTGGGAGTAGGTCCAAGTACTTCGTGAATGATGTTCTCCATTGCATCCAATCACTCTCCATAGGTCTAGTAGCAGGATCGCAACAAAAGGCTTCTGGAGGTAGAAGGGGAAATGCCATTGTAATGGTCCACAGCCCAGACGCCACTGTTATGTCTACACGTACACTAGTCCCCTGCACGCAGGGTCTTGAACAAGTACGACCAAAGCCCCGAACGAGGAAGCAGAACTCTACTGGTACGCAACACAAACTTCTATACACGCCAACGGTACATATACTCAGTACATTCAAAACAACCCTGGTATTGATCGCGAACGGTCGGGCATCCAATCACAAGCTACGAAGTGCGGTCGTGGTAAGGCCCGCGCGTACGCGCTGCCCCAGATATAATCTTTTCCCCAACATATTATAGGTTCTAATCCAACGCGCCGACTTACCCCGTCTCGCCCGATGGGTCTCCTGCTATTTGATTTCACTCAAAATTAATCGAAGCTAAAACCTTGGTTCAGCTGACCCAACCTTCTGTTTACATCACCTGGTAAGCCTCGTGAGCTTCTCCACTCTTTAGCAATAAACCCTTCTCACCCCGACCCTAAACTTTCTTATCGCACTTGCTGCTTTCATTTCTTCTCCAACCGGATCGCCATCTTCCACCACCCTGTCGTAGTCCAGTCATACTGACCAGCCCGCTTCGCCCCGGCTGCTACTACGCTACTGAGAATTAAGCGGTATGGGCTCTGCAGACTAAACAGTATATTTCCCTTACGTCTAGAGTTCGCTTGACTTGTCCACCTTTTATTGTTAGCCGGTGTCTCACCTTTTCTAAATGTTCTAATACAAACGCGCCGACTAATCCAGTCCTACCCAATCGGCCTCCTGCTCTTCGGATTCATTAAAACCTCTGAGACCTTAACACGCTTGGTTTGGCTGACTCAACTATCCGTTTACTTTACCTGGAGAGCATCCTGAGCTTTTCCAAATTTCGTCAATAAAGTTTTCTCATCCTGATTCTAACCTTGTTTATCACGTTCTGTTTTTATTTCTCCTTTAACCGGCGTGCCAGATCTCACTGTCCTGCGGTGATCTAGCCCAGCAGATCAGTCTATTTCTTTCTGGCCGCTTTTATGCTACCGGGGCATAGGCGGTATACGCTATGCGGACTCAAAGCTCCGGTTCCCCTACCCCAAGAGGCTGCTAGACTCGTTCACCTTCTACCGTTACAGCCCGCTTCATTGCCTTTATTGTGCGTGCTATTCCATTGCTCCGGCTAATCCAGTTTTGCAAGCTCTGCCTCTTGTTATCCAACTTCAAGCAGACTAGTTCGACGTTACAACTATTGGTTCGGCTGACACAACCTTTTGTGTACATCACCTGGAAAGCCTCTTGGGTTCATCCACTCTTTATCAATAAAGCTTATCCCGATCCCAAACTTTTCTTAGCACGCTCGATATTCTTATGCTTTCTTTCATCGGACGACCAGCTCTTACTGCTAAGCTGTGGTCTAGCCTTACCTGACAAGTCTATTTCACTCTGACTGCTTCCATGCTACCCAGACTTAAATATTATTCGCTCTGCAGACTCAACCCAACGTTTTTCTTACTTTCAGAGCCTGCTGGACTTGTTCACACTTTATTGTTATGGCCATTTTTACATAAGCTCTCTTGGTTTAGCCGACTTAGTGAATCTGTTTACATTGTAGTGCACCAGAAAACACTCACTTTCCGTATTCCTCAACATTGCATTTTACGGTTGCTTTAACCTTCAAAACGTCCATTAGTATTAGTAACTTCACATCCGTTGTCACAAAGCGTTTTGGTGAGTAGCTTGCTGCACCGTTTCTCCTTCTGGCGGATTCGCTTCCTATTTTTGTAGCCTGCACAATATACGTTGGGTCCTGTCGCCTCCAACTTCTATACTGTTCGCTAGTTGGCGCGCTTCTTGTCATTGATTACCGACTAATATCCCTGGATCCACCCAACTGTTGGCGACATTGGCTAAGGACATCATCACTGTGGCGAATTGGTCAAGCCAATGGGACTACCTCTAAATGCCAACAAATGGCAACTATTGACTCGTAGTGGTAGCGGAATTGCAGTTCAGTCTTCTGAGGGATCTCTATCATTGCGGTGTACTGACGAAGCCCGTGATCTAGGTGTCATCATAGCGAACAATTTTAAGCCTTCGGCACAGTGTCGCCATTCTGCCAACAAAGCAAGACACGAGTTATTTCGTCTTAGGAGGGTGCTGAGTAACACTAAACCAGAAGCATTCTTGCCCTTATATAAATCAGTGGTCAGGCCACATTTGGAGTACTGTGTTCAGGCCTGGTCACCTTACCTCCGAAGTGATATCATGTGTATAGAAAAGATTCAGAAACTTTCGACCAGGATGATTGAAGGTCAACGAGGAAGTCTTACGAAGATCGTCTAAGTAGCTTAGGATTATTTTCCTTGGAAGGACGCAGGTTGAGAGGGGATTTCATAGAGACGTTTAAGATCATTAAGGGACTTAGTGGTATTAGTTCCACCCATCTGTTTGAGTTGGCTACGTCAGACCATCTACGCGGGCAGCGCTTGGAGCTCAAACATTATAGAGCTCGTTTGGACATCAGGGCAAAGTTTTTTACTAACCGAGTGGTTAACTACTGGAATAAACTTCCTTCTGTTTTAATAGAGTCTGAGACCGTAGAAGGCTTCAAAAATGGCTTAGACAATTGCTTGTTCATCCTTTTTCCAGAGCTATTTTAGTTGTACTGATATATGTAGTGTATTTTGATGCCGGCAAATGAAAGTGCAGAGATTGCTCTTGTTCTTGCTTCATTCCATTGCAGAAGCAAGAAGAGACAATCCAACGTTGAAGTGCCGGGGGCCGCTTCATTTACCGGCACAAGAACTGGACGCTCCTTAGGCAAGAGCCTCTATCGTCCATTTGCCCTGACTTGACCTGACCTGACCTTGCTCCAGAACATGCCGTCCGCCATTTTGAATTTTCGTTCGGGTGAGCTAGTTCCAGTGCTTTTGTGGTTTGTTACTTGTGACCATAATGTTCCCTCACCTACCACACATTTTATCTGCTTTTTGCAGTGCCTTATCTAGAAGGTAAGCGATCTCCATACGCGGTAAACGCCGCTGAGCTTGTCGTGGTCAATTCTGTTGCGTTAGTCCTACCAGCTTTTGGGAGGATAATCCTTCGTTATGGTTTCCGCACCTGGAATCCGTTTATTACATTCGTAGGATTTCTTCTGCTTTCGCCATGTATAAGCAGCTAATATCTCGCCTTCCTCAGAATATATCCTCACAGGTGAGAGACATCCTACTTTGCTGCACTCTAGTATTGAAATATGAGACTTAAAAAGCCATTATTCGGGGAATCACGCCCTCTGACGAGGTACGTCTGCAGCAACTAGTTTCTGATCCGCAACTAGGTTATAAGATGTCCTCAGCTTAGTTGTGCGAAATGCAACAGTTCCTCTGCACGTCCAACTTGGACGTAGGGATTCTCCGGGTACTGTGGATGCAACGCCTTCCTGAATGCACTCAGGCTAGCCTTGCAGTAGCAAGTGGCTTGCCACTCACAGCAATTTGCAGAACTAGCAGACCGCGTCATCGAACAGTACCAGTCAGAGACTAATACAAATGCACTTAAGCAGCTTTGTGCTGGTGCAAACCCAACTACAAGCGAGACTAGTCAGCTTTTGGTAACAAGCATTACGGGCGCAGATAAGGTCGCTTTGGCGTCAGATCGAGGGACTCACTTTAAGCCGTAAGCACCGCAGCTGTCCTGGGTCACTGACCGCCGCACAAAACGTGGTGCCACAGGTTACTGCTTTTACCACTCGTCTTTTGGTAACAAAGTTCGTAAATGCGTACAGCCGTGTAATTACTCCCTTACAGCTTGGGTGCTAGGCCGACCCTTATTGGCGACTAGCGGTGTCGGCAAAGCACAAAGTCGTCTCATCAACATTAGGGATTATGATTCCGAGACCCAGTTTTTAGTTGACACCTGGGCGGAAGTTAGCGTCATTCCCCCTATGCCAGGTGAGCATATCACTTTTAATCGACAAGCCTCAGTACCGCCAATGTCACGCCAACAGCCCCTACGATCATCGGTCGCTTACCTTGGACCTAGGTCTTGGGCGCACTTTCCGCAGGGTGTTTAACGTCGCTGCAGTCCACTTTGCCATTACCGACATAGACTTTCTCGGGCATTTCGACTTCCATGTCGATTTGAAACGCCAGCTGATAGCCGAAACCGCAAGGGAACTTAGTGTAAGTGGCAAACCGCCGATATCACATCAATAATACAAGCCTACGCCTTTCCTCAGACCACGCCAGGTTACGCCAACCTCTTTTCCCAGTATTTCAAGCTCGTTCAGCTAACGAACGCAGCTTTGCCCGTGGCATCCCAAATCCTGCACCACATACGGAAGAATGGCCCACCTGTGCCATGTCGTCCACGCCAAATATCGGCCGAAACCTAAAGCTAGCTAGGGCGGAGTTTGAGCACGTGCTTGAAATTGAAATAATCTGTCCTTCCGACAGCGCTTGGTCTTCGCCCCTGCAAACTGTTCCCAAGAAATCTGGTGACTGACGCCCATGCTGTGCTTACGGCGCACTTGATCGGCTAACCATCCCATCTACGTAGTCTAACGCACAAATGAAGAACTTTACCGGATACCTCACAGGTAAGACATTCTTCAGCAAGATCGATCTAGTTCGCGCTTATCACCAGATACCTGCATAAGAAAAATGACATTCCTACCACAGTTGTTAGCACTCCTTTCGACTTGTTTCGACTTTGAAGAATGCCATCTGGAACGTGCATCGCCGCAAAAAACCATCCAACGCTTCATCAACGCTGTTAATCATGGCCTAGACTTCGCTTATTCCTACCTCGATGACATGTAAGTCGCTAGATCATAGGATCAAGAGCACCTCAAGCACCTTCGAACGCTCTTCCAGCGCTTGACCCAACGCAGTGTCACGGTCAACCCGACTAAGTGCGTACTCGGCAAATCAACGGTAGAATTCATAGGCCACCTCGCCTCATCATCTGGCACCGAAGTCCTTCCTGATAAGATCCAGGCAATCAAGGACATTCCAGCTCCGACTTCGTTCAAGCACCTGCGTAGAGTTCGCGGTTTGGTCAACTACTGTCAACGCTTCATTCCGCGCTGCGCTTAGCTCATGCAGCCGCTGACTGACTTACTCAGAAAAAATGAACTTTAGTTCGCTTTCCCTGACATAGCACAGGCAGCCTTCGCCGAGCTCAAGGATGCTATCCCCAACATAGCCTACCTTGCTCATTCCGATTCGACTGCACCTCTTTCTCTTACGACTAATGCATCAGATGTCGCGGTAAGTGCCGTCATCCAATAACACGCTGGTGAACAGTGGCAACCCCTAGGGTTCTTCTCCAAGCGTTTGCTGCCAGCGGAATCCCGCCACAGCACGTTTGGCAGCGAACTGCTGGCCAGCTATCTAGCCATTCGTCACTTCCGGCACACATTCGAAGGCCGCGCTTCCACGGTTTAAACTGTCCACAAGCCCCTTACCTTCGCCTTTGACTCTGCGTACGACAACTATTCACCACGGGTAACCAGACACCTATGCTTTGTCACGCAGATCAATGCTGACATACGTCAGGTCTAAGGTGTCGACAAGCTCGTCGCCGACGCACTCTCACGCGTCAACCTCACTATCCAGTCTTTGCCTACCGTTTACCTTACCGCCATGGCATGGGCTCAGGCCCAAGAGGAAGACATACAACGCAGCCGGCAGTCCGTTTCGCTGCAAGTGCAACCTGCTCCTCTTCAAACCACGGAAAGAACCATTCTTTGTGATACTTCCACAAGTTGTCTTAGATCCCTCTTGCCCGTCTCTTTCAGACGCCCCTTAGTTGACTTTCTGCACTCGTTATCACTTCCGGTATCCGTGCATCGTTGAAACTGGTCACCGAACGTTACGTTTGCCTAAGCGTAGACAAATATACTCGTACCTGGGCTCGCACCCGCCTTCAATGCCCGTGCTCCAAAATACCTTTTCACATCCGCGGTCTTGGTCCGTTACCTGCCCCGGACTCTTGGTTCTCGCATGTACACTTAGACATGGTAGGTCACTTGCCCCCGTCAAACGGAATCGTATACATGGTTACGTGTCGACCGCTTCACCAGAAGTCTAGAAGCCATTCCCGTAACAGACTGCACAGCTAAGCTTGTTGTCCGGGCCTACTTGGACCGGTGGATCTCGTATTACGGATGCCCATCCACCATTGCAACAGAGCGAGAAACGCCTTCCGAACTTCACAATTCCATATGTCCTGCAACTTTTAGGCTGTTGCTGCATTCATACCCCAGCGTACCACCCAGCAGTCAACTGGTTAGTTGAATGCTTCCATTGAGAGATCAAAACCTCACTCTGCGCCTCCTCCGAACCTAGATAGATCGAAAAGATTTCCTTCGTGCGCTTAGGCATTCGCAGCAGCATCCAAACCGACTTGCAATGTGCACCGGCAGAGCGAGTTTACGGCACAAAAGCTGAAGTTGCCAGGAGAAATCGTTTCACCCCCGCCTCGTCGGGTAGACCTCCGTCTAACTTTGCGTCCTCCCTAGCTATACGCACGTGTTCACTACGCCCGACTCCAACCCGTGAGCAGACTCGAGGTGTGCAAAAGCACAGGGAACTCTCTACTTGCACTCACCTCTTCCTCCGCACCGACGCAGTGCGGCGTCTCCTCCAGCCCCCTACACTGGCCCTTTCAGTGTCCTGCAGCGGACTCCAAAGCATTTCACTGCAGACCAAATTGGTCACCGAACGATGGTGTCTGTTGACCGCCTCAAAGTGGATTGCTTTGCCGAACTACTTACGAACCAAACTGACGCTATCACACAAGCACCCGCACCAGCGGTGGCTTCTTGAGCACTGGATATCCCGAAACCCTCTGTACCCCTTGGCCCGCGACCTGCCTCGCCTCAACCCCAGGCAAACGACCGACGCAGTAGACAGGTCCAACTTCAGGTCCGATTTTCAGCCTAAGGTTTGCTATTTCCATTAACACGCCCTTTTCGTCTTTAGTGGTTATCGTGCGTCATGTCCACAAACGTTTAGCAAAATCGACAAAAAAGCCAAAAAGGTTTTGAAAACCTAGAAAGCGTATTTCCTTTTATCATGCAGGCCATGTTCCCTACCTGGGTTCAAGCCAATTCTACCGACCCTTGCCCACCCCTCTGTGTTCTACCCACCAGAAACTCAACCACCGGAGTTGCCAAAGCAACCTTCGAGTGGCACGCCAGCCGACGTAAGGCCCCCTTCCTGACGCAAGAAACACTCACGCGCCCTCGGACGCAGACAGCCATGAGCAGGTTGGTCCCTAACCGCCTGGCTAGACATTGCCGACGAGGACCAATGATTTGCTAGTGGGACGAGGACCGTGGACCGCAGTGTTGTGGGGGAGTGCCACCTTCCAAGCGCACCGTCGGGTCTGACGCAAAGTGAAGGTCCGGTCGGCCGTTTACCTGGACTAGCCAGTTCTTGCATTCCTAGCAGCCCGCCCCGACAACTCAACGATGACGCATCTGGCCCACAAGATCGGCATAAGTAATAAATAACAAAAGCCTGGACCCAGCGAACTCTGCTACACATCTCACCTTGGAAGCCCTCGCTCAAGCCCATGCAACTATTTGCACCCAGCCTCACGTTGCCCTTCCCACACTAACAGCTCCATCGAAGGTTTCCATCCTTTATCCTTCTAGAGGGGGGCACTTGTAGTTTCCCGGAAAAAAAGGCTCTTTCATTATCTTGCAACCTCGCGTTTTACGGTTGTTTTAACCTTCAAAACGTCCACTTGTTTTACTGACTACACATCCGTTGGCACAAAGCGGTTTGGTAAGTACTATGCTGCACCGTTGCGCGCCCTAGCTTATTCGCTTCCTATTTCTGTAGCCTGCACAATGTACGTTGGGTTCTGTCGCCTTCAACTTCTATACTTTCCCAAAGTTGGCGCGGTTCTTACGTATCATTGCTTCCCGACTAGTATCCCAAGCTCCACCGAACAACATTACCTGGAAAGCCTCGTGGGATTGTCCACGCTTTAGCAATGAACAAGTATTATCCCGACCCCAACCTTTCCTTTGTTATCGCGCCCTGCATTTTCCTCGCGTTTACAATCGAACGGCTAGCTTTACTGCCCTGCCGTGATTGTGTCTTACCTGACCAGTCTGTTTAACTCTGACTGCTCCTTTACAACGTTAACTCAAGCGTCATAGGCTATGCAGACTTAACACTAGGTTTCTGGTACCTCTAGAGCCTTATAGATTTGTTTACGCTTTATTGTTATATCCTTTTGCACACATTTGTACGCTCTCATCCCAACGCTCCAACCAACCTAGCTTCGCCTGGTCGGTCTTCTGCTAATTATATTCACTCGGACTTCTAAGACATTACCTTTCTAAATTCGATTGACTTATTGATCTAGTTACATTACCTTGACAGCCACATGGGCTTTTCCACTCTTTATCAATAAACCCTTCCACTCCAACCTTAACCTTTCCTTACCTTGCTTTCCGTTTTCATTCTTTTGTCAATCAGGCGGCCAGCTATACTACCCTGCGGTTGCAGTACTATTGTATACGTGTTATCATTCTTCTCCGTTTTCCACTTGAACACATCTGTTTCGCTAAACACAGATGCAGTTTGACCCCTGGGGTTTTGTTTTAGTATATCCAATGCAGCTTGCGCCAGTCTACCGGTTCGGAGCCAAAAAATTATTTAGCTGGAGTTATGCAATATGACATTTTCTGCCGCTGGGGTCACGTAAGTTGTACCGTTCTACAAGCAGAGAAGTAGAAAATGAAAGCATCTAGCTTGCCCTTTCCTTTCAGCTGTGCCGCATGCTAAGCTGAGAGATTGAGGCTTTCTGTCATCACCGGTGCTAAGCTTGTAGTGCTGTAGTCAAGGCTGACAGGTGTTGAGAAGGCAATAATCGAGCTTACCTCTATTGCCTTGCTCAAAGCCAACAAAGCTTCGGTTTGGAAGTCCTTGAATATTGCGATTGAGGACCATGCAGTAGACTGCACCACTGCTGATGACCCATCCGCTGGGGTCTGTCACGTTCATTGAGTCGCACCTCCTCCTGGACAATAAAGGTAGCATTACTGACGGTCCTTTTACCTAGCGAAAAAGCAGAAAAATAGAGTGGAGCCCAAGCTGGCATGGGTGACCAACTGTGGTCGAAGTGTGACCGAAGTCCGTCAGATGAACGACCGAATCGAGGCTGAAAATACGCCGGCGAGACAAATTTTGTCAACATTTCGGTTGCTCAGAAACATGTTTTACCTAAGTAATACTTTATGTTGGCTCAACGACCTACCCTTTCTACTGGCACGGGAGTCCGTCGACAGTCCGCTAGTAATCTTCATAGAGTCTGAACTAAGTCCATACAGAACATGTATAATCTTTCAACGGACTATTAGAGAAAGGTGTTGCAGCACCTCTCCTTTATAAGCCTCTGTGTTTGCCGTGACGTATGGCCTTAGAATACCTATAATATTGGCTCTAGCATAGCACTTTAAACCAACTAATGAAAGCTCTTCCTTCAACTGACCCTATACGAGGAGAAAGCTCGTTTCTATTCCGAACGAAAAGAGGAACAGGATAACAGGAGTGCTTCGTTCCGTCGACATGCTGGCGCTTAATCAACACCAACACCTCCTCAATCAAAGCTATCAAGTAAGTCAACTTGCTCCTACGCAAACTGGAAGTTTGGTAGCCAACCTACGAGACAAGCGTCCTAGCACTGAACTTGGGTGCGGCCGTGACGGGCTGTCACTGCTCATAGCCCTAGCAGCACGACAGCACGCTGACATCAGTTATTTGCTACAGCTTAAAGCCAACGTCGGGCTAAGGTCAGCCATGACTTGTCAACAACTTTGAATCCGTTAATAACGTTCTCTGCGTGGTATCTTTCACTAAGCATGCATTAGTCTCTCCCCGGTAACGCTTAGTGGGAAGTTTATGCAGCCTATGTGCAGATGGGCGATGGTTAACCCATGTACCCATGCATTTCACCAAAAGTGACACCTTAACTTGTTGCGTCGTATCACTCAGCACATCCACAGTATCCACCACCATAAACTTTGGGCACACGGCTGCCTGGGTGTGGTCGAGTTGCCGCAATGCCAGAGGTACCACGTTTGGAATACATGGACGCTGTAAAGCAACACCGACCGGCTGACAAAAATCCAAAATTAATCAAACATCATTCTTCGTTGCACTAACACGTTGTGTAAAATAAGCATTTCTCAGTGGATTTCACTTAGACTGTCGCAATGGCAAAATCCAGGTGCTTTTCAAGCGCAAACAAAGCCAGATTCTACGGTTGACATAAGCACACCTAGTTGACGCAGCGACAACCCTAACTTTCAATCAGCCATATACCCCGTCGTTTCATGTCGGGGACGAAGGCTTAGAGCCACCCTGAATTCAGTTAGCTCCTTACAGCCATTCCTCAGGGGTCCGCGCCAATAGCTTTTTTCCCTGCGTTGGCCTGTACCGCACACAAAAGCGCAGGTGAGTCCCGTTCCCAAAAATTCACTAGCAGTTTTTATAAACAACTTACTACATGCGAGGGTTAATTTACGTTTGCGCCAAATTTCAGGGATCAGCACTACATTTCTCAGTCGGGAAAAGTTAACTTAACCACTTTACTGCTTGAACGTAGGTTAGTATATCCACTGTTAAGCTTACGCATATGTGTTTCAGATGTTAACTCCGACTCAGCCGATAGCAAACTTATGAAAAGCGATTTAGACCGCATTCTTCTTAAGCTTTTAGCCAAGTTTGCATGAGTTCCTTGCAGAGGAAAGTCATTTGCTGCGATACGATAAGTAACATATTAAGAAGCACTTGCAGTCCATTGATGGTACATTGCTCCTTTTCTAGGCTGTGGGATACTTTTTCAGGTGATGTCTAAACAATTACCGACAAGCAAGCGGCGATGCCGCTCAACCTGAGATCCATGGCTGCAGCGGTAGCCGGTCAACAAACCACGCAGTCAACGAAACTTCCTCCACCAATTGCGGCGCTGGTGTCAATGCCATTTAATACATTAATGCAGGACTGCAATCGGTAGGAAGTATATCATATAATCAACACCTACGTGCAAGGTGTCTAGCTGGAAGGTGTTCATGCTAAAACATTGTAGGAAACTGTGCGCCTCATGGGGCAACCTTTGCTGACGCGTGCATTGATGGCACAGATAAATTACTTAGGTTCTCGTAATACAACCGGATTTTTCAAAAAGCTAATGTTCAAGGAAATACATGATAAGCAAGCTCACTAAGCTCCCATCCCTCTGCTTGCTGTACTATTAAAAGGTTTGCGGGAAGCACGTGGTATACGGACGACATCACTCAGTATGTCAGAAAGCATTTGAAGTAGGTCCTCAGCAACGCATGACGTGACTTGCCGCAGCAGGCGGGTACTTATGCCGCATTACCTGACAACATTTGTTATCCAATGTTTTGCCACATCGTTGACTTGGACATTCAAAGCGACAAGCCTATCACACCCGATTAGGTTCCAACGGAACCTCTCCCTATTTCGCAAATGTAACTATCAAACAGTGCACTTCGCTTTCTATTTACTTAACCATTGTGGTTACCTAGATGCATTTACTGCGGCGCAGCAACGTGAGCAGTGCGACCTCACCGTGTACTCGACGTAAAACCCACTGCGCCCGGCATCTATAACGTTCTTCTGATTTCTCGTTATCTGATTTCGTAGCGCCGAATGCCACACCACGTTAGTAGCGCACTGAACAATGGTAACCAGGTTTAGGTGGCATGCGCAGGCAGTAGTAATACCTGCGTTACAAGGAACGGTTAATATGCTTGGAAATTGAGGACTAAGGAGCATTTGCTAAGGGTTTGCGGACGTAGGTATAAAGCAGATAGGTGCTGACGCACCGCGTTATTTGCTAGGTGTGTGGGTAGAATAGTAGGGTCTAATTCCGTGCGTGGCGTCTAGGTGCGTGCACAGCCAGGCCGTCAAATCGCCCGAAGTCAACCGCTGGTGAGCATCTGCAATCCGCTGAAGTGTCCGTCCTCGATCGATTAACTATGCTTTCTTATTAGACACCTAGAAAAGTCATCCACCTTGTAGTTAACTAAGCGGTAGTGAAAAGACAAATTTCGTCTTCAAAGTGATCGTCGAGTATTTTAACTATGGATTAAGGTCTATAATAGTCAATAAAAGACTTTACCGCATATTTTCGCCTTTCAAGACCTTCTAGGCTAGCTAGGCGTTGGCGCAGCGACAACTCAGACCTTAGGAGTGCGATCCTGTACCTAAAATCATTGTTATGGGCAACAACCATAGGTGTCGCATAAACGAAATGAGCAGCATACAAATGTATGCGGCTATGCCCATCTAGCACACTATACGAAAATTCTTAAAGTGTTTAAGTTAAAGCGTAAAAATTGTAGCTTTTTGCGTAAATAAATCTTTTATTCTCGACAATGCAAGACACACTTTTACTGGCATGATCATGATAACATAACAAAGTGTGGTCGAAAATGTATAACAAACGTGTTTTGTATAGCAGTAAAGGTGTGTGTATGGGTGTAAATACGTATGTACTTTTTTGTAAGTAGCTGTGTAGCTTGTGCATGTAAGTGTGTTGCAATCTTTTTGACAATTTGATATCATCAAGAATATGATACTTAACAAATGCTGCCAGGGGTTTGGGTTGAAATGTCCCCTTTTCCACAGGGCAGTGACTTTACTTTGTGTTCAGCCTTATCCGCCACGTCACAGTGCTGTTAAAGGTACCTATGTTGCTTTTTATGAGGAGAAAGCTTGCCAGGAAAAGCCCACGAAGTGCTCGAACACTGCCACTTAACTGTTTGCTGGAAAGGGTTAAACCCAAACCACCTATCTGACACCGAGATATTATTCGGCTGGCCAGCAGACTGCAAAAAGGAGGTTACAGTAGACTTTACGACGTTAAAGACCCAGGGATGGTCGTGCCGACTTCTTCGAGACAGTGCTTAGCAACGTGCGTATGTTAAAGATCAAGGTGCACGTGTTGGGACTAAGTGTGGACAAATCTCCTCCCGACGTACTTGCTTTCAACGAAACGTTTGCCTCCGGATATCACGGAAGATGAGGTAGGTTTGCTAGCTATGCACTTTTTAGCACTATTCGCTCAGGCAGTCTTCCCGGCGAAGTCAATGTAATTTATGTGAGCTGCAAGTTAATAATGTTGAGAGCCTGCATAGTCCAGTCCTCGGAGCAGACTGTTTAAGCCCTATTATCTGGCATGTGCATTTCCGCTACCCAAGTTAAAGTGGTCGTTATATACAACAGTAGTGGAGTTCCTCCAAGGGATAATTGAGTTTGGTCGCACTCAGCCAGGGAATAAGTGTCATTTTCTAAAGGATTCCAACCTTCTGGAAGTGTGTTGGCAATTCGGCGTCAAAAGCCTTCGGTGCAGTCTGTCCAGAGATGACACTCTAAGCGTGTTTTTTCCAGTTCGCGGACTTCCCCACTAAGGATATGGATAAACAACTACCATTTACTTTAGATTCAGTATTCGCTAAGATCCTTGAAGTCGTGACTGACGTTCCGCAGTTTAATTGCTTGGAGCTAGCAATCAAGCATGCATATATGTTTGGTGTGCTATTTCAAGGCAGCAACAAACCGCCGTTGAATTACGTCCGAATATTTGGTGGGCAGATAGTGCAACGCGAGCTAAGGCTTCTGTATTTAACTGTGGGATATCGATGGCCGAATATGTCGGGTTCGCTTGGGATAAATTTAAGGCATACCTTACGGTTTCCCTCTCTATATTCCACTCATGAGGAAAAGTAGGCAACAGTCTCAGCCTCCATGGACAGATACCACAGAGAAGTGCCTATCCAAGAATCGGTCCGGATGCTGGCGAATCTACCAAGCAGCGCTATCAGCCAGTACCTACAAATACCAAAACAAATAAATACTTACAAATAAATAAATATTTGTTCTCGACTATGAGTAGCATGTCCACGGAAACATGATCTAATAAGTGCAATCGTACAGACGTTTTATGGAAATTGTAACAGTGACAAACAGAGATTGTTCATGCTAGCATGGTTAAAACTGTACAAATCGGACAGAAGTAAAGATGAAGAGGTCCTGTGGACACAAATTCGGGCACGTTTGTGTGGGCATAGTCGGTCAGACTTAAATCGCGGTAACAATTTATCCACGAATAGATTGTATCAGAGCTGAGCAATTAGAAAAGAATTAGTGAAGAAGCAGGTCTATCGTGCTTACACGGTACGCTGGATTTATATTAGTAAAGCGTAAAGAGCAACAGTTAATGACCAGCATGAAAATTAGCAACAAAATTTGTGGATAGGTAAGTGTCAGCGCGTAACAAGCAAGGTGGTATGCGGTTCTAGTCATCTTGCTAGTGTGAAGTAATAAGGTGTGACTTTACTCGGTAGCCAGTCACATCGGCCACGTCACAGTGTTGTTAAGCGGAAATTTGTGGCACGTTATCGGAATATCACTTGCCAGGCCAGACCCCAATACATCCTGCAACACTGCCATCGGTCCATTCAAACGACAAACTGTAACTGGCCATGCTTCTTATAGACCGATTATTGTTTCGCTTAGTCGTAATCTGGATCCTTCCATAATATCCGCCGGCGGAGGCATGATGGGCGAGAGACTGCTACATCCATGGGTCCTGTCATGTCCTGACGGAATGGTAAACTACGAATTGAATATTTATAGAACGTTATGTATTTTTCGTGTGTAGAGCCGCGTAATATCTCCAAAGCGTAGCAAATTGTCCGGAATAACGAACCAGACATTCCCCCTTGTTACGGTGTATTGATCGGAAACGCTGGCATCCGCGGCCAAATGGACGATAAAAGTAGTTGAGCTGCTGCAGGTGTGTGGTAAGTGAAACATATTGGTCCTTTCACCAAGATGGCCGAACCCATTTTTCCTTACCGTATTGAAGAGTTGCATTGCGTTGGGGCAGTCCCAACTTAGGGGCGCAACATCGGCAACAGAAGCTTTCCCTCGAAGCAAAGGTTTGACACTTACCTTTGTAGTAGGTTAGATTTCATAGGCTTTTCTTATTTCAATAGGCCATAGCACTATACTCCTAGTACCCTCGTGTCGTCTTTCTGTCTTGATCACCCGATAATTTTTATTCAGCGCTTGCTTCCTATCTATCCGCTGACTTACTATCTCTCTCGATGTAGGCTGGCCACCAGCCGTCTATCCACCGTTCAAACGCCGCTGGTCCCTGAAATCTGCTTTCTATCTTTCCACGCAATAGTCGCATCATAGTAAATTGATACTGCGTCTCAGCTTCATGGCGCAACGCTTTGTATTCCTCATAGAAGGTAGCCAACAACTGATAGGGCCACTGCTTTCGAAAAAACATTCAAAAGACACTTTCAGCACAATCATTGCTGCACATTGCACATCATTCGTCTTCACTCTAAATGTTATAACGTAGGAGTTTAAGAATGTTTGTTTTCACCCCTGTACGTTGCGGCCTTGGTTGTCTCTCACCTTCCCTTTTCTCCGAGGTTCGGAACTTCCTGGGGATCTGGGATGGGACCGAGAAACCGCTTTTGTCCGGGACAGAACAACCAATAAGGACCTATGGAGCACATGGCAGTACAACAAACGGACACAACTGCACTCATTACTATGACCATGGTCCAATTATGATAACTGGACTCGATAACTTCACACTCCTGAAAAATCCAGACGCAAGTAATTGACCTTTCGCCCACCTGGATACCCACAAAGAATATTCTTCTTGAAGCCCCCATCCTCGATTCGCCCCAGCCGTTATGGCGGTCTTGCCCAAGATACCTGCCCAAATAACTGAGAAAATTGAAGGTCATTTGACTGCGGATATCTGAGGGTGAAATCAGTCGGAAAGCTGGTCTGCCAGTTATATGTTAGTGCACCAACCAATTTCTGTCAGTGTTCCAGGACGTGGTGGGTTTTCGCCTGGCAAGCGTTCTCCCTATAAAAAGCCACAAATGTCCGCATAACAACACTGCAACGTGGCGGATGTGACTCGCCACTACATAAAGTCACTGCCCAGAACTACCTACCGGCAAGTCGACCAGAATCATTATTCAATATTGCCCTGACACTTTCAATACTAATTTACACCATGCCTATATGTATCGTTTTCAGTACACATATAGTGCCCTGACAGTTTACACTATACACTCTAGAATTCAACGTTTCGTCAGTCATTGATGACCCTATCCCTCATGACTACTTACACAATTTCCGCAGCCTGTACAACCTTCGGCTTACCGCCGACTACACTCATAGCAACGTGTTTGTTGCGAAGCAATATTGCATGTAAATATTGATCATGCCTTACTTGGTGTGTCTCGAAAAATTCGACAATAAACTATTTATTTATTTATTTATTTATCGAAATGGCCGTGTTGACATTAAATGTAAGCAAGAGAGCACCGGATAGGAAGTAGGAGCAGAAGAGGCGAGCTGAACTCAATTATGCTGGTCTCATTTTAGTGGCATCCACCTCAGGTAAGGAACAAGTATTTTTTAATCGGTAAGTAATAAAACAGAGGAATAATTATCCATCTATTTCTAAGAAAATAATATTGTGCTCCGTTAAATTTTTGAAGGCAGAGAAATGGACGTTTCCTCGGTTGCTGATCACCAATGCTGTGAAAATTTCGAAGGAAAAAGGCATTGAACAAAGGCAGCAACAGAAACAAACAACAACGACATAGCCGGAAGCCAGGGAAAATAAAGTCACTTACACGTGGGCTTGAACTAATGAACCGCACATTATTGGTATCTTTAGAAAGTAAATATCTCAAGCGCATGGGTCCTATAAGCGAAATGTTGGGTTAGTTGAACCGCGATCGGTGATGTCTCAGTAAGCTGAGTGAAGTCGGTGAGCAAGTGACGGAGGCGAGAAGAATGCCTATCATGCGAAGCATGATTAATCTGTGCGTTGGGAGTAATACAAGCAATAAAGGTAAGTAAAAAGGGTATAACGATAAATGGTGAAAAAACCTAGCAGGCACTTGAGTTATGGGAAACCTAGCGTCGATTTTGCAGAGCTTATACCGCCTAAGCCTTGATACAATAGGAGCAGTCAGAGAGAAATAGACCGGTCAGGTGAGACTAAATCAAGGCAGGGCAGTGAGAGCGGACCGTTTGGTAGAAGAAATAATGAAAATAGAGAGCGCGACAAGAAAATATTAGGTTTGGGATGAGAAGAGTTTATTCATAAAGGTTGGAAAAGCTCACATAGCTCTCCAGACAAATTTAACAGGTCGCTGGGTAGACCAAAACCAGCTTTAATTCCACTGAAGTCTAAGTGACTTCAGACAGCAGGAGGCCTATCAGGCGAGGCAGGATTAGTCGGCGCGGTGCATTAGGACACTCAATAAAGCTGTAAAAATAGACTATAACAATAAAGGGTGAAGAAGTCCAGCAGTATTTTGGGGCAAGGGAAATATTGCTTTGGGTCTGCGGAGCCTATCCCACTTAAGCCTTGGTAGCACAGCGGCAGCCAAAGAGACATGGACTGGTCAGGGTACATTAGACCTCGCCAGGGAGTAAAAGCTGGTCTTCCGATAGAAAAAGGAATAAACACAAGGAGCGCGATAAGAAAACGTTAGTGTACGGATAAAAAAGAATTGTTAATAAAGAGTGTAAAATGAACGAGTCGTCTTAGGTAAGGTGAAAAATTCGTTGTCAGCCCAGCCAATCGAGATAACGTCTCAGAGGTCTGAGTAAATTCACTGAGAAGGAAGCTGATCAGACGGGACAGGATTAGTCGGTGCGTTGGGATCAGGAAGCACAATAAAGATAGGAAAAAGCTATAACAGTAAACAGTGATAAAGTGTAGCAGAAATCCGAGGTAAGGAAATCGTTGCATTGATTCTGCAGAGCCTGTAAAGCTTAACTCTCAGTAGCCAGGAACAGTCAGCGAAGAAAGCTGGTCAGGTGAGACTAGGTCACGCAGTGCAGTAAGAGCTGGCCGTCCGCTGGAAGAAGGAATGAGAACGGGATGTGCCATCAGAAAAGGTTAGAGTCGGGAGGAGGTTTTGCTGCTAAAGAGTGGAGAAACTCACTAAGCTCTCCAAGTAATGTAAACAGATCTTTGCGGCAGGAAAACCAAGCGGTACTGTCTCTGAATTCTGGGGGTTTCGGATTGTAGAAGGCCGAGCAGGCGAGGCAGGATTAGTCGGCGAGTTGGATTAGGGGCTACAATACAGGTGTGAAAAAATTCCAAAACAATAAAGAGCGAACAAGTCTAGCAGGTTCTCGTGGCAAGGGAAATCTGCCGTCGAGTCTTCAGAGTCTATACCGCTTGAGTTCGGCAGCATAAGAGCAGTCAGAGAGAAATAGACAGGACAAATGGGACTAGTTTATGGCCGGGCATTGTAAGCTGGCTGTTCGAGTGAAAAGGGAGTGAAAGCAGAGAGCGCGATGAGAAAATGTTAGGGCAGGGATGTGAAGGGTTTTCTGATAGTGTAAAAGCCTAGGGAACTCTTCAGGTAAGGTAAACGGAAGATTGATTCAGTCGGACTAAGAGAAGTAATATCTCAGTAGTCTGAGTGCATGCTGCGAGCAGGAAGCGGATCAGGCGAGATGGGGTTAGCCGACATGGCAGTAGCTAGCCATTATTGGCCCCATGTAACCTGAAAAGAGCCACTTCTTGACTCTCCAGCTTTCATTTTCCTCTGACGTTTGTTTCCTTAATCGGCGCTCGTCTGTTGATCTACTCATTGAAACTGTAGGTATCCAGTGGTGGTCAAACTTCTTAATCATATGGCTCCAAAAGCCACAGATACATACTTTTCTAGAGCCACTATCTCTGGCTATAACAGCTAGTCGTTATAGCCTCAATTAAACTTTGCTTTACCCCGAGCTCTCTAGGAGCTGCTCATTTCTTACAATGTTCATTCTCTTTGATTGTTTGCGTCACGGCTCAGTTGTTTGTTGACCTATTCTGTGCCACCGTAGGATCCACTAGGAACTGATACCTTAATCCGAATTCTGTGACTGGCCATTCATCTCTCTCCTAGCGCGCAGTTATCCGTTTTTCGTCTTACTCTCGTGCAATTTTCTTTGGCAGTAGCTAGTCGTTGTTGGCCTCATGTAGCCTGGAAGCAGCAACTTCTTGACACTCCAGCGTTCATTTTCTTTTGAAGTCTGTCTCCTTATTCAGCGCTCGTCTGTTGCTTTATTCACTGAAACTGTAGTCATCCAGTACTGGTCAAACTTTCTAATCATATGGCTACACCAGCCTCTGATACATAGTTTTCTTGAGCCACTATCTCTGCTTAGCAGCAGCTAGTCACCATAGGTTCCATTTAACTTTGCGGATACCCGGAGCTCGCCCCGTTCTTACCATGTTCATCTCTTTAAGTGTTTGCGTCACAGCTCAGCTGTTTGTTGACCTATTCTGTGCCACCGTAGGACCCGCAGGTAGCTGAAGCCTTATTTCGAACTTTATTGCTGGCCATTCATCTCTCCTAGCGCGCCGTTATCCGTCGTCTTTCTTACTCGCGTTTACTTGACATGTAGTCAAAAGTCTTAATGATATGGTTGAATCAGCCACTGATACCTCCATTCCTTTAGCCACTATCTCTGCTCTGCGGCAGCTGTTTGCTGTATGCTCTATTCAACTTTGGGAATACTCCTTAGCTTGCTAGGCGTCAGTCCTTCTGTAGATTGTTTATTCTCCTGGTATAGCTTTTCACAGCTCAGCTGGTTTGCTGTCCGATCCTTTGACACGGTTGTTATTCATTGGCACCTCGAATGATTAACCCAACAGGCACCCTTGTCCACTGATACCCGGTCCAGTATCGATATCTTCTAATCGTCTTATCTTCAACACTTAGTCTTCCTTTGATATCCATTTAATCTTAGCCAGCTTCTAATATGCTCAGCTTCCTATATTCATATACCTATGTACATTGTAGTTATGGTGTCTTAGGTAATCCTTAACCCGTGAGTATATATAAATACGGCCACATCGTCACTGTCCTTGGGTTTCCGATAACAACCAATCGTGACTACACACCCACTTTCTAGTCTCAGGTAGAATTCGAACATTGTCAGCTTACACCTCATGAATATCTTACCGGAATCCTGCTCTTCATCCCTATGCACATGAAAGTATTCTACCCATCAGGCCATGCCTTCCGCATAAGTAAAAACATCTTTAGCGTAATATCTGTTACACCTTGTACACTAGTTGTCACAAATAAATGTCTTAATGTAGGATTTTGATCAAACGCTAGGTACATCGACTGTTCCTTTTCGGTCTTCTCTCGGCTTGTTCCTCTCTCCCTTTTCTTTGAGGTCGTGAACATCGAAGAGCTTCGGGATTGAACTGAGGAACTGCCTCCGTCTGGGATGGGACGAAATAACCAACAAGTACTTACCTGGACCATGGCCTCACTTCCACTCTAACTATTTGCACCCAACCACCGATGTCCAGTAAGGGTAGCTGGACACGAATTCTTCGCCCCCCGGCAAATATACATAATCAGAGATGACTTCATGTGGTTCTGCGAAGGATCAACACATTATATTCAATAAGAATGTTTAGTACCCGACCTACCAACGGACAGGACCCAGGAACGCAATAGGCAACCAGTTATTGCATCAACCAGCGGAAAAAATGGGACGCAACCTGACTGCGAATAACCGAGCAAACAGACTTTTAACAAAAAACATAGCCAGTTACAATTTGCCATTCAATGGATTGGTGGCAGTGTTCCAGGACGTGGTGGGTTTTCGCCTGGCAAGAGTTCTCCCTACAAAAAGCCACAAATGTCCGTTTAACAACACTGCAACGTGGCGTATGTGACTCGCCACCGAATAAAGTCACAGCCCATAACTTTACACTGGCAGGTCAACTAGCGTCACAATTCTACATAGGATCGTTACACTGGGACTTCTACATCTGTATATACTGTTGCCGTTTTACATCCTACCATACGTTGCCCTTTTCCTTCCTTGTGTGCGGGCTCCTCCATTACCTTTCAGTGGATCATTCAGGTTTCTCAATCTCTTATTAGCTGAGGTCCCGTATCTCATGACAGCCAACTTATTGTTTGGCATTTTCAACATTGTACAGTTCCAATCATGGATATATGAACAATTTTCTGCGTTACTGTTACAATTGCATTATAATGTTTGTACCGTTGTACATATCTGATCATGCCTCCATGAGCGTGCCTCGCATAGTCGAGAATAAAATATTTATTTATTTATTTATAGGTAATAATGGTGGGATAAAGGCTATAACAGTAAATGGTAAACCCTTCTAGCAGGTTCTGAAGGTAATGAAGACAATGCGTCTGTCCTGCGGAGCCCACACCGCATGAGCCTTAGTAACATTGAAGCAGTCAGAGAGAAATGGACAGGCAAAGTGAGGTTAGAGTACGACATGGCTGTGTGAGCTGGCTGTTTGCTTGAAGAAGGAATGAAAACCGAAAGAGAAATTAAAAATAAATTAAGCAACGTCTTAAGGCTGCTCCTTTGCAGTACGAGCAGCGTTTGGCGGAATCGGCAGCGGCCAATTCCAAGACGTTTGTGGCTTAGCTTAAAAGATACAGTGAGTCAAATCACTATGTTCCAGCGGTACTGCAACCATAAAAGACCTATGCGCAGCAGGACTACGGCAGGTTTGTATGCTTAGTGCTCAATATACTTGGGTCTTTGCTTGGAAAGTATCTTTACCACGTGTTGCATTGGTTTCAGGAGTTCTATAGGATGTTTGCTTAGCTAAATTTAACATAACGTAGATTCAAGTCTTCGAGCGATTGCAAGGCCTTAATCCCTTTTAAGCTTCTGGTTCTGGCTCAATTCATCCAATGCTGCTGTACGAATTGGCTGCTAAGTTGAGTCCTATGCTCAAACTCATGTTTGCTAGATCGCTAGACAGCTGCGACCTACCTTCGGAACGGAAGGAGGTAATCATCTGTGCGAGCTTTAAGGGCGGTGAAAGCACTCTGCCCGCGAACTATTAGTCTGTCAGTTGGGGAAGCGTAGCAGTCAAGTAGTTTCTAAAGCTGAGAAAGGATTCAGTGGAGAACCACCTGAATAGATTTGACCTTCTTGGTGTTGTGCAACACGGATTCCGCAGGGGGTTTTCTTGTCAGACGGATCTACTTGCAGCTCTTAGAAGCTGAGCGGAAGCAGTAGACCGTGGCCAGGATGTAGCCGTGCTATTCGTGCTTTTAAATAAATAAATAAATAAATAAATAGTATATTCTCGAAGTTCCGAGAAATACCTGACCGGGCATGATCAACGTTTACAAGCAATTTATGTTTCGCAACAAACACGTTGCTATGTATGTAATCAGCAGTAAGCCGAAAGTTGTCCAAGCTTTGGAAATTGTAAAATTAATCTTGAGGCAGAAATTCGTCAAAACATGACGACAAGTTGGGTTCTAGTAGGCGTAGTGTAAACAGGCTGGGCATTCCTTTTGTAGAGAAAATTTGTCATGAAAATATTACATTAGGATTCTGGTCGGCTTGCCAGTATGTAGTTGTGGGCAGTGACTTTATTCAGTGGCGAGTCACATCCGCCACGTCGCAGTGTTGTTAAGCGGACCTCTGTGGCTTTTTATAGGGAGAACGCTTGCCAGACGAAAACCCACCACGTCCTGAAACACTGTCAGAAATCCGTTTGTACACTAATGTAAAACTGGCAGAGCAGCTCGTCGACTGATTTAACCCTCGGTTAACCGCCGTCAATTGCCTTCTAATTTCCTCTGTTAGCTGAACAGGTTATTTTTGCTCGGGCGGCCATAATGGCTGAGGCCTATAGAGGGTTAGAACTTCTTCATCGTCGTGTCCAGGTGAGCAAAGCTTCCGGTTCTTGCTTCTAGAATTTACAGAATTATGTATACTTCGCAGGAGTATGAAGGCGTCATGTACAGCTACCATTACTGGACGACGGTCATGGGAGTGAGTGCATTTTTATCCACTTGTTGTACAGCCGTGTTCTATGTAGGTCCTTGGGGGTTTCTATGTCCTGTCCCAGGCACAAGCTCTTTCACGTTCCGATCCCAGATCCCCAAGAAGTTCCAGACCTCGGAGAAAGGGAAGGTGAGAGACAAACAGGGCCGCAAAGAACAGACGTGGGAACAAGCATTATTTACGTTCTATGGTCTAACATTTAGAGGAAACATATGATGTACAATGTGTAGCAATGAGTATGCCAGAAGTGTCTTTTGAATATTCAGCGGAAGCAAAGCCCTATAGGTTGGTTGCTACCGTATACCTTGGATGCAGAGCGTTGCACCGTTAAGCAAAGAAAACACAGGATCAGTTTGCTATGATGCAACTGTTGCGTGGAAAGATTCTCTGGGGAGCGTAGAATATGCTGACCCAGGGAAAGCCAGTGAGTCTTTTGGACTCATACATGGGTGTTCCGCAAAAATAGCAGCGAATAATTGAAGAATGAACACCTGTCTTCGTCGGATAGCGTCGTCCTGTACTGCAGAGCTCTCGGTTGACAAGTATTTCTTCGTGCTACCTCTGGTTTACGTCCTTTATCCTTTCCCAATGGCTTCCAGATTGGTCTCCTGTAGTAAAAATGTCACTCACCGATCGAAGGCCGTACAGTGCTCTTTGTGTGATGGTTGGATTCATGCTGCTTGCTGTGGTATCAGCCCGGGCATATATGGACATCTACAACGGACACCGTCTCAAGCTATCGCTTTCTTTTGTGACTCATGCAGAGTAACAACCAGTGACAGACGTGTACTTGTAGGTTTACCAGCGCTTAGTCCACGTCCCTCACTTCCTCACACTGCGTTGATTGCTTCCCCGGACTTAATTTTACCTGTGGGTCCTTCTTCCCCCTGTTCTGGATTCGTAACTCCTATCGGTAAGCAAAGTCGTGCCACGTCTCCCTCAGTACATCTTTCTGCTCGGCATGCCGAGCCTGCGGTCAGGACCTATGCATCTGTGGTGAGAGGACTCGCAGCGCCGTCAGGCAGCCACAACTCAGATTTGCGAGAATCAAAGCCAAAAGCAAAATCTAGTATCAAAGCCAAGCCCTCTTCTCAATTGGAGTTTAACAAAGTTCTTGATAGACTTACTCAGTTGGAGAACTTGGTTAACGACACATCGATTTCTCCTTAGCAACAGACATCTAGGGGCTCCCATCCTCCCTCTCGTGACCGTTGCCTTATAGTGGTAAATGCGCCGGAGTCTTCTAAATCTACGCCAGCTGAAAGGATCCTAGATGATGAAGCGTTTTTAATATGGATGATTTCACTGTTGTTTGATGAAGGTGAACCGGGGATAAATGTTGTTTCTGCCTTTCGCATTTGCAGGAAGCAGGAGGACTCCACCAAGTCTCGTCCTCTCAAGATCGTATGCCAAAACGAGGATGAACGCAGGCGCATCCTCCGACGCACTTCACGTCTCAAAAGAGAATCGTTTTATGTTGTGAGAGATCTGTCCCCTGAAGATCGGAGAAAAATGAAGAGTGCGGTTGGTGAACTTCGAACCCGCCGGGCAAATGGTAAGACGGACCTTTACATTGTGGATTTTCGAGTGGTTCCGAAAACTCCGATAACTCGCTGGATACCCATCCTTGTCCTACCTGGACAGTGAGGTCGAAGACCAGTTTGAGTGTGTTGTCCGCTAATGTGCGCAGTTTGCGGAACAAATTGGACGAGATTCAACTTCTTGCCATGGATAATCACCCTGATTTGATGGCTTTCTCTGAGACCTGGCTGTCCCCGAACATCCGTGACTCGGAAGTATATATCCCTGGATATCACTTCTCCCGAGCTGATCGCCACGGAGTGAGGTCAGGCGGGGGCGTTATACTCTATTGGAGGACGAACCTCAAGGCACATTGGCTTGATGCTACTTGTGATATAGATGTTGGCTTCGAAGCTCTGTGGTGTCGTATTCATGATGGGTGTAGATCTGTCCTGGTCTGTGTCGTCTATAGATCTCCCTTGGGCTCGAGAGCTCTTTTACTGGATTCAATTAAATCGCACGCCAAAGGTAAGGACTGCTTAATTGTTGGAGACTACAGTGCACCTGGTATTGACTGGGACCTGCTTTATTGTGGTCTTCATTTTGACTCTTTTGATGCCCTTCGCCTTCATACCGTTCTCGATTGTAACTTGTCTCAGCATGTATTTTCACCCACTCGGTTGTTCTCAGGCCCCACGCCGCACATTCTTGATCTAGTGTTATCCCCAATGCCGTCAGAGTTCACCGACCTGATTATTATGCAACCTATTGGTAAGAGCGATCACTGCGCTATTTCCTTCCAATGGGCACGTCGGTTTTCTGTTCATGACCAAGTGAATTCCGGCGTAATTTCTGGCGAGCCGATCCACAGCGTCTGCAGGAGGCTGCTTCTAACATGGACTGGACCATTACTCATTTTTTGTGTGTTGACGATGCTTGGACTCACTTTTACTCCAACCTGATGTCGCTAATCAACCAGGTTGTTCCTATTTCTAAAAGTAGAGGTCTAACAAGAGGTCCTCCTTGGATTGACAAACAGTTGAGGTCCCTGATGAATAAAAGGCGCAAATTATGGGATAGATTCAAGTGTACACAATCGACGGCCGACTACTTGCAGTACAAAACGCTTAAGGACTTTTGTATCCTGACGAAGCGGGAGAATCGCCAAAACTACGAATTAAAGTCAGCTGTGCAGTCCAGGTGCTCCCCCAAAATGTTCTTCTCATATCTGAAAATGGGTACCAAAGGTGGTAATGGCATTCCATCTCTGTATTCCAGTGAACACGCTGCCTTACTTCAGGAGGATGCTGCGAAAGCGGATCTCTTAGCTCAACAGTATTCATCCGTTTTTACAAATGAAACTCCGTTTTCTGACGTAGTACTTTCATGCTCATCTTTGCTGGACCATCACGAGATCAGTACGGAAACTGTTACTCAATTCCTTCTTCAGTTAGATCCGAACACCTTGCCCGGTCCTGCCCTGCTAGCAAATACGGAGGTATACGAAGCTTTTTCTTCGTTATACGTGTCCGGACACAGTACGAAGGTATACGAAGGTTTTACGAAGGTAAACTGAGATTTACCTTCGTAAAAGCTTAGTGTTTGCCGCTGAGTGACACCAGGAATCCGAAGGTGGTTGTCCGCCAATCGGTTGTATAGTTTTTGGTGAGCACGTGTATGCGTCTGGCATACGCAACCAATCACAGGACAGACGGACCGCACTTACGGAGGTAAACGAAGGTTTTTCTCCGTCAATACGAAGGTTTCTCTTAGTAAATACGAAGGCATTTCCCCGTATTGACGGAGCAATACGAAGGTTTATCTTAGTAAATACGAAGGCTACTCTTCGTAAATACGAAGCAATACGGAGGTTTTCCTTAGTATATACGAAGGTTTTTCTCAGTAAATACGAAGGCTGCGCTCCGTAATTACGAAGCAATACGGTGAATTCTCTTAGTACGTACGAAGGTCGGTCACTTTACTGACGAAGCTATACTAAGGTTTCTCTCAATATATACGAAGATTGCTCTTCGTACTTAGGAAGCAATCCTAAGATTTTCGACGCCATCCTACGATTCTTCTAAGTAAATTGGAAAGATGCTCTTGGTAATAACGAAGCGAAAGTAAGAGATCTCTTAGTTAATGAGCTACCTTACCAAAGGGTAACGTTCACATGAGCGACGCGATTCAAGGCTTTCGGGAAGCCTACAGGAAGAGGTTTCTCCTTATGGCGTAAGGCAAATGCTCCTAAGTAATCGCTATGAAGCTATTAGTATATCACGGTTTCCTTTCATAACCTACCGGAAACGGTCGTACTTTTGCCGTGCACTGCCCAGTGAACGTTTTCAAAAATGTGGACGCACAATAAATGAAAGCAATACGTAAGCAGACTGCTGCGAAGAGTACATTGTCCACTTACCCATATGGTATTTGCAGCCTGATTTCCCTTCTCCCCGTCCGACTAGGTAACGAAATGACCAGGGAGTAAATACCGCATTTGTGAGGCAGTCAATCACACACCATTGCAAAAGCTGGCTGACACCTTAATGCAAATGTGAACGAGCGTAGGTTATCAGCTACTGCGAAATATGAAACGGCGCAACGTAGTTGTCCCTGCCTTTTGATAAATAAAAGACCATGGCCTGCAGTGCCTTCCTTCCAGTCACGCAGTAGTCGGAAGCGGTAGTCACAATACGCGCCGAGACGGTGACATCCTATAACATACGCGGCAATCCCAGACAGCGATTGAAGCACACCAGGAAATGGTTACAAATGTGTATTAATGTGCATGTAAACATTTACATGTTTGTCCGTGTTTCACGAATGCTATGATTGTCTAAATCTATCAAATCAAAAGGCTGTAAATGAAACCGTTATGTACGGCATTAAAGGTACACAATACCTGCGATTCCTGACTGCTTCATGTGGCAGATGTACGCCGGTGCATGTTGCTCCGGGTAATCTGTAGCCATTTGCAAACGCCGTTCGCAACGGCGTTGCCCGTGACCCCAAATCGGTTAACGATAACTTCTGTGAAGGAAGATAAAGTGGGAAAGGTTATCTAAGTTACCTTGAAGCGCACTAAATGTGTGCGTCTTCTTGAACGGTATCGCATTGTTTGCCCCGGCGAAGTTCAGCTGCCTCAAGACGTCTCTGTTCATAACCCTGTCCAACATGTATCGAACAGCCTCCGATACCGTGCCGGCGGGTGTAGAGTTCATGCGGGTAGTCTAAGTCATGAATGCAAAATCCTCCAATGTGACTTACCAGTTCTCGACGGTGGTCAGGGTCCACCAATTTACCCTCCAAGTCCATGAATTCCTCAATGGATGAGGTAGGTAGAGATAACTCATTCGGTTGCATCGGTTTGGCAGTCCACATGGCCTGGCTCAGGGCCGCGTGGCTCTCCTTCAATACTTGAAGGGTCTCCTCCACAGTGGCATATCTGTAGAAGCCATTACATACGTGATTACCGTAAGCATCCAACTGCTGGATGCCCCCGGAAAAAGCGAGAACACGGACAACACAAACAACCGCAGACTACAGATGGAACACTCGGAAGTAATCTATGGAAAGAGTATATTTTAATGCGTGTCATCCGTAATGGTGCCAGAAACACAACATTAAGTCACTTCGTGGCCTTCCAATGTTCCTCAGGTCGTGAATGTCGCAAGTTCCCCACCAATCCATCTTTCCGTTTTGGTTAGTGCAAGGGAAATTACTGAAGTGATCTCGCATAACTGGGACATAACAAAAAGCGGCACTTACCGGAGGCTGTGGGCACAAAGGAATAGAGGTACTTGAATACCTGTTATCAACATGGGCCGCATTCCTTGAGTTTACAAAATTTTTGAATTTTTTTGTCTTTTTCAAAATCATTTTGCTTTATTTTCCGTCTCCAGATAAAGTGTTACCATAAGGATAATGAAATGGTCACATATACAATGCGGATAAAACGCGTGTCCAATTGCCCCTGCAAAATGTAAGCTGACACCCAACGTTGTGTAATCAGCGCCGCATGCAATAGCGTTCAATACTCTTTAATGCGGGCATTGCTTGCCGTTGACGCACCATTACTATACACGCATAGCCGGCAAATGCCGTTAGCGCTATATGCAAGGGTATCCTGCAGCACGCATACCTTGTGATCATTGCATACATCAACAAGAACACAAACCTACGGCATCCTGGGTTTTTGCGTTCTAAATGTATGCAGCAATGGGATGATGACTTCGTCTAAACCTACGGTGAAACATGCGCATTTGCATGGGATGTCATGAATAGAAAACCGCCGCAAGTCCTCAGACATACCGTTAGCAACATAAATGTGCAGCCTGGAAGATGGCATACTATGGACGTATAAATCTTTGAGATGTAGGAATGATGCGCAGTTAACATATGCGGTTGCGGCAACGTCTGGTTGCAACGATACGATTTGGTATGGTTTCTTTCCTACGATGATTAGGTTGTCCGGTTTGCATGGGAAAAACACGGTCCCATTTAACCTAAAACCCATTTGCCTATTTATTTCGACGAGGGCTATAGTTTCACATAAGATGGAGGGCTGATTACCATTGCAAACGTTTCCCTGGAACTCCATACACCGTCGCAAAAGCTGAGGTACGATGTTCACTGGGCTTCGTATTCGCCTTTTCAGACACCTAATGTAAGATTCGAAAGGGAACAGGGAGAAATCATCCAGTGTCCCATGCGTATACGCATCTTGTGCCAAATGACACAGGGAATGCATGTTGAATGTCATTTCTTCAGCCCCATACAGTTTGAAGAAACGCGAAATAAACACCATAAGCACATTATGTGCAAAAGAGCAACATTTTCTGAATAGCAATGGATGACAAAGCAGATAAATACCTAAATGCAAATCCAAGAAATTGACGTAATAGTCCAGGGGCAAAATATCCGCCAGAACCGCTGGTCCGGCATACAACAAGAATTGCCGAAATTTAGACGATTTCCACCATCTGAACTTATCTACGCTTCTACAATCGCGTGGAAAAGCACGCGGCCAATGACACTGATTAATGTCAAGGACATCGTTAAGACGTGATACAGTGTCCATATCCAAGCGAAAATCCTTGCTAGCGGCTGCAGTTGTCCACAACGATATCAGGCGTCGCATAACACCCAAGCAAACAGCATGCATATAGTCCATAGGAAACTGCTCCACCATGTCTATGGGCAAGTATTCAAATGGTGACCATTTGCTACGGCAGTGCGCACGGATGGACTCATTGGTACGCAGGCGGCAATCAGTGCAAGGAAAGGTTACTTTCCCAGAGACATAAACACCTCGCTGCACACATTTGTCGCAGCTGCCGTACCCGGAATGTGCTTTACTACGCTTCACATATGATCTGGCTGGTGCAACACAAATGATATTAGAGATACGCACAGCGTTTTGTGCAGAGCGACCGGGCAACATCATGCCTGTTTGAAGTAACGTTCTCAATTAAGTTACAAGTGGAGCCAAGAAGTGGTGTAAATTCCACGGTTTTCGTGGACCCGAGTACACACCAACCAAAAAGGGATCCGATATCATGGGTGCCACCGACCTACACAAAATGGGCCAAACTTGCACACCGGATGAATTAAATGGTGAGAACCCATCCACATGCAACTGCAGGTGAATGCTCTGGTAGGTGGGCACACTTTCGCACCGGTAAGCCATCTTCAGACCGTCAATCATCCCCATGTGACCATACGTACCAGGATGTACCTCCATCTCGTTAGTGGTTCTTAGAGTTTTCATCAACGTCCGGTAATCCTTCGATAGAGACAGTATAAACTTACGCAACCCTTCCAGAAGCTTGTTAACAGCCCAAGCCGAGGTGTTTGTATTAAGCACTTATGATGCGAGGAAACTACGTGTTTCATCACACGGCGTTGGTGACGTAGTCAAATCTATTGCAGTGCAATCATGCTCCCCTATTTCGCAGCTCATGGTTTGCAGTCCTCACTCTCGGTTTCCGTCCTTGATGCCTGATCGGAAAGTACGTCGGTGGATTCGCGGATACAGCGGTTGTGGTCCGCATCTGAAAGGTTACGCGGTGGCGAGATGCAGCAGTCTACAACACACAAAAAGTTTGTCTGTGAACCTTACCTCCCATAATTACATCCACGTTACAAGTGGGGATATCATCGCGCACACTGAATGCCTCACGCTCAGCGAGTCTACGCAAAAGCGGCAATCGCATTCTCAATGTGCGTGCAGAAGGTAACGCAAACGAACAACTACGTCTTGTTAAACGACTACGCATCTCTAGAACATGAAATATTAACTGAACAAACGCTTGCGTAACGCTGGTTACACAAAAATAGGTGTGTGAAGTGAATAATGGACGAACCGACAAGGAGACCAACAGGGAAACCGTAGAGCAATCAAATGACCGCGCACTTCTATTTCCGGGACAAAAAGGTATGCAAACAAACACTGATGTTTACCTTAATGAAAACAAATCCACATTATACCTCACTTTATAATCCTTGACGTAATTATACGTAACGCTGATTGTTCAACAAAAAGCTTTCTGTATTATTTTTGGCCCAATCATACATCTACATAGAAACTCCACGGACTGCCTTTCTATTGGTTCGTGAATGACGAAGCAAAAACGAAGACAAACCTTCGTAAAGGTTCGTCATTGACGGAGGTAAACGAAGGAAAATCTCCGTAAAAGTTCGTCAGTGACGGGGCAAAACGAAGAAAACTCTTCGTAACCGTTCGTCATTGACAAGGGTAAACGAAGATTAACCTACGTTTTGCTTCGTCAATGACGAACGTTTACGAAGAAAAGTCTTCGTAAAGGTTCGTCAGCGCCTCGCCATTGACGAAGAAAAACGAAGGTTTTGCTCAGTATGACGGAGATTTTTCTTCGTCATGTGCTACCAGGGTGATGGCCTGCACCCACTGTTTCTCAAGACCGTGGCTAAGTACATTGGAGCCCCAGCTTGTCATGTGTTTCGCTGCTCTATTGAATCCGGACGCCTTCCATCAGCCTGGAAGCTGGGTATTGTCAAGCCCATATTTAAAGGAAAGAACCGCCAAGACCCAGCAAACTAACGTCCCGTTTGCCTAACATCAGTAATGTGTAAAATTATGGAACGGATTCTCAAGAGAGCTCTCAGCCTTTACTTCGAAGACCGGAATGTGATTTCTACTGCTCAGCATGGCTTTCGTAAGTCACGCTCGTGTACCACCAATTTGTTAGTTTCCAGAGAGAAACGGGCGAACTCACTGGATGCTGGCAAACGTATGGATGTTATCTACGTAGATTTCAGCAAAGCTTTTAACAAAGTTCCTCACGAGCGGCTTTTGTTCAAACTTCAAGCAATTGGTGTCTCTGGGCGGGTTTTGTCGTGGATTTCGGATTTCCATTCAGACCGAATTATGCGAGTTAAGGTCAACAATACGTATTCGCCCTCCGTCCTTATGAGCAGTGGCGTTCCTCAGGGCTCTGTTCTTGGACCAGAGTTGTTCAAATTCTTCATTAACGGCCTTCCTTCAACCCTCCGGACCGAACGCTTGATCTATGCAGATGATTTGAAGTTATGGATGGAGGTAACCAGCGCTGAGGATGCTGACCGCCTCCAAAATACACTGGATCGGCTGCACGATTGTTCTCTTAAATGGCAGTTGCCTATAAATCGCGATAAATGTTCTGTACTCCCCATTGGTGCTACTGAACCATTCGGTGTTTACCACCTTGGTGGTTATTTGCTTAATTAGTGAGCTCCTTGATTTTGTTTGTTGTGAAAGTTACACAGAGCTCTAGTTGTGTAGGTTTCCTATGGAAACAGGATCCAATTCACCACAACTTCACTATTATTTCTCTGGCTATTTCAGCTTGCTCAGCCGTCACATTTATTAGTGTACAGATGGAATGAAATAAGCGCGGCGGAATTATAAGGAACATAACGGTTAAACTAATTACGAGATAGACAAATAACTGAAGCTTCTTTGTTAACAGACATACTAAGGCAGCGTATTTCACTTGAAAAATACAACTTAACAAATAATATAACCAAACTATCTCGCGTTAAATTTGATCACTGGCGTCAAATTTTAACCCCAGTAAATCTCAGAACAAAAGAAAACCTGTACTATAGCTAGAATTTGGGGAAAAGTAGTGCAATTTGAGCTGCATGGAACATGTTTTCACCGCTGATGACGTTGAAAGTAACAGCAATGCAATACGTGCGGTAGTTCACGAGTTATTTGCAATTAAATGCCGGTCTACGAATAAAGCCATTATCTTTTCGCTAAAAATGGCATTCAGTTTGCAAGCAGATAGCTGAAAAAGAAAAGAAAATGTTAAAAGTGGCGGAGCGGTGCAGCTTATTAATTGGCATGGCTGTCTAGCAATGTGCTATATAGCCCGTAATACCCCGCAACAACTAGGTACGACGTAGGTGGCAGCACAACAAACTTTTAAGGCATACTTAGTAAATGTAGGCGGATAAGCACTAAATTTTGGCGAAAACACTAGGAAGCCAGTAAAAAATTTTATATATGCAACGAGGTTCAGATCAATTTATAATTAACCCATGGTCAGAAGGCCCCAGTGTGCCATTTTCAGTAGATACTGAGCAGCATAAACTACTAAGAATATCGAGTTTAGTCTTTTTTATGCCTCTAAGTGGTTGCAAAGTTTACCTCAAGGCTGCATGCGCTGGGTCTATCTGAATAATATAGGAGGCATTTGGGAGCAGTTGAAGCATTTTGGTCAGAATAATGCACGCAGTTCTTGGATAAATATCGCATGTTTCCTCTGTTAAGGCCTATTTTCCATATTCATAATTCTGTCTTCAACACTAGTGAGCTAGGGGAGCCTATCAATAATCATAAAGAAGTGAGTTTTGGAAAATCTAATAACCTTAGGAAAATTCTTCGGCGCTTGCAATCTTTTTGAGTCTGAGTTAGTAGGGCACCACCAACTCTAATTGTGGAGTTGACCTCGCGCGAACGACGGGGTTATTATCCCTCATGTGCCGTTGCAGATTACTGTGCAGCCCTTTGGTTAATTGTGATAAATTTCTCTAATTTTAAGTTCTGAAGTGATGGGATCTTTATCATTAAAGCTAAGTAGGTTGGAGAGGATCAAGCCCTATGAAGTTGTGCACACAGTGAGGGTCAGTGAAGTGAAGCATGATGGAAATGCTGCAAAAGTACTTCAAGAATAATAGTATGACACTGAGCAGTTACTTAGGCGTAGTCGTACGAGGGCGCGTATATGCACAGAATTTGTGGAATGTGCTATTAATCACCTTACCAACGCGTGGTTTGTGCAGTTAATTTATTGGGTGGCGAGTCATTTCAGCCACCTCGCAGTGGTGTTAAACAGACGTTTGTGACTTATTGTAAAGAAAACGCTTGCCAGGTGAAATCCCACTACGTCCTGGAACACTGCCGTCCTGTGATATGGCATTGACAAGGTAGCACCTGACCGCTTGTCCATACAGTTATTCGCAGTCATGTTTTGCCAATTTGTTTCCTATGACTGTGTGGTTTTCTTCTTCAGTGTCGACCGCAAGTGGTTGGTACTACTGAAGTCCGACGACTCAGGTGAGTTGTATTCATTTGCTTAGTTTTTCGAGTCACTTAAGTGTGTCAAGGATGCGAAGTGTGGATAATTTCATTGTTCTGTGTAGATTCCATGGCCAGGTGAGCGTCGCAGGTATATTTTGATAGGTGTTCCCTGCAGGTAACGTTATCCTTTAGCATAAGGGAGAAAAGAAAAACAGACCGAGCAAACTGTTAAGGAAATTGAACAGGGCTATCTTAGTGTACAACTGCAAATTTTAGTAACGTTTTGGTGGTTAAACGAGATGAAAGGACCAAATATGTTATACAGCAGACCATTTTTCATGCAAGTACCGGCGCCCATATTGGTTAAAAGTGGGAGACGAACGCTATCCGAATTGCCTTAGCATACGCAACGGTTTTCCTGTACGTAAACCAGGCGTATCAGGCCTTGTTAACCGATGAAGGAGTTGGGGGAATTAGAAGAGCAGAATACGTAGTGGAGTATGCGACTAAGATGCAGATTGAGCGTTCGGTCGATAGTAGTGGAGCTGATCGCTTGAACATGTATAAGAGCCGGTGCGGTTTCGACGCCGGGTTAGAGCACCATAAAAAAATAAGGTAACATGTTTCTTAATCAGGTCCTAGAGAAACAGCTGGGTGCTGGAGTAAGACGGAGTGACAGATATGTTGCGACGAGGATAGAAAAGACCGTATACCACAGCTGTTGCGGGAATGTGGTTGCAAAGACGGCGCTGAATGGGACCTGGAATATTGGAAAAAGCTAGGCAGGGGAGCTAAAAGATACTAAGTGTTCCACTCCTAGTTGGACTTCTACAATATAGCATACCAGTCAACTAGACGGCAGGAAAGAGCGATGCTGGGAGTAGGATTATTTGTGAAGAGGAAACTGTCTACTGGTACATGACAAGGCTTGGCCTGTTAGGCATTCAACATCAAAAGCAGGAGCGAGAAGGGAAGGGATTACATGCTACGGCTGTTGCGAGATAACGGTTGCACAGCCAGCTCTGAAAGCGACCAGTAATAGCAGCATAGTATGTGCAGCAGCGCCAACAGATAACTAGGTGTTCCACTACAAGGTGGACACCCAAGGTGGAAGGTAAAAGTTAAGTAGACGGCTGAGGAGTGCGTTTCTGTCAACCCATGCATTACTAATAAGGAGAGGCACACAAGTTTAAGCTCAGGTATAGACCAATAGGTATACAGTGTTGGAAACAGGATGGCAAACACACAGCATTACTTTCAACAGCTGTACTGAGAGAACGGTTGTAGAGTCAGCTGTGGAAGTGGCCGGGCTTGGGGGAAAATACAGGCAGCACCGCCAGAAGATGCTGAGTTTCACTCTAAGGTTTGCCCCTACAGTGGGACACGCAGCTCGAATACTTCTACAGCGGTGTGTAAATGTGCCCGCCGGATTAGTTGTGAAGCAGGAGCAGCGCGCCATCTAGGGATGTGGCATGTCCTATTGGGCATTCGACGTTAAAACCTGGATCGTTAGTAGACGGAACTACAAAATACAGCTATGGTGAGCGAACGGTTGCAGAGTGAGCTCTGAAACGGGCCCGGGGCAGCGGAATGAATTGGGCAACAGCGTTGAAAGATACTAAGTGTACCACCCCAAGGTAGACTTCTACAATGAAGCTATAAGTAAATAGACGGTAGAGAAGAGTAAGTGTGCCTGCCGGGTTAATTAAAAAGCACAAGTCGTTCGCTGTCTGAAGGTGGCATATACTGGTAGGTATTGCATGTGAACAACTGAAGCGAGAGAAGACGAGGCTACATACTATAGCTGTTGCGAAGGAACGGTTGCAGAGCTAGCATTTCAAGTGACATTGGTTAGCAGAATGATATTTGTTGCATCGCCACAAAACACTAAGTGTTCCACTCTAGGTGGGCTACAAACGTGAAAAATCCAAGTCAAACCGACTGCACTGCAGGTGGTGGTGCAAGCCGGATTTATTGTAAATTAGAAGCCAGAAGCTATCGTAAGGTGTGGCATAGACTAATAGGCCATCAAAGTTAAGAACCGGGACGAGAATCGAAGCTAGTGCCTACTACGGCTGTAGTGAAAAACGGTTGTAGACGCAGCACTAAACGGGATTATAAGTAGCCCGATAAGGGAGACAGCGGCGCCAAAATTCACTAAGTGTTCCATCCCAAGGTAGAATTCCGAAGTGGAACGTAGTGGTCAAAGTGCTGGCAGAGCAGGATGGCGGGGTCGGGTTAACTGTGAAGCAGGAGCCGCTAGATATCCTATGTAAGGCACGGACTAATAGCCGTTCAACGTTTAGTACAGTAATGAGAATGGAAGGGACTACATTCTACAGCGGTGAAACATTGCAAAACAATCGCTAAAAGTGAGTAGCGGTGCCGGATTAAGCTGGGCTGCAGCGCAAAATGATACTTAGTGTTCCGCTATATGGTAAACCTCTACAGTGAAATAATTATGTCAACTAGACGGTAGAGAAATGTAAGGTTGCGTGCGCGGTCAAGTGTGAACCAGGAGTCGCTCGCTACCTTAAGATGAGACGCACACTAACAGACATGCATTATTAAGATAGGGAGTGAGCAGAGGCAGGACTAGATGCAAAAGCTGTATCGAGGAAAAGGTTTAGGGTCCAGCACTGTAGCGGACGAGGGGTGGCAGTATGATGTTTACTGTATCACCAACAGATACTAAGAGTTCCACTCCAAGGTTGGCTACAACACTGTATAATACAAGTGCAACCGACGGCACAGAAGTGTGAGGGCCAGAGCCGGATTAGCTGTGAAGCGGTAACCGCTTACTAGCTTGCTCTAAGGCACGCACAAATAGCAGTGCAGTGTTGAAACGGGGGAGAGAAGGAACGGGAGTACATACTGCAGCCGTAGCGAGAATAGGGGGCAGTGTTGAACGAGGCATGGGCTAGCGGATTGAAAAGGGACTGCAGCGCCAAACGATACTTAGTTCTCCGCCCAAAAGCGGACTTGTACAGTGAAAAGTAGAAGCCTAGCAGACGGCAGAGAAGAGTGGTGGTGGGAGCCGGATGTATTGTGCAGCAGGAGCCGAAACGTTTCGTACGATGAGGCATGGACTACCAACATATCAAAGTTAAGGATTGCAGCGAGACTGGAAGCGATGACACATGCAGCTGTAGTAAAAACCGGTTTCAACTCTAATCAGGATCAGAGGTAGCAGCATGAGCTGGGCAGTGGCGCCTACAGACACTAAGTGTTCCACACCAAGGTGGACTTCTACAGTGAAATATTTTATTTCAACCAGACGGTGGAGAAGAGTAAGGATGCGTGCCTGGTAAATTGTAAAGGAGTTACTCGCTATCGTAATATAAGGCAAGGGCTGTTAACCATTTAATGCTATGGACAGTGGCGAGAAGATATGGGATTACATACTAAAGCTGTTCCGAGAATACGGTGGTAGGGTCAGCCCTGAAATGGACTTGAGGTAGCAGAATGACATGGGCTGTAGCGCCAATAGGTACTATATGTTTCACTCCAAAGAGGATTTCTACGGTGAAATAGTAGCCTGGAATGATGTACATGTAGGAGCCATAATCTAGGTGGCTCTTTGAGGCGAATCAGTGATATTCGAGACAAATTGATAGAGATGCGAAGCAGCGGACAACGACATTTGCAATCCGGAAGGAGATAACGATAGGAATGTCATTCATCATACACGTTAGCTAGAGGTGGGGAACACCTCAGCTACTGTGCCGCAATACAAAGAAAAAAATGATAGGAAAAGAAAACAACTGATGAAAGCTGGCTGAGCTACCGGTAACGGATGGGCAACGCTCCGGTAAGCTACCAGTCGGCTGCTGTGCACCCAAAAGATTATTATGCAAAATTATATAAGGCTAAGTAATGAGATCGTGGTTGGAGGGGAGGCTAAGAGTGATGGGGTGGGACAAAGAAACTCACAGCACCAACGCCACTGAGGTCGGCTCCTAGCCATATCAGCAAGTGTGTCCAACCAAACGTGTTCATCGTCTTTCGGACCCCAACCAAGGAGCAGAGATGTCTCCAACCGATTCCAGCTTAGATGTGAGGGGCTTCATTCCTCTCGACCAAGTCATCGCATGGCCACCCCTCTCTTTCTTCCATCCACACCCCCGGTGCGCAAACAACACGCGTCGCGGGATGCGGTGGGCTGGCATGCGCAACACGTGGCGATGCCATCGGAGCCCGATGCTTGTAATAACGGTGCTGAGCGGTTCAGCTCCTATTACTGTGCCATACACAAGGCGTCGAACACGCTCGTTGCTCACGCGGTGTTCCCCCCACATGTGAGCTAAATTACTCAGGCACCGGTGGTCGAACGTAACTAGCCTCTTCAGGTCCCCTGCTTTAAGCGGCCAGTTTTCACAACCGTACAGTAGGGTCGAACGTACTGCTGCATTGTACACTCTACCCTTCAGGGCAAGAGTGATGTCGCGCCGGCGCCATAAGTGGCGAAGGTTAATGAAAGCGCCTCTAGCTTTTGCTATACGATTCGTGATTTCATCTTTAATCCCACGGGTGATGATACAACTTCCCAGGTAGTTGAATTTTTGTACGACGTCTAGCTGATCCCCACCAAGGGTCAGCGTAGGTGGCGGTCGAGACCAATCCTGGAGAAACGCTTTGCACTTCGAGGGTGCGAAGCAAAGCCCGAAGTGACGGACAGCTAGTGCTAATCTGTCCAGTGCCGTTTAACACGTTTGTGAGCTGTCACAGATGAGGGCAATATCATCTGCATACTCTAAATCAAGAAGTCGTTCTCCTGAGAGTAGCTCCACACCTTCTAAGTCGTGTCCTGTAAACGCGATTTCCATGACTTCGTCTACAGCGAAGTTGATGAGGAAAGGTGACAGCGGGCATCCTTGTCTCACGCCGCTGGAGATATTAAAGGGCGACGACAACTTGCCGTAAGCCCTCACTCTGCCCGAGCTACGCGCATATAATGCTCGGATAATATTCACATATTTCTCAGGTACACATTTCCTGGTAGACAGTCCCAAAGTGCATGTCTATCCACCGAATCGAATGCACCTTTGATATCGAGGAGCACGACAATGGTGGGCCGCCAATATATGTGACGGTGCTCCAACAACTGACGCAAGGTGAAGATGTGGTCAATGCAGCTACGACCTCGACGAAATCCAGCTTGCTCTTCACGAATCTGGCTTTCACGAGTGCCAGTTAGTCTGTGAAGAATGACAGAGGCATGCAATTTGGAGGCGATGGAGATCAGACTGGCCGCCTCATTCCGATCGTAAGCCTCCTTTGAAAATTGTGACTATGACGGAGCAGCTCCAATCGGTTGGGACGGTTTCTTGCTCACACAGTTCTCACTAGTAACGCGTGTAAATCATCCACATGAGCAGGTCCCCCGAATTTGAAGATGGCTGGAGGAAGGTCATCTGGTCCCGCGGCTTTATTTACTTCCAACAGTTAGATCTCATGTTCAACGTCTGAGCGAGAGGGTGGATCCAAAGGAACGGCCCACGGAGCAGGGCGATCACTGGTCGGCGAGAAATCTAACAATTCCGACCGATTAAATTGCCTTTCAAAGTGCTCAGCCCAACGTTCCAGGCGTTTTGATAAGTTGTGGATAGGCTGTCCCACTCTCGTCACGTATTGTTTCACTAACACCAGGTCTCCTGCTGCCCTTTTCCACTATAAGACGGAATAACTCACGATGGTTACCAAGGGCAGCGGCCATTTCCATCTCTGTTGCACGATGAGACCACCAGTATTCGCGGGCTCTCTTCAGGCTAGCACGGAGTTTCGCCCGGAGCTCTTTGCGAGTTTCATTGTGTTCGCTTCAGCCGGAATATGCCGGCGAGCATCAATAAGTTCTAGAGACTGTGAAGAGACCCAATGTTTATGTTGGCGATTAGATGTACCACATGAGGATTTGCCTGCTGCTAGTAAGGTCTAGTTCATATGAGACCAGTGAGCTTCAATTGCGTCTATTAAGCGTTTATCCAACCCGCATGACAGCGTAATTTGAAAGGCGTTAAGAACAGCTGGATTCACCAGTCTGCCGGTGTCAATGCGCTCACAGCGTCGTCGCGGGCGTCCGCCAAAAAGCATCCGCAGGTCAGCACATACAAGTGCATGGTCGGTGTCCACACCTGTGTTCCAAATAGAGCGACAGTTCTGGACGCAGCCTCACCAGCGGTAACTGATAGCAGTGTGATCGATTTGCGTCCATAGCTGGTTCGAGGCTGGTGGGCGCCAAGTCACCCTCCGGCGGGTGCTGTGTCGGAAATTAGTGCTCGCAAGAAATAAGCGAGCATCCTCACACAAATGAAGTAACCGCTCACCGTTATCATTACGGGAGCCTATACCATGTTGGCCGCCCAGATGCAGCTCAACTGTGGATAATTTTCCAACTTGAGCGTTCAGATCCCCAGCCAGCACTACAGTGTCCGAGCTTCTTCTGTGGCGAAGGAGTTCGTTCAGTTGGCGATAGAAGTCGTCTTTTACCGAGTCATCGCTACAGTTTGTCGGTGCATAGGCAGCGATAACGAATAGACACCTGTTAGTCCCACGCGACTTCGAAGTTTTGAACGAGCCAGCCAATCGGACCGCACACATCCGGCTACTGATTGGAATCCAATCAACCAGAGCAGCTTCAGCCCGGGGACTCAGGGCAATACCAACACCGGCTTGGCCGGTGCTCGAAGCTGCATCGTCACCGGATAGGCGCAATGAGAAAGTGCTGCTAGTGTCACCTGAAGGGGATCGCAGAGTGAGTACAGAGCTCGAGTCTTGCAGGCGGGTCTCCGATAAGCAGCAGATATCGATCGAGAGGGTCTCTAATGTTCGGGCAAGTGCTGCCTGTTGACCGATCTGAAGCAATGTGCGAACATTGAGGCATGCCAGTCTGAAGGAGGATCGAGGGCTCCAAATGGAAGCCGATGAACTGGAATGGGCCGCTTGCTTGGACATGGGCCTGTTGACAGTGCAGGAATGACGCTCTGCGTTCACCTGTGAGTTGAAACTAAAAGACAAGCGACTATTGAAGCAAGGTGGGGGAGGGCCGAGAATTGGGGGGTTGAAAACAGGGGGGATAAAAGTAAAGCTGGAACGGGACGATAAGGGTGAAAAAGCGCAAGAAGGGGAATAAGAAGATGGGAAGGCTTGAGCAGTAGCATCCAAACCCCTATCCACCCTGCTCGATGCAGCAGATAGGGCACCGTTGATTATCCTCTGCGGTGGCCAGAGCATCAGAAATTTGTTTGGGGAAGGATTCATTGTATTGCGTGGGCAGGATACTGTCAGGTTGCCCAGGCCTAGACAGGAGAACGATTAGGGTTCTCAACCAAAGCCTTTGGTTCAAAAACCTGGCCGCAAGGCAGCGGGTTTGGCACTGGACTACAAGGTGTCCGTTTTAAGGAATAAGGAGCCACCCTCATTCCAACCCCCAACCTGGAGGACCAAGAGGCTGAGTTTTTCTGGCCTCTAACCATTGACCAATCTGGTATGAGTGGCTCTGAAGGTGCAAAAATGCACCACCCAGTATAGCTCAATGGATCACTGAGGCACACAAACCATCGCACCGCGGTACGGTCTAGCCTCAGTGCGGTGGACGATAGGAATGTAAAGTCCAGGTATCAACAGGAGTGAGGTAATAAGACGAAAATGTCAGCAACCCGGATACTTATAAGTTAGCGGCAGCACAATGCAAAGGATGGTCTGTTAAGTTGAAAGAAGTGTGGGCCACAGGACAGGTTGTTCTTCGAGGCGCAGCAGGCGTACTAATTGTTGTAGGGCGAAAAAGTAACAGATCAGAGCAACACTGGCACGTATGTATGGAGGGACTTCTCCGCATACGCACGCAGTACAACTAAATCGATGGAGGTTCGCACTGCAACCAATCATATGCAAGATAACTGGTTGGGCCAACCAGTGCTAAATAGAAGTGTGAGTAGGATAAATGAATCTAGGGAAAACAAAACATAAAGCAAAAACGACCTTGTCCCCTTTTCTGTTCGTAAAAATATAGGCACTTCACGTCCATGAACGATCTAATTTAATCTCAACACCCCGAATAATTGTCGAGTGGTATCCGTTAAAGCGTATCGACAGACAGGACGGCCTATCCGACCGGAACGCTGTAAGTTTGTATCAGTTTGTACAAACCGCTGTGTTGTAGGTGTGCTCGTCTGTTGTATAGCACGTTGAGAAAGCGCTGTATGTAGCCGTCTTGCATTCACCACTGTCCCGTCAACCAACTTGTAATTTCCTGGCGTGCGTACAAATTCCACATGGGTCTGCGGTCCGAATACGTCACCTGCTTTTCGGGTATTGGGTGGCCTCACACGAACATATGTTCCTGATGGATATGTTTTCTCAAGGAGTCTACATTTAGCCAGTTGAACAGCTTTACTTTTGGATTCACTGTGATCGGAGGTTTCTTCGGATGAAAAGGCGGCATTAATCGAGTTCGAATTGTTCGCCCCAACATTAGCTCCGAAGGGGCGTTGCCGTCGCAGTATGTGGAGTGGTTCTGTATACCTCCAATGCAGATACCAACGCATCATCCCAGGATTCTCCTGCCAGCTGAAGGATTTGTAGAGATTCCTTCAAGTACGAGTTGATCGTTTGAGGAGTCCATTAGCTGCAAGGTTATAATGTACGGTCCTTGTGTGTCTGATGCCATTGCGCCTTAGGAATTCAGCACACCCGTTAATTCGAAACTGTGGGCCGTTATCAGTGACTATTTTCTTCTGGCAAAACATGCCTTGAAACAAACTACGGAGCCACTTTATGACCATGACTGTACTTACGTCCCCACATAGAATAACCTCTGGCCGCTTGCTGTAGGAACATGTAGCCACTAGAACGTTTCGCTTCTGCTGAAGTGCATAGGCAAGCTGGACCATAGCCTCGATGGCAACTATTGCCGATGGCCTTATTGGGTAAAGGATACGTTGAACTACAGCATTCAGAGGTCGCGCACCCTTATCGGATGGTTGGCAGGCATAACAGTCCCGAATAACCGCCTCGACGCTGGAATTCAACTTCGGCCGCCAATAGTATTGGCGTACAAGAGCGTTTGTTCACAAAAGCCCTGAATAAAATTCATGCGCAAATGCAACCACCAGAGGAATAAGGGTTGCAAGGACCACGAACTGCTCGCCTCTAATAATGCAAATGCTTACAGTAGCAAGTTCGTTGGTAGGATACAGTGTGGAAGTAACTCAGGTCGGATCTTTGTACGACTGGGTTATGCAGTGGATATGTATTCCCGAAGCTTCGCTAGGACAGGGTGTTTGTCAGTGTGGTCTCGTATCAGGTCAACTGTAATTGTAGGTGTTCAGTTTGAGAGCTGCGATAAAAATTTTACACCTTTTAAGTACTCGTTTTCCCCTTCGTTGGACGGTGTTATTCTCGACAGAGCGTCTGCAAACTGGTTAAGGCAACCCGGCATGTATGTTTTCATACTCGAATAAACGCGAGCGCAGGCGATTCAAGAGTACCGGCTTTTGGTATTTGCTACCGCGACTTATTAACTTTGTAAGGGCAGAATGGTCAGTGAGCAAAGTGAACCGACGTCCGAATAAGTAAATTGCCATTGCTTACATGCCCAGAAGAATGCGAGCTGCTCCTTCTCGCCGGTGGAATAATTTGTTTCCGTATCAGACAAGGTAAGTACATAAATGGTTTATTCTCAAATGCGCAGGCAAACACTTGCTGCTTGTTATCGCACAGTTGGGACGGAACTGCACCCAAGCCAACATCCGAAACATCCGTTGAAACCAACATTGGAGGGTGTTCAGTTAAGATGGCTACCATGGGAGTAGATTCAATCATCGCTCGTACGAGCATGTAAATATTGTCTTATTTAGTGGCCCAATGGAATTCATGGGTTTGACGCGTCAATCTGCGTAAATCCTAGACAACAGTTGCAAAATTTGGTAAATGTCGAATGTAATAAGAACCTCAACCCAAAAAATATTGCATCTGCTTAGCAGTGCATGGTTTCGGACAATCGATAATGGCTCTGGTGCTCTGCACATTAGGCTTAGTACCCGTAGTAGAAATAACATGTCCAATTGACTCGATCTCCGTTACAACGAAATGGCCTTTGTTGGTATTTAGGCGGGGATTTTGTTCATTCAGTCTATGCGGCATATTATGAAGGTTTTCCTGATGTTCGGTGGGGTTACTACCAATGATCAAATGGCATCCAAATATACAACACCTCCTTTGATATGTGTACCGATAGGGTAAAACTTTCTGCCAAGCAGCTGCGGCGCTTTATATTGATACAAACCGCCTTGCCTGTGGAAAACGGTCAAATGTCTGCAAGCTGGAGTCAGTGACCTGTGATAGTATGCATTGCAATGATGCAGCTTTGGAAAACCTTTGGCGTTTGATAGCTGAACCTGCAACTCGTCGACAGAAGGAAAGGGGACTTGTCCACATGTATAGGTTAAGTAAGCTCTCGAAAGTCTTTTCAAAGACGAATAGAGTCATCTTTCGTTTGAACGTCAACAAGTGGATGCACACATTCCGATCACATTATGTGTTCAATCAAGTCTCCGGTGGCCATATATTTCAAAGCCTGCGACAACGCTACTCGTTTGGCGCAAGGTAGAGGCCTAGGTTGAGAAGTGTTAAACGGTTTCTAATTCTCGTTTAACCGGATGCGCTGCAATGTTTTCGAGACTCTACCACTGTTCGGCAGCAAGAGCTCTGGGTACCTTGAACGTAGCGAATAAAGGTTGGAAATGACAGTAGTCAGCCGGCTGACACATGGTATTATATTAAATAGGACGATGACATTATGTCCCAATAGCGGTTTACTATCAGTTTCAGAGACGTAACCTTCAACTATACGCTTCCTGCTCCTTAGCAGAAACCTTGAAACAGTAAGAAAACCGAGTATGTGTAAAACTCCATTGGAGTAGCTGCTGAAAAAGTAAGCGGAAGCAGGTTCAGTTAGCTGACAAAAATGCTGTTTGAAAAAACAATAGGGCGCAAATGTGATTAACGACACGGAACCTAGTTCCTTGTCTGGACAAATGGTTTTGTTTTTAACTTCAAAAAGCACAAGACGAATATCTGACGAAGGCAGTTTTGGTCCTTAGGTTGGAGACGACATAGGAGGTTCGCTTTCCTTAACAACATTTAAATAAATAAGTAAATAGTATATTCACGGTAAAACGAGGCACACCCGTGAAAGCGCGATAAAATACGCATACAAGCAAAGCTTCCTTGGAATAGTAAAACATAAGGTTCTAATAGAAGATATAACTGAAAAGCTGTGGTCCACACAAGTGACAGGTAATAGTCAGACCAAAAAACATGATGGCGCCGTAGCGCGTAAAACTCAGTCATAACTAATATGTCAAGACACAAGTTGGGCGTGACTTCGCCACGTAATAAGCCATGAGCATAGGAGTACAAACAAGGTTTTGGTGCAAGCAATAACATTAAGAACTCGGAATGTTTTGTGCTCCGTCAAAGCGTTCTTCATAGTGAATCAGCTGCACAGGTTGTATGTAGAAGTGTGGACTGCGAAAGTGTGAAATGTTCCGCCTTGACTTTATTCAGTGGCCAGCCACATCCGACACTGCAGTGATGTTAAGCGGACATTTGTGGCTTTTTATAGGGAGGGCGCTTGCCAGGAGAAAACCCAACAAGTCCTGAAACACTGCGGTAGCTTCCCGTGAACAGTAGTACTAACCGGCTATGCATCGTGCAGACCGATTTTGCATTCTATTATCCACAGTCGGTTGGCAGCAGACATCCTCCCTTGGTTGACCGATTGGCTTGGTAGTGTACCGGCAGTAGTTGTTGAAAAGGGTCAATGATGCGAAAGGGTCGCAGCGTCAAAAGATAAAGGGTGCAGGTGTGCAAAACTCCGTTAATAGATGCTGGCTTTTTCCGTTACATACTTGTCTGGTTCGCAAACCGTGTCCAGCTATCCACGCTGGACTTGTCATGGGGATTGTATGTGCAGATGTTCCTTGTGGCTAAGTACGTCCACAACAGGTAAAAAAGACATTGCGTTGTCCAGTGCGGGATCGTTACTGGTTTTAACTCCGCAAAATGGAATCGGAATTCCTTCAAATGTAAGTGAGTGTAATCGGCCCCATGGTTAAGTGCAAACTCCATGAAAGGCCATCAGAAAGCCGTTTATACGAGAGTAAAACTGTCCGTGGAATGATATCGGAAAAGCGCCAAGTGAATGGAGAATCGGAATGTTCTTTCGGAAATGTATGGCACCGAAACCAATTTTTTGAATGCCGGTGAGAAGGAGCAAAGCTAACAAGGTAATCACGCCAGCGTTGTTTGTCTTCCGTTGTGTACCATGGGATTCATGTATATATTTCAGGTGAGCGAATTGTGATACTGTGAGTACGAGGCGAACTAAATCCATTTGTTTAGACCCCGTGACAGTGGCGTCTTCAGAATCGCGGAAAGAGCTCCATTGGAACAATGATTGGGTTCTTTATCTCCCGGAAGAAGGATCAAGCGTTTAAGCCAGCTGTCTATTGAGAACGAGTCGGCCAGTCCCAGTAGATAACCATTCTCGTTTTGGCCAAAGTAACTGGAAATCTCGGGAAGAAACGGGCAACGGACAAGAGGCATCCAAACCAGACAGGCAGCGATGAATCAAGAATCAGTTTCGAAAGACTGGTGGCGCGCAACAGTGCCTATGATCCAATAAAACCAATGTGATTATACGTAGTATACATGAGTTGCAAGCGCGTTCTATACAACTTGTCGCTAGTGTGGTTCAGGCTACAGCTACTAATTAGGAAGCATCTTCTGCTTGCGTAGGAGCAAGAGACCGATATAACAAAGAGTGTTTACAGAATTGAGCGAATAATACGATTGTTGGAGTGAAACAGGTAAACCGCTGTTGATGTCAGCAGTCCGAATGCTAGAGGCCCATTAGGTAAAACTAAGGCGAACTAGGTTGAGACCGAATGCGGGAGCAACCGTACAGCAAGCAACGTTTCAATAGGAAAAAGAAATTCAAAGAATCGGCAAGGAGCGGGTGAAGGCGGACTGCAGTGCGAAGAGTAATTCGTGAGGGTAATTGCCTTAAAGCGCTCATGATTCCACAGTCCAAAAGCCGTCAGAATCTAGAGAAAAGAGTCACAGAGGGTCAAAACTGCCGTGCACTGAGAGTCGTTATCCCACGTACAGTCACACTAACAGGCAAAGGCGAATATACGGTAAAATGTAGAGGTATATGAAGCGAGGTAAGTTGAGCATACTAATGGAAGTGATTGTCAAGAAACACTTAGCAATGGTCCGAGTGCGGCCACTAATCAGGAACGAGACCGGAGCGGAGGAGACCATACGCACGAGGACAACTTGGTTCGGTGCAAGGAGTGTAAGCCGTGGGAAAAAAATGGAGCGCAATAACAGCGAAGACCATGGGTAAGAGGAAAATATAAGCAACTGGGGTTTAGACGCAAGTGGAAGAGAGCGAAGTTGCTGCCAGACAATGGTCGGAAATGGCACGGACGTCTTGGAGTTATAGGAGGGCAGAAGCACGTTCATTTAAGAACAGATTAGCCGGCGCACTGAGATTGGGTCGTACAATTTTGGTGAGAACAACTGTGAGGAGGGTCAGCGGCGATAGACAGGTTAAATATCAAGTAGGCTATCCTATACAGGGGTGATTAGTTCCGGCAAGCCTCTCGAAGTGTGGGAAACCCATCAGGCGACACTTGCGTAATTGGTGCATTTAGATTGAGTCGTACAGATAAAAGGGGAAGAAACTAGAGGGGATCAGCAGTAAAGGGTAGGAGTTAGAGGGAAGAGGCTGTTTCGACATTGGATGAGCAAGTTCAGCACGTTCTTGAGTTAATAAAGGCAGCATTGAGACTGCAGGATCTAGACCGTTAACGTCCCGGTGGACTGGAAGAGGTCACAGCGAAGCAGACTAGTTAGATGGGCTAGGTTAAGGAAGGGCACTGAGATTTGGCTGCCGGTTTGAAGAATTGAAAACAAAGAGCGCAGCAAGGAGATGAAAGTCAGGATGAAAAAGGTTTACTGCTAAAGTGTGGAGAAGCCAACGGTGCTCAGGTAGAAAGGAGTCTGCATAGTTCAGCCTTCCGCACATTGGCCGGCAGTGCTACAGGGTCTGAGGAAGTTTGGTGAGTCACAACCGATCAGAAAAGCCTGCATTATTCTACGCAGTGAGATTAAGTTATACAGCTAAGTTTGCAGGACAAAGGGAGTTTTTCAAGTGGTTGACAGGTTGGAGATGGAAGTGTCGATAGTTATAAAGTGTGAACCAGACTAGCAGGATGTTAACATAGGGGAGAAATAGCTTTGAGCCTACAAAGCCTAGACCGTTTAAATCTTGCTGGTCAGAAAAGGTCAAAGAGGCATACCAGTCAGATGTGACTAGGTTATTGCGCGGCACTGAGAGTTGGCAGTCCGATTAAAGAAATAATAAAGGCAGAAAGCGTCATATTGAGGGGAGAGGGTCCGGATAGAAAGAGGTTTACTTATAAGGTGTGGAAAAGTCGATGAGGCTTACGAGGTAATGGGGACAGAGCGTTCGGTCTTCCGAACAAATGCCGGTAACATCACAGCAGACTGACAGAACTCGGCGAACAGAGGACCGATCAGACGAGACTGAATTAGCCGGTGCATTGAGAGTAAGTCGTACAGTTAAGTTGGGAAGACAAATACAGTCAGCAGAGATGGACAGGTTTGGGATGGAAGAGGCTATATGAAAATAAGTTATGCATGTCAGGCACGCTAGCAATGTGAAATAAAGTGTGTGTTGGTTATTCAGATCCTAAAACTGCATTTCAGTAATCAGGAAGCTGTCAACGAGGAGAATAAGGCAAAGCACTGAGCGATCGTTCTCCCGTTGCAGAAGAAATAAAGACAGAGCGCGATAAGGAGAGGCCGAAGTCGAGGGTAAACATTTACGGATAAGAAATGTGACAGTTAACGTGGCTGACGGGGTAATGGGGACAGCCCCTTGGGCTTCCGATAATGGCCACTCACGTCACAATAGGTTGTTCAGTGTTGACCGGAGAAGCTCTGGCGTCATTTGCAGAAGCAACTAAAGAAATGACGCGGAAACGAAAAACTAGAGCAAACTAACCAGTCGTACCACCTTTCCGACAGATTTCACTCTTTGCAGGACATGACTTGTCATTTTCACGATGTTCAGCATTTCCACAACGGTAACATTTAGTTCTAAATGTCAATCACGTCAGAGAGCGTGTACAACTGAAACGGTCAATTTCAGTAGCTCCTGTGTTAGCAGGTATGTTTTGTTTTGTTCCTCGAGCCACATCACAGACCCTGTCCAATGTGAGCGTTATCGGTGTTCTCCATTAAGGGACTCACCCTGATCCGAGAAGCCGAGAGACCAAAAATCAATTTTTGCATTAGCATGGTTTTTCCACCTTTTCGTACGAACACCATGGTACTTGCACTTCCAAACAGAACACATTAGGCGGGAAATGCATGTATCCACTGCTTCACCAGGTGCTTGGTTCAGCTGCAAAATATTGTACAGAGAACAGTTCGTGTTTACTAGAACACCCCAATTTTTATCGAGGGCCGATAAGGCCTTTGTCAACGTAGATTTCTCTCGCAAGTTTACAACGTCAAATATACGTCGACACTCTCAGCCATGGTGCGAGCACAATAGCTTTAAAGTATCCTCTGATCTCAGCGTCACGGATGGATTGAGAACCGGTAGCACAGAAATATAATCCGAAAAACTAATTTTCCAGTCTTTCCAGCATCCTGCAATTGAGCTAAGCGCAGAGGCAGTCTAGAACGGCGAATTGGCAGTAGTACTCCGACATCGGTAACACTGAACGCCCATTTGTTGCAGCCCTAAAATGCAACAGACCAGAGCAGCACCGGAACGTATGTACGGTGGAAACTGTCCACACACACTTACAGTACAAATAAGTTGATGGAGGTTTGCATTGCAACCAACCAAATGCAACTCACATAATAGGCGAACGAGTGCTAAATGTAAATGTGTGCGTAGGATAAGAGCATCGAGGGCAAACCTACAGCAAAGCATTGGAACGTACCACTAAGGTTAAGCAGACTGAGTTCGGATGCCATAGGCATTGACAGGCAGAGGCAGGAATTTGATAATGGTAAGAATGTAAGGCCGCAGATGCCCCAAGCATAAGATGACGTAAGAAAGCTGTTGGTAGTTGCAATGGGTGTAAACGGTGCGGCATCCCAATCCAGGTTCTTGCTTGTAAAGATGAAATGGGAGTGTGTCACATGCGCGGTAGTTCTTCGAGGCTTAGCAGTCATGCTACAAGGGAACAGCAGCAGATAATGGCCTTTAGAATAAGGTGGTGGTTAATAATTATAAGGTAAGTCCAAAGAGGACTCAAAGTTAAGGTGGAGCGATCAAAAGTTCTGTTATTGGGATGGTTGTGTGTCATACGGCGTTGCAATTCAAATGGGAGCCTGTTAGGAGGAAACGGGGAATGGGTCACAGGCCAGCTGGCTCTCCAGAGCAAGTAGATTGAACAGGCGATAATAGAATTTTGCGTACCATAAGATTTACTTGTGAACAAATCCCCAATGATATCAAGTTAAGGCAATTGTATTTCGGCCCACTAAGATGGACTCTACGGAAACATAGCCCAGCTGCTAGTGCGACGGCACCGAGTACCACCACCGCAACCAACTCACTTATGGCGAAAACTACATATGGCAATCTACACAGCACCGCTCAACTAACGCGCATCCAGGTTGCTGCTCATAGTCCTCTATTGGACTGACTCTGTCTGTTAAGGATGAGCAAATTGTATTCAACCCGACCTCCGTTCAAGTGGTGTGGTGAAGGGGAATGTCCTTAGTCCTACCAAATGCTTGGTTTAGCTCAATGACTTCTGTAGGGGGTTGCAGCACGGTCGCTCCTTATCTTTGCTGTCGACGTAAAAGTTGTTTACGTCTTTCCACCTGGTAATTAAATATCCGCTAATAATATTATCCGTGAGGATCTTAAAGCGCTTGGAAAGTGGCGCGAACGTTGACAACTGACGTACTGCACTCAAAAATAGGATGTCTTGACCCAAAATTTTTCTATACCTGATTGGTCCCTAACAATAAACGGCAGCATGATCGACCAGAATGACATGCTAACAGATAACGACTTGCGCTACGCTATTTGTCTCAACATTGCAGAGCAACTTTATTATCAATTGGCAAGAGTAAATGGATTTCCTTTCCACATGCGCCGTTCCATTAAAACCGCAGATGCAAGGCTAAAGCATTATAAGAGCCACGCCCGTCCGTATTTTGAATATTGTCCTTCTGTATGCAGGAATCCACGGAAGTCGGACAGTGTTCTGCTTGAAAAAGCTCAGCTGCGCTTTACGAAGATGTTGACTCCAACACAGCAAGCACTGCTTTAGCGACAAAGGTGCGAACACCCTAAAATTCAGCCCCTTTGGTGAAGGCGCATTATCATTAACTTGTGCTTCGTACATAAGCTAATTCATAGAAAGCTGCACCTACTAGCATTTGCTTAAATTAAGGAGCGCAGCTAAACCTCAACTCCGAAACAAGGGCCATTCCATTACCCCGCTTAGGGCAATGAAGAGACTGCGATCTCGTTCCTCTTTAGCTGTGTACTTGAACCTATTGAACAGGTTACCTACCAGGCTAAAAGAAATCCAAAACTTGCAGGCATGCAGTAAGGAGGCGCAAACATTCTATGTGTTGACTATATACAACACGTCTTCAATATCTGCGATCCGCAAGACCACTTCTTCGAAGTTGGCCCTGGTGTTGCTTGAGGACAACCAAGAGGCAGTGCATGATGTCTAAGTGCTTTGGGCTTACAAGTCATCTTCGTTCATTTTCCTTACCGTCGTTATACCTAAAAGGCTTAAGGGGTATCCGTCGCTAACATTTTCAGGGCTTTAAGAATAGAAATCCGAGTACAAGTTGACTTTTGTCTCCAAAAAGCACTTCCTGACCTACTGGCTTTCTCCTACGGACAATTCCGCCTTATGACTGCACTAGGGGAAAAGTAGACGCTGCCACAAAAGCATCCTGTCAAGGATGTATTGTCTCCATCAATGATCCCTAAGTTTTCATCTTAACCATTACCGAAGTCACAATACCTGGGAGGTCTCAGTCGGAGCAGTCGCACGCAGCCTAAGGCGCTATGGTTAGAGTTCTGAATGCAAAAGTTATTTAGCCATTTCTGCTTAGTTTCTGACTTGCTTCGGTTCTCGCACTGGCACGTTTGTCCAAAGGCTACATGTACCAACCGGGATTTACAACCTATCGGCTTCTCTTCTTCAACGGCCACGTTGTCACTGTTTATAAAGTTCAACAAACAGTACAGCCTAGGCTACTGACTGGCAGGTTCACAAATCCGTTCGTATTCCCCATCCAGGATATCGCAGGTCAGTAACGAAGCCATCCGAGCATGCAACCTTTAATCATTACATCTTACCTACACCTACATTCTATTTCTACAGCTTAACCTTTGATCATTTTTCAAATTCTTGGACCATCGTATTTGTGGAAATGGTCCATGGAATATTAGCTTATGCCTTTTGAGGTACGCTCAGTAAAGTCATCCTGGCACCTAAGACATATTATGGGAGCTTGAAAGCTCTTGTTGCTGTTGATGCACGTAAGCTTACAATTAGAATTGTCAAAACATCCTCTAAGTACCAGCTTCAGATGTATCTTTATGTACCTTCGTAAACATCAGTTGATTATTGGCCCTAAGTGATGCCTGTTCCATAAGCCCGAACACTATCCAAATTTCCCTGGCGTTTCCAAATACAATCGATAGGCTTAATGCAAAATAATATGTAAATCTTCCAGCTTGGCGGTAAAGAGACCACTTTAAAAGTTATAGACCCAAGAATCAGACATTTTGCTCTCCACTTATACTCTCTAAGCACTATATACTTAGCGTTAGTGATTACACCTGTGCCTATCAATATTTTACATCTCAACACACATAAATTCCTATGCTACTGGTCAAAAAGTACTAACATGCGCAAATGCCGAACATACATATCTGTAATACAATGCGCACGCCCTTGATGGTTTGCCTCGCAATGACGAGAATAAACTGTTAATTAATTAATTTATTTATTGTTAACAGCAGTAGACAGGCATCATAACAACCAGATAATCTACTTCAGTGGCTATTGTTATTAAAACACTCGCGTTTCCAGATTGCATTTCACTGGTGCGATAGCTACCCAGCAACAGAGAGCCCCAGTCATACTGCTGGCTTTACACCCATAAAATATTGACCACCATTTCGCATTAGCCTGGCTGCCCGTGCGGTATTTATCTTTTACCTGGCTCCAAAGCCTACCATACGTTATGCGCAATGGTGAATGGACAGCAAGCCCCCACGTTTTCTAAGTTACTTACTATACTACTCTTGGTTTACCTTAGGGTGTTAGAACAGCTCTTGCCACGAAAACTACCAAGGAACTTGCTGGTGCGACATTATAGTACTAGTTAAAATTGCTACATGGAGGAACACCGGCTGGCCCTTGCTTTAGAACTTATAATTGGAGAGAAGTAGCTCAGAATTAACCAAAGAAATACACAATAGTGTGCCTCAACACATGCGGCAGAAGAATGCCTCTAGTTCGAGCAAGCGCAACCCACACAAGTAGAGTTGGTAATGCTCCACCAAGGCAGACTTAAATGGATTTAAAGCCCCGATGCATTTTGCAAACCTATGCTACATTTTTCGATATTCCTTCATTTATTATTAGTGGTAGGATTCTCTAGCTCACTAGTGTTGAAGACATAGAATTGTGAATACGGAAAATCGGCTCTAAGGAATAAAACTCCATAGTTGTCTAATAAATGTGTGCATATTTAAGGCCAAAAGGCTTCAAAGGCTCCTAAATGTTTCCTGTATTATTTAAGTAGACCCAGCTCATGCAGCCTTGATGTAAACTTCGCAACAACTTAGAGGCATATAAAAGAATTAACTCGATATTCCTAGTCGTTTTTGTAGCTCAGCATCTACTGAAAATTGTACACTGAGGCCTTCTGACCATGGGTTAATTATAACTTGTTCTGAAGTTCGTTGCATAAATAAAAGAACCTTACTGGATTCCTAGTGTTTTCGCCAAAATTTAGTGCTTATCCGCCTACACTTACTAAGTAGGCCTTAAAAGGTTTTTGTGCTACCACCTACGTCGCACTTAGTTGTTGCGGGGTATTACGGGCTTTATAGCACATTTCTAGACAACTATGCCAATTAATAAGCTGCACCGCTCCGCCACTTTTAACATTTTCTTTTCTTTTTCAGCTATCTGCTTGCAAACTGAATGCCATTTTTAGAGAAAAGATAATGGCTTTATTCGTAGACCGGCATTTAATTGCAAATAACTCGTGAACTACCGCACGTATTGCATTGCTGTTACTTTCAACGACATCAGCAGTGAAAGCATGTGCCATGCAGCTCAAATTGCACTACTTTTCCCCAAATTCTAGCTATAGTACAGGTTTTCTTTTGGTCTGCGATTTACTGGGGTTAAAATTTGACGCCAGTGATCAAATTTAACGCGAGAATAGTTGTGGTTAAGTACAAATAAGTACATAACCAAACTATCTCGCGTTAAATTTGATCACTGGCGTCAAATTTTAACCCCAGTAAATCGCAGACCAAAAGAAAACCTGTACTATAGCTAGAATTTAGGGAAAAGTAGTGCAATTTGAGCTGCATGGCACATGCTTTCACTGCTGATGTCGTTGAAAGTAACAGCAATGCAATACGTGCGGTAGTTCACGAGTTATTTGCAATTAAATGCCGGTCTACGAATAAAGCCATTATCTTTTCGCTAAAAATGGCATTCAGTTTGCAAGCAGATAGCTGAAAAAGAAAAGAAAATGTTAAAAGTGGCGGAGCGGTGCAGCTTATTAATTGGCATAGTTGTCTAGAAATGTGCTATATAGCCCGTAATACCTCGCAACAACTAAGTATGACGTAGGTGGCAGCACAAAAAACTTTTAAGGCCTACTTAGTATGTGTAGGCGGATAAGCACTAAATTTTGGCGAAAACACTAGGAAACTAGTAAAAATTTTTATTTATGCAACGAAGTTCAGATCAATTTATAATTAACCCATGGTCAGAAGGCCCCAGTGTGCCATTTTCAGTAGATACTGAGCAACATAAACCACTAGGATTATCGAGTTTAGTCTTTTTTATGCCTCTGCTTGGTTGCAAAGTTTACATCAAGGCTGCATGAGCTGGGTCTATCTGGATAACACAGCAGGCTTTTGGGAGCCTTTGTAATGTTTTGGCCTTAAGTATGCACACATTTAGTAGACAACTATCGAATTTTATCTCTTAGAGTCGATTTTCCGTATTTATAACTATGTTTTCAACACTAGTGAGCTAGAGAATCCGACCACTAATAATAAAGGAAGAAGTATCAAAAAAGTTAGCATAGGTTGGCAAAGTGCATTGGGGCTTTAAATCAATTTAAGTCTGCCTTGGTGGAGCATTACCAACTCTACTTTGGGGGTTGCGCTTGCTCGAACTTGAGGTATTCTTCTGCCGCATGTGTTGAGGCACATTATTGTAGATTTCTTTGGTTAATTTTGAGCTATTTCTCTCCAATTTTAAGTTCTAAAGCAAGGGCCAGCGGTGTTCATCCATGTAGCAATTTTAACTAGTACTACAATGTCGCACTAGCAAGTTCCTTGGTAGTCTTCGTGGCAAGAGCTGTTCTAACACCCTAAGGTAAATCAAGAGTAGGATAGTAAGTAACGTAGAAAACGTGGGGGCTTGTTGTCCATTCACCCTTGCGTATAACGCATGGTAGGCTTTGGAGCCAGGTAAAAGCTAAATAACGCATGGGTGGCCAAGCTAATGCGAAGTGGTGGTCAATATTTTAAGGGGGTTCCAGCCAGCAGTGTGACGGGACCTCTCGGTCTCTGGGTAGCTTTCGTACAAGTGAAATGCAATCTGGAAACGCGAGTGTTTTAATAAAAATAGCCATTGAAGTAGAGGATCTGGTTTCCGTGATGCCTGCCTACTACTGTTAACAATAAATTAATTAATTAATTAACAGTTTATTCTCGTCATTGCGAGGCAAACCATCAAGGGCTTGCGCATTGTATTACAGATATGTATGATCGGCAATTGTGCAAGTTGGTACATTTTGACCAATAGCATAGGAATTTATGTGTGTTGACATGTAAAATAGTGATAGGCACATGTGTAACAACCAAAGCTAAGTATTTGGTGCCTATAGAGGATAAGTGGAGAACAAAATGTCTGATTCTTGAGCTTTTAACTTTTATAGTGGTCTCTCCACCGACATGATAGAAGATTTACATATTATTTTGCGGTAAGCATATCGATTGTATTTGGAAACGCCAGGGAAAATTGGATAGTGTTCGGGCTTATGGAACAGGCATCACTTAGGGCCAATAAGCACCTGATGTTTAGGAAGGTACATAAAGATACATCTGAAGCTGGTACTTAGAGGATGTTTTGACAATTCTAATTGTAACCTTACGTGCATCAACAGCAACAAGAGCTTTCAAGATCCTATAATATGTCTTAGGTGCCAGGATGACTTTACTGAGCGTACCTCAAAAGGCATAAGCTAATATTCCACGGACCATTTCCACAAATACGATGGTCCAAGAATTTGAAAAATGATCAAAGGTTAAGCTGTGGATAAAGAATGTAGGTGTAGATATGAGGTAAGGGTTGAAGTTTGCATGCTCGGATGGCTTCGTTACTGCCCTGTAATATCCTGTATGGGGAATACGAACGGATTTGCGAACCTGCCAGTCAGTACCCTAGGCTGTACTGTTTGTTGAACTTTTTAAACAGTGACAACGTAGCCGTTGAAGAAGAGAGGCCTGAAGGTTGTAAATATCGGTTGGTCCATGCAGCCTTTGGAAAAACTTGTCAGTGTGGGAACCGAAGCAAGTCAGCAACTAAGCAGAAACGGCTAACTAACTTTGGCATTTAGAATTCTAACCATAGCGCCTTAGGCTGTGTGCGACTGATCCGACTGTGACCTCCCGGGTCTTGTGATTTCGGTAATGGTTAAGATAAAAACTTAGGAATCATTGATGGAGACAATACATCCTTGACAGGATGCTTTTGTGGTAGCGGTTACTTTTCCCCTAATGCAGTCATAAGGCGGAATTGTCCGTAGGAGAAAGCCAGTAGGTCAGGAAGTGCTTTTTGAAGACTAAAGTCAACTTGTACTCGGATTTCTATCCTTAAAACCCTGAAAATGTTAGCGACGGATACCCCTTAAGCCTTTTAGGTATAACGACGGTAAGGACAATGAACGAAGATGACTTGTAAGCCCAAAGCACTTAGACGTCATGCACTACCTCTTGGGCGTCCTCAAGCAACACCAGGGCCAACTTCGAAGAAGTGGTCTTGCGGATCGCAGATATTGAAGACGTGTTGTATATTGTCAACACATAGATGTTTGCGCCTCCTTCCTGCATGCCTGCAAGTTTTGGAATTTTTAGCCTGATGGGCAATTTGTTCAATATGTTCAAGTACACAGCTAAAGAGAAACGAGATCGCAGTATCTTCATTGCCCTAAGCGGGGTAATGGAATGGCCCTTGTTTCGTAGTTGAGGTTCAGCTGCGCTCCTTAAGTTAAGACAAATGCTAGTAGGTGCAGCTTTCTATGAATTAGCTTATGTAAGAAGCACAAGTTAATGATAATGCGCCTTCACCAAAGGGGCTGAAGTTTAGGGTGTTCGCACCTTTGTCGATAAATCAGTGCTTGCTGTGATGGAGTCAGCATCTTCGTGAAGCGCAGCTGAGCTTTTTCAAGCAGAACACGGTCCGACTTCCGTGGATTCCTGCATATAAAGGGGCAATATTCATAATGCGGACGGGCGTGGCTCTTAAAATGCTTTAGCCTTGCACCTGCGGTTTTTATGGAACGGCGCATGTGGAAAGGAAATCCATTTACTCTTGCCAATTGATAATAAAGTTGCTCTGCAATGTTGAGACAAATAGCGTAGCGCAAGTCGTTATCTGTTAGCGTGTCATGCTGTTCGATCATGCTGCCGTTTATTGTTAGGGACCAAGCAGGTATAGAAAATTTTTGGGTCAAGACATCATATTTTTGAGTGCAGTACGTCATTTGACAACTTTCGCGCAACATTCAAGTGCTTTGAGATCCTCACGGATAATATTAATGGCGGATATTTCATTACCAGGTGGAAAGACGAAAACAACTCGCACGTCGACAGCAAAGATCAGGAGCGACCGTGCTGCAACCCCCTGCAGAAGTCATAAGGCTAAAACAAAATATGGTAGGACCAAGTACACTCCGCTTCACCACACCACTTGAACGGAGGTCGGGTTGAATACAATTTCCTTATCCTTAACAGACAGAGCCAGTCCAATGGATGACTATGAGAAGCAACCTGGATGCGCGTTAGTTGAACGGAGCTGTGTGGATTGCCATATGTAGTTTTCGCTATAAGTGAGTTGGTTGCGGTGGTGGTACTCGGTGCCGTCGCACTAGCAACTGGGCTATGTTTCCGTAGAGTCCATCTTAGTGGGCCGAAATACAATTGCCTTAACTTGATATCATTGCGGAGTTGTTCACAAGTAAACCTTATAGTACGCAAAATTCTATTATCGCCTGTTCAATCTGCTTGCTTTGGAGAGCCAGCTGGCCTGTGACCCATTCCCGTTTCCTCTTAACACGCTCCCATTTGAACTACAACGCCGTATGACACACAACCATCCCAATAACCGAACTTTTGATCGCTCCACCTTAACTTTGAGTCCTCTTTGGACTTACCTTATAATTATTAACCACCACCTTATTCTAAAGGCCATTATCTGCTGCTGCCGAACTACCTGTTCCCTTGTAGCATGACTGCTAGGCCTCGAAGGACTACCGCGCATGTGACACACTCCCATTTCATCTTTACAAACAAGAACCTGGATTGGGATGCTGCACCGTTTACACCCATTGCAACTACCAACAGCTTTCTTACGTCATCTTATGCTTGGGGCATCTGCGGCCTTACATTCTTACCATTATCAAATTCCTGCCTCTGCCTGTCGATGCCTATAGCTTCCGAACTCAGTCTGTTTAACCTTAGTGGTACGTTCCAATACTTTGCTGTAGGTTTGCCCTCGATTCTCTTATCCTACTCACACTTCTATTTAGCACTCGTTCGCCTATTATGTGAATTGCATTTGGTTGGTTGCAATGCAAACCTCCATCAACTTATTTGTACTGTAAGTGTGTGTGGACGGTTTCCACCGTACATACGTTCCGGTGCTGCTCTGGTCTGTTGCATTTTAGGGCTGCAACAGATGGGCGTCCAGTGTTACCGATGTCCGAGCACTACTGCCAACTCGCCGTTCTAGACTGCCACTGCGCTTAGCTCGATTGCAGGATGCTGGAAAGACTGGAAAATTAGTTTTTCGGATTATATTTCTGTGCTACCGGTTCTCAATCCACCTGTGACGCTGAGATCAGAGGATACTTTAAAGCTATTGCTCTCGCACCGCGGCTGAGAGCGTCGACGTATATTTAACGTTGTAAACTTGCGAGAGAAACCTACGTTGACAAAGGCCTTATCGGCCCCCGATAAAAATTGGGGTGTTCTAGTAAACACCAACTGTTCTCTGTACAATATTTTGCAGCTGAACCGAGCACCTGGTGAAGCAGTGGATACATGCATTTCCCGCCTTATTTGTTCTGTTCGGAAGTGCAACTACCATGGTATTCGTACGAAAAAGGTGGAAGAAACCACGCTAATGCAACAATTGATCTTTGGTCTCTCAGCTTCTCCGATCAGGGTGAGTCCCTTAATGGAGAACACCGATAACGCTCACATTGGACAGGGTCTGTGATGTGGCTCGCGGAACAAAACAAACCTACCTGCTAACACAGAAGCTACTGAAATTGACCGTTTCAGTTGTACACGCTCTCTGACGCGATTAACATTTAGAACTAAAGGTTACCGTTGTGGAAATGCTGAACATCGTGAAAATGACAAGTCATGTCCTAAAAAGAGTGAAATTTGTCGGAAAGGTTGTACGACTGGTTAGTTTGCTCTAGTTTTTCGTTTCCGCGTCATTTCTTTAGTTGCTTCTGCAAATGACGCCGGAGCATCTCCCGTCACCACTGAACAATCTATTGTGACGTGAGTGGCCATTATCGGAAGCCCTAGGGGCTGTCCCCATTACCTCGTCAGCCACGTTAACTGTCACATTTCTTATCCGTAAACGTTTACCCTCGACTCCGGCCTCTCCTTATCGCGCTCTGTCTTTATTTCTTCTGCAACGGGAGAACGATCGCTCAGTGCTTTGCCAAATTCTCCTCTTTGGCAGCTTCCTGATTACTGAAATGCAATTTTAGGATCTGAATAACCAACACACACTTTATTTCACATCGAGAGCGTGCCTGACATGCATAAATTATTTTCATATAGCCTCTTCCATCCCAAACCTGTCCAGCTCCGCTGACTCTGTATTTGTCTTCCCACCTTAACTGTACGACTTACTCTCAATGCACCGGCTAATTCAGTCTCGTCTGATCGGTCCCCTGTTCGCCTAGTTCTGTCAGTCTGCTGTGATGTTACTGGCATTTGTTCGGAAGACCGAACGCACTGTCCCCATTACCTCGTGAGCCTCATCCAGTTTTCCACACCTTATACGTAAACCTCTTTCTATCCGGACCCTCTCCTCTCAATATGACGCTTTCTGCTTTATTATTTCTTTAATCGGACTGCCAACTCCCAGTGCCGTGCAATAACCTAGTCACATCTGACTGGTATGCCTCTTTGACCTTTTACTGACCAGCAAGATTTAAACGGTCTAGGCTTTGTAGGCTCAAAGCTATTTCTCCCTTACGTTAACAGCCTGCTAGTCTGTTTCACACTTTATTACTATCGACACTTCCATCTCCAACCTGTCAACCACTTGACAAACTCCCTTTGTTCTCCAAACTTAGCTGTATAACTTAATCTCACTGCGTAGAATAATGCAGGCTTTTCTGATCGGTTGTGACTCACCAAACTTCCTCAGACCCTGTAGCACTGCCGGCCACTGTTCGGAAGGCTGAACTATGCACACTCCTTTCTACGTGAGCACCGTTGGCTTCTCCACACTTTAGCAGTAAACCTTTTTCATCCTGACTTTCATCTCCTTGCTGCGCTCTCTGTTCTCAATTCTTCAAACCGGCAGCCAAATCTCAGTGCCCTTCCTTAACCTAGCCCATCTAACTAGTCTGCTTCGCTGTGACCTCTTCCAGTCCACCGGGATGTTAACGGTCTAGACCCTGCAGCCTCAATGCTGCTTTTATTAACTCAAGAACGTGCTGAACTTGCTCATCCAATGTCGAAACAGCCTCTTCCCTCTCATTCCTACTCCTTACTGTTGATCCCCTCTAGTTTCTTCCCCTTTTATCTGTACGACTCAATTTAAATGCACCAATTACGCAAGTGTCGCCTGATGGGTTTCCCACACTTCGAGAGGCTTGCCGGAACTAATCACCCCGGTGTAGGATAGCCTACTTGATATTTAACCTGTCTATCGCCGCTGACCCTCCCCACAGTTGTTCTCACCACAATTGTACGACCCAATCTCAGTGCGCAGGCTAATCTGTTCTTACATGAATGTGCTTCTGCCCTCCTATAACTCCAAGATGTCCGCGCCATATCCGACCATTGTCTGGCAGCAACTTCGCTCTCTTCCACTTGCGTCTAAACCCCAGTTGCTTTTATTTTCCTCTTACCCATGGTCTTCGCTGTTATTGCGCTCCATTTTTATTCCCACGGCTTATACGCGTTGCACCGAACCAAGTTGTCCTCGTGCGTATGGCCTCCGCCACTCCGGTCTCGTTCCTGATTAGTGGCCGCACTCGGACCATTGCCAAGTGTTTCTTGACAATCACTTCCATTAGCATGCGCAACTTACCTCGCTTCATATACCTCTACTTTTTACCGTATATTCGCCTTTGCCTGTTGATGTGACTGTACTTGGGATAACGACTCTCAGTGCACGGCAGTTTTGACCCTCTGTGACTCTTTTCTCTAGATTCTGACGGCATTTGGACCGTGGAATCATGAGCGCTTTAAGGTAATTACTCTCACGAATTACTCTTCGCACTGCAATCCGCCCTCACCCGCTCCTTGCCGATTCTTTGAATTTCCTTTTCCTAATGAAACGTTGCTTGCCGTTCGGATGCTCCCGCATTTGGTCTCAACCTAGTTCGCCTTAGTTTTACCTAATGGGCCTCTAGCATTCGGACTGCTGACATCAACAGCGGTTTACCTGTTTCAGTCCAACAATCGTATTGTTCGCTCAATTCTGTAAACACTCTTTGTTATATCGGTCTCTTGCTCCTACGCAAGCAGAAGATGCTTCCTACTTAGTAGCTGTAGCCTGAACCACACTAGCAACAGGTTGTATAGAACGAGCTTGCAACTCATTTATACTACGTATAATCACATTGGTTTTAATGTATCATAGGCACTATTGCGCGCCACCAGTCTTTCGAAGCTGATTCTTGATTCATCGCTGCCTGTCTGGTTTGGATGCCACTTGTCCGTTGCCCGTTTCTTCCCCAGATTTCCGTGTACGTCGGCCAAAACGAGAATGGTTATCTACTGGGACGGGCCGACTCATTCTCAATAGACAGCTGGCTTAAACACTTGATCCTTCTTCCGGGAGATAAAGAACCCAATCATTGTTCCAATGGAGCTCTTTCCGCCATTCTGAAGACGCCACTGTCACGGGGTCTAAACAAATGGGTTTAGTTCGCCTCGTACTCAGAGTATCACAATTCGCTCACCTGAAATATATACATGAATCCCGTGGTACACAACGGAAGACAAACAATGCTGGCGTGGTTACCTCGGTTGGCTTTGCTCATTCACATCGGTATTCAAACAATGGGTTTCGGCGCCATATCTTTCCGAAAGAACATGCCAATTATCCCTTCACCTAGAGCTTTTACGATATCATTACAAGGACAGTTTTACTCTCGTATAAACGGCTTTCCGTTGGCTTTTCATAGAGTTTTCACTTGATCCTGGAGACAATTACACTTACTTACAGTTGAAGGAATGCCGATTCCTTTTTGCGGAGTTAAAACCAGTAACGATCCCGCACTGGACAACGCAATGGCTTTTTCACCTGTTATGGACGTATTTAGCCACAAGGAACATCTGCACATACCATCCCCATGACAAATCCAGCGTGGATAGCTGGACACGGTTTGCGAACCAGACAAGTATGTAACGGAAAAAGCCAGCCTCTGTTAACAGAGTTTTGCACACCTGCACCCTTTACCTTTCGACGCTGCGACCCTTTTGCATCATTGACCGTTTTCAACAACTACTGCCGGTACACTACCAAGCCAATCGGTCAACCAAGGGAGGATGTTTGCTGCCAACCGACTGCGGATAATAGAGTGCAAAATCGGTCTGCATGATGTATAGCCAGTTAGTACCACTGTTCAAAGGAAGCTACCGCAGTGTTTCAGGACGTGGTGGGTTTTCTCCTGGCAAGCGCCCTCCCTATAAAAAGCCACAAATGTCCGCTTAACATCACCGCAGTGTCGGATGTGGCTCGCCACTGAATAAAGTCACGGCTGAACATTTCACACTTTCGCAGTCCACACTTCTACATACAACCTGTGCAGCTGATTCACTATGAAGAATGCTTTGACGGAGCGCAGAACATTCCGATTTCTTAATGTTTTTGATTGCACCAATACCTTGTTTGTACTCCTATGCTCATGGCTCATTATTTGGCGAAGTCACGCCCAACTTGTATCTTGACATAACAGTTATGACTGAGTTTTACGCGCCACGGCGTCATCATGTTTTTGGTCTGACTATTACCTGTCAAAATGCTCACTTGTATGGACCACAGCTTTTCTGTTATATCTTCTATTAGAACCTTACGTTTTACTATTCCAAGGTAGCTATGTTTTTATGCGTATTTGATCGCGCTTTCACGGGTGTGCCTCGTTTTACCGAGAATATACTATTTACTTATTTATTTAAATGTTGTTAAGGAAAGCGAACCTCCTATGTCGCCTCCAACCTAAGGACCAAAACTGCCTTCGTCAGATATTCGTCTTGTGCATTTTGAAGTTAGAAACAAAACCATTTGTCCAGACAAGGAACTAGATTCCGTGTCGTTAGTCGCACTTGCGCCCTATTGTTTTTTCAAACAACATTTTGGTCAGCTAACTGTACCTGCTTCCGCTTACTTTTTCAGCAGCTACTCCAATGGGGTTGTCCACATACTCGTTTTTGTTATGGTCTCAAGGTTTCCGCTAAAGAGCAGAAAGCGTATAGTTGAAGTTTACGTCTCAGAAACTGATAGTAAGCCGATATTGGGACATAATGTAATCGTCCTATTTAATATAACACCATGTGTCAGCCGGCTGACTACTGTCATTTCCAATCTTTATTCGTTACGTTCAAGTTACCCAGAGCTCTTGCTGCCGAACAGTGGTAGAGTCTCGAAAACATTGCAGCGCATCCGGTTAAACGAGAATTAGAAACCGTTTAGCACTTCTCAACCTAGGCCTCTACCTTTCGCCAAACGAGTAGCGTTGTCGCAGGCTTTGAAATATATGGCCACCGGAGACTTGATTGAACACATAATGTGATCGGAATGTGTGCATCCACTTGTTGACGTTCAAACGAAAGATGACTCTATTCGTCTATGCAAAGACCTTCGAGAGCTTACTCAACCTATACATGTGGACAAGTCCCCTTTCCTTCTGTCGACGAGTTGCAGGTTCAGCTATCAAACGCCAAAAGTTTTCCAAAGCTGCATCATTGCAATGCATAATATCACAAGTCACTGACTCCAGCTTGCAGACATTTGACCGTTTTCTACAGGCAAGGCGGTTTGTATCAATATAAAGCGCCGCAGCTCCTTGGCAGAAAGTTATTACCCTATCGGTACACATCTCAAAGGAGGTGTTGTATATTTGGATGCTATTTGATCATTGGTAGTAACCCTACCGAACATCAGGAAAACCTTCATAATATGCCGCATAGACTGAATGAACAAAATCCCCGCCTAAATACCAACAAAGGCCATTTCGTTGTAACGGAGATCGAGTCAATTGGACATGTTATTTCTACTACGGGTACTAAGCCTAATGTGCAGAGCACCAGAGCCATTATCGATTGTCCGAAACCATGCACTGCTAAGCAGATGCAATATTTTTTGGGTTGAGGTTCTTATTACATTCGACATTTACCAAATTTTGCAACTGTTGTCTAGGGTTTACGCAGATTGACGCGTCAAACCCATGAATTCCATCGGGCCACTAAATAAGACAATATTTACATGCTCGTACGAGCGATGATTGAATCTACTCCCATGGTAGCCACCTTAACTGAACACCCTCCAATGTTGGTTTCAACGGAATGTTTCGGATGTTGGCTTGGGTGCAGTTCCGTCCCAACTGTGCGATAACAAGCAGCAAGTGTTTGCCTGCGCATTTGAGAATAAACCATTTATGTACTTACCTTGTCTGATACGGAAAGAAATTATTCCACCGGCGAGAAGGAGGAGCTCGCATTCTTCTGGGCATGTAAGCAATGGCAATTTACTTATTCGGACGTCGGTTCACTTTGCTCACTGACCATTCTGCCCTTACAAAGTTAATAAGTCGCGGTAGCAAATTCCAAAAGCCGGTACTCTTGAATCGCCTGCGCTCGCGTTTATTCCGAGTATGAAAACATACATGCCGGGTTGCCTTAACCAGTTTGCAGACGCTCTGTCGAGAATAACACCGTCCAACGAAGGGGAAAACGAGTACTTAAAAGGTGTAAAATTTTTATCGCAGCTCGCAAACTGAACACCTACAATTACAGTTGACCTGATACGAGACCACACTGACAAACACCCTGTCCTAGCGAAGCTTCGGGAATACATATCCACTGCATAACCCAGTCGTACAAAGATCCGACCTGAGTTACTTCCACACTGTATCCTACCAACGAACTTGCTACTGTAAGCATTTGCATTATTAGAGGCGAGCAGTTCGTGGTCCTTGCAACCCTTATTCCTCTGGTGGTTGCATTTGCGCATGAATTTTATTCAGGGCTTTTGTGAACAAACGCTCTTGTACGCCAATACTATTGGCGGCCGAAGTTGAATTCCAGCGTCGAGGCGGTTATTCGGGACTGTTATGCCTGCCAACCATCCGATAAGGGTGCGCGACCTCTGAATGCTGTAGTTCAACGTGTCCTTTACCCAATAAGGCCATCGGCAATAGTTGCCATCGAGGCTATGGTCCAGCTTGCCTATGCACTTCAGCAGAAGCGAAACGTTCTAGTGGCTACATGTTCCTACAGCAAGCGGCCAGAGGTTATTCTATGTGGGGACGTAAGTACAGTCATGGTCATAAAGTGGCTCCGTAGTTTGTTTCAAGGCATGTTTTGCCAGAAGAAAATAGTCACTGATAACGGCCCACAGTTTCGAATTAACGGGTGTGCTGAGATTCCTAAGGCGCAATGGCATCAGACACACAAGGACCGTACATTATAACCTTGCAGCTAATGGACTCCTCAAACGATCAACTCGTACTTGAAGGAATCTCTACAAATCCTTCAGCTGGCAGGAGAATCCTGGGATGATGCGTTGGTATCTGCATTGGAGGTATACAGAACCACTCCACATACTGCAACGGCAACGCCCCTTCGGAGCTAATGTTGGGGCGAACAATTCGAACTCGATTAATGCCGCCTTTTCATCCGAAGAAACCTCCGGTCACAGTGAATCCAAAAGTAAAGCTGTTCAACTGGCTAAATGTAGACTCCTTGAGAAAACATATCCATCAGGAACATATGTTCGTGTGAGGCCACCCAATACCCGAAAAGCAGGTGACGTATTCGGACCGCAGACCCGTGTAGAATTTGTATGCACGCCAGGAAATTACAAGTTGGTTGACGGGACAGTGGTGAATGCAAGACGGCTACATACAGCGCTTTCTCAACGTGCTATACAACAGACGAGCACACCTACAACACAGCGGTTTGTACAAACTGATACAAACTTACAGCGTTCCGGTCGGATCGGCCGTCCTGTCTGTCGATACGCTTTAACGGATACCACTCGACAATTATTCGGGGTGCTGAGATTAAATTAGATCGTTCATGGACGTGAAGTGCCTATATTTTTACGAACAGAAAAGGGGACAAGGTCGTTTTTGCTTTATGTTTTGTTTTCCCTAGATTCATTTATCCTACTCACACTTCTATTTAGCACTGGTTGGCCCAACCAGTTATCTTGCATATGATTGGTTGCAGTGCGAACCTCCATCGATTTAGTTGTACTGCGTGCGTATGCGGAGAAGTCCCTCCATACATACGTGCCAGTGTTGCTCTGATCTGTTACTTTTTCGGCCTACAACAATTAGTACGCCTGCTGCGCCTCGAAGAACAACCTGTCCTGTGGCCCACACTTCTTTCAACTTAACAGACCATCCTTTGCATTGTGCTGCCGCTAACTTATAAGTATCCGGGTTGCTGACATTTTCGTCTTATTACCTCACTCCTGTTGATACCTGGACTTTACATTCCTATCGTCCATCGCACTGAGGCTAGACCGTACCGCGGTGCGATGGTTTGTGTGCCTCAGTGATCCATTGAGCTATACTGGGTGGTGCATTTTTGCACCTTCAGAGCCACTCATACCAGATTGGTCAATGGTTAGAGGCCAGTAAACTCAGCCTCCTCTTGGTCCTCCAGGTTGGGGGTTGGAATGAGGGTGGCTCCTTATTCCTTAAAACGGACTCCTTGTAGTCCAGTGCCAAACCCGCTGCCTTGCGGCCAGGTTTTTGAACCAAAGGCTTTGGTTGAGAACCCTAATCCTTCTCCTGTCTAGGCCTGGGCAACCTGACAGTATCCTGCCCACGCAATGCAATGAATCCTTCTCCAAACCAATTTCTGATGCTCTGGTCACCGCAGAGGATAATCAACGGTGCCTTATCTGCTGCATCGAGCAGGGTGGATAGGGGTTTGGATGCTACTGCTCAAGCCTTTCCATCTTCTTATTCCCCTTCTTGCGCTTTTTCACCCTTATCGTCCCGTTCCAGCTTTACTTTTATCCCCCCTGTTTTCAACCCCCCAATTCTCGGCCCTCTCCCACCTTGCTTCAATAGTCGCTTGCCTTTTAATTTAAACTCACAGGTCATTCCTGCACTGTCAACAGGCCCATGTCCAAGCAAGCGGCCCATTCCAGTTCATCGGCTTCCATTTGGAGCCCTCCATCCTCCTTCAGACGGGCTTGCCTCAATGTTCGCACATTGCTTCAGATCGATCAACAGGCAGCACTTGCCCGAACATTAGAGACCCTCTCGATCGATATCTGCTGCTTATCGGAGACCCGCCTGCAAGACTCGAGCTCTGTACTCACACTGCGATCCCCTTCAGTTGACACTAGCAGCACTTTCTCATTGCGCCTATCCGGTGACGATGCAGCTTCGAGCACCGGCCAAGCCGGTGTTGGTATTGCCCTGAGTCCCCGGGCTGAAGCTGCTTTGGTTGATTGGATTCCAATTAGTAGCCGGATGTGTGCGTTCCGATTGGCTGGCACGTTCAAAACTTTGAAGTCGCGTGAGACTAACAGGAGTCTATTCGTTATCGCTGCCTATGCAGCGACAAACTGTAGGGATGACTCGGTAAAAGGCGACTCCTATCGCCAACTGAACGAACTCCTTCGCCACAGAAGAAGCTCGGACACTGTAGTGCTGGCTGGGGCTCTGAACACACAAGTTGGAAAATTATCCACAGTTGAGCTGCATCTGGGCGGCCAAAATGGTATAGGCACCCGTAACGATAACGGTGAGCGGTTACTTCACTTGTGTGAGGATGCTCGCTTATTTCTTGCGAGCACTAATTTCCGACACAGCACCCGCCGGAGGGTGACTTGGCGCCCACCAGCCTCGAACCAGCTATGGACGCAAATCGATCACACTGCTATCAGTTACCGCTGGTGAGGCTGCGTCCAGAACTGTCGCTCTATTTGGAGCACAGGTGTTGACACCGACCATGCACTTGTATGTGCTGACCTGCGGATGCGCTTTGGCGGACGCCCGCGACGACGCTGTGAGCGCATTGACACCGGCAGACTGGTGAATCCAGCTGTTCTTAACGCCTTTCAAATTACGCTGTCATGCGGGTTGGATAAACGCTTAATAGACGCAATTGAAGCTCACTGGTCTCATATGAACTAGACCTTACTAGCAGCAGGCAAATCCTCATGTGGTACATCCAATCGCCAACATAAACATTGGGTCTCTTCACAGTCTCTAGAACTTATCAATGCTCGCCGGCATATTCCGGCTGGAAGCGAACACAGTGAAACTCGCAAAGGGCTCCGGGCGAAACTCCGTGCTTACCTGAAGAGAGACCGCGAATCCTGGTGGTCTCTTCGTGCAACAGAGATGGAAATGTCCGCTGCCCTTGGTAACCATCGTGAGTTATCCCGTCTGCTACGGGAAACGGGCAGCAGGAGACCTGGTGTTAGTGAAACTAAAATTGACGAGAGTGGACAGCCTATCCACAACTTATTAAAACGCCTGGAACGTTGGGCTGAGCACTTTGAAAGGAAATTTAATCGGTAGGAATTGTTAGATTTCTCGCCGACCAGTGATTGCCCCGCTCCGTGGGCTGTTCCTTTGGGTCCACCCTATCGCCCAGAATTCGAACATGAGATCAAACTGTTGAAGTTAAGTAAAGCCGCGGGACCTGATGACCTTCCTCCAGCCCTACTCAAATTCGGGGGACCTGCTCTTGTGGATGATTTACACGCGTTACTAGTGAGATTGTGGGAGCAGGAAACTGTCCCAACCGATTGGAGCCGCTCCATCATAGTCCCATTTTTCAAAGGAGGCTTGCGATCGGAATGCGGCGGTCAGTCTGATCTCCATCGCCTCCAAATTGCATGCCTCTGTCATTCTTCACAGACTAACTGGCACTCGTGAATGCCAGATTCGTGAAGAGCAAGCTGGATTTCGTCGAGGTCGTAGCTGCATTGACCACATCTTCACCTTGCGTCAGTTGTTGGAGCATAGTCACATATATTGGCGGCCCACCATTGTCGTGTTCCTCGATATCAAAGGTGCATTCGATTCGGTGGATAGACATGCACTTTGGGACTGTCTACCCAGAAAATGTGTACCTGAGAAATATGTGAATATTATCCGAGCATTATATGCGCGTAGCTCGGGCAGAGTGAGGGCTTACGGCAAGTTGTCGTCGCCCTTTAATATCTCCAGCGGCGTGAGACAAGGACGCCCGCTGTCACCTTTCCTCTTCAACTTCGCTGTAGACGAAGTCATGGAAATCGCGTTTACAGGACACGACTTAGAAGGTGTGGAGCTACTATCGGGAGAACGACTTCTTGATTTAGAGTATGCTGATGATATTGCCCTCATCTGTGACAGCTCACAAACGTGCCAAGCGGCACTGGACAGATTAGCACTAGCTGTCCGTCACTTCGGGCTTTGCTTCGCACCCTCGAAGTGCAAAGCGTTTCTCCAAGGTTGGTCTCGACCGCCACCTACGCTGACCCTTGGTGGGGATCAGCTTGAGGTCGTACAAAAATTCAACTACCTGGGAAGTTGTATCATCACCCGTGGGATTGAAGATGAAATCACGAATCGTATAGCAAAAGCTAGAGGCGCTTTCATTAACCTTCGCCACTTATGGCGCCGGCGCGACATCACTCTTGCCCTGAAGGGTAGAGTGTACAATGCAGCAGTACGTTCGACCCTACTGTACGGTTGTGAAACTTAGCCGCTTAAAGCAGCGGACCTGAAGAGACTAGTTACGTTCGACCACCGGTGCCTTCGTAATTAGCTCACATTTGGTGGGAACGCCGCGTGAGCAACGAGCGTGTTCGACGCCTTGTTTATGGCACAGTAAAGGAAATGAACCACTCAGCACCGTTATTTCACGCATCAGGCTCCGATGGCTCGGCCACGTGTTACGCATGCCAGCCCACCGACTCCCGCGACGCGTGTTGTTTGCGCGCCGGGGGTGTGGATGGAAGAAGAGGAGGGGTGGCCATGCGATGACTTGGTCCAGAGGAATGAAGACCCTCGCTTCTGAACTGGCCTCGGTTGGAGCATCGCTGCTCCCTGGTTGGGGTCCGAAAGACGATGAACACGTTTGGTTGGACACACTTGCTGATATGGCTAGGAGCCGACCTCAGTGGCGTTCGTGCTGTGAGTTTCTTTGTCCCACCCCATCCCTCTTAGCCTCCCCTCCAACCACGATCTCATTACTTAGCCTTATATAATTTTGCATTATAATTTTTTGGGTGCATAGCAGCCGGCTGGTAGCTTACCGGTGCGATGCCCATCCGTTACCGGTAGCTCAGCCAGCTTTCACCAGTTGTTTTCTTTTCCTCTCATTTTTTCTTTGTATTGCGGCACAGTAGCTGAGGTGTTCCCAACTCTAGCTAACGTGTATGATGAATGACATTCCTATCGTTATCTCCTTCCGGATTGCAAATGTCGTTGTCCGCTGCTTCGCATCTCCATCAATTTGTCTCGAATATCACTGCTTCGCCTCAAAGAACCACATAGATTATGGCTCCTACATGTACACCATTCCAGGCTACTATTTCACCGTAGAAATCCTCTTTGGAGTGAAACATATAGTATCTTTTGGCGCTACAGCCCATATCATTCTGCTACCTCAAGTCCATTTCAGGGATGACCCTACCACCGTATTCTCGGTACAGTTTTAGTATGTAATCCCATATCTTCTCGCCACTGTCCTTAGCAGTAAACGGTTAACAGCCCATGCCTTATATTACGATAGCGAGCAACTCCTTTACAATTTACCAGGCACGCATCCTTACTCTTCTCCACCGTCTAGTTGACCTAAATATTTCACTGTAGAAGTCCACCTTGGTGTGGAACACTTAGTGTCTTTAGGCGCCACTGCGCAGCTCATGCTGCTACCTCTGATCCTGATTAGAGTTGAAACCGGCTTTTACTACAGCTGCAGTGTGCCATCGCTTCCAGTCTCGCTGCAGTCCTTAACTTTGGTATGTTGGTAGTCAATGCCTCATCGTACGGAATGTTTTGGCTCCTGCCGCACATTACATCCGGCTCCCATCACCACTCTTCTCTGCCGTCTGCTAGGCTTCTACTTTTCACTGTAGAAGTCCGCTTTTGGGCAGAGGACTAAGTATCGTTTGGCGCTGCAGTCCCTTTTCAATCCGCTAGCCCGTGCCTCGTTCAACACTGCCCCCTATTCTCGCTACGGCTGCAGTATGTACTCCCGTTCCTTCTCTCCCCCGTTTTAACACTGCACTACTATTTGTGCGTGCCTTAGAGCACGATGGTAAGCGGTTACCGCTTCACAGCTAATCCGGCTCTGGCCCTCACACTTCTGTGCCGTCGGTTGCATTTGTATTACACAGTGTTGTAGCCAACCTTGGAGTGGAACTCTTAGTTTCTGTTGGTGATACAGTAAACATCATACATCAGTAAACATCATACTGCCCTCGTCCGCTACAGTGCTGGACCCTAAACCTTTTCCTCGATACAGCTTTTGCATCTAGTCCTGTCTCTTCTCACTCCCTATCTTAATAATGCATGTCTATTAGTATGTGTCTCATCTTACGGTAGCGAGCGACTCCTGGTTCACACTTGACCGCGCACGCAACCTTAAATTTCTCTACCGTCTAGTTGAAATAATTATTTCACTGTAGAGGTTTACCATATAATGGAACACTAAGTATCATTTTGCGCTGCAGCCCAGCTTAATCCGGCATCGCTACTCACTTTTAGCGATTGATTTGCAATGTTTCACCGCTGTAGAATGTAGTCCCTTCCATTCTCGATACTGTACTAAATGTTGAACGGCTATTAGTCCGTGCCTTACATTAAAATATCTAGCGGCTCCTGCTTCACAGTTAACCCGACCTCGCCATCCTGCTCTGCCAGCACTTTGACCACTAGGTTCCACTTTGGAATTCTACCTTGGGATGGAACGCTTAGTAAATTTTGGCGCCGCTGTCTCCCTTATCGGGCTACTTATAATCCCGTTTAGTGCTGCGTCTGCAACCGTTTTTCACTACAGCCGTAGTAGGCACTAGCTTCGATTCTCGTCCCGGTTCTTAACTT
>OX104068.1:71992297-72018004 GCA_944474145.2 Dicrocoelium dendriticum | reverse complement strand
ACCTAATCTGTGACAGCTCCCAGACGTGCCAAGCGGCACTGGACAGACTAGTACTAGCTGTCTATCACTTCGGGCTTTGCTTCGCACCCTCGAAGTGCAAAGCGTTCCTCCAAGATTGGTCTAGACCGCCTCCTTCGCTGACCCTTGGTGGGGATCAGCTAGAAGTCGTTCAGAAATTCAACTACCTGGGAAGTTGTATCAGCGCCCGTGGGATTGAAGATGAGATCACGAACCGTATAGCAAAAGCTCGGGGCGCTTTTGCTACCCTTCGCCACTTATGGCGCCGGCGCGACATCACTCTTGCCCTGAAGGGTAGAGTGTACAATGCAGCGGTACGTTCGACCCTACTGTACGGTTGTGAAACCTGGCCGCTTAAAGCAGCGGACCTGAAGTGGCTAGTTACGTTCGACCACCGGTGCCTTCGTAATTTAGCTCACATCTGGTGGGAACACCGCGTGAGCAACGAGCGTGTTCGACGCCTTGTTTACGGCACAGGAAAAGGAAATGAACCGCTCAGCACCGTTATTTCACGTACCAGGCTCCGATGGCTCGGCCACATGTTACGCATGCCAGCCCACCGACTCCCGCGACGTGCGTTGTTTGCTCGCCGGTGGTGTGGATGGAAGAAGAGGAGGGGTGGCCAAGCGATGACTTGGTCAAGAGGAATGAAGGCCCTCATTTCTGAGCTGGCCTCGGTTGGAACGTCTCGGCTCCTGGTTGGGGTCCGAAGGACGATGAACACGTTTGGTTGGACACACTTGCTGATATGGCTAGGAGCCGAACTCAGTGGCGTTCGTGCTGTGAGTTTCTTTGTCCCACCCCATCCCTCTTAGCCTCCCCCTCCAACCACGATCGCATTACTTAGCCTTATATAATTTTGCATAGTAATTTTTTTTATGCACAGTAGCCGGCTGGTAGCTTACCGGAACGATGCTTATTCGTTGCTAGTGGCTCAGCTAGCATTCACCTGTTGTATTTATTTTCCTTTTTCATTTATGTATTGCGGCACAGTAGCTGAGGTGTTCCCCACCTCTGGCTAACGTGTATGATGATGATGATGATGATGATGACGAGGACCGTGCACCCCATTTTCTCATGCAACAACCAACTCTCCCTTGGATGCAGTATAACCGAGGTAGCGGTTTTTCTTCAGGTAAACACGTTGTCAACATTCACCTCAAGCGCAGCCACATTGGGGTTATCAAACAACAAACACAATACGAAAGAAAATAAGCACACAAGCTGGACAGTAAATGTGCGGCAGTACAACAGAACAGAGCGAATACAAAGAAATATGCATTAAGTCTGATCTAGTGTACGCTTGATCTTCGGCAAGTATAAGTCAGCGGAAATCAACCGGTGAAGGCTGAATACTGAAAATAGAGAGCTAGTAAACATCCGTCTATTTCACTCCATCGTAATTTGTTCGGGCGCCTGCAGAGAGTCAAATGTGCTGCATATTACAGCTGCGCCTTATGCTATTCGGGTGCGATGCGCTCCCTGTATCTGAAATCCACAAAATGGGTGTCTAGGAATTGCTTGAATTCCGACATTGATTTCACCTAGACAGTTCTCGCAGACAAAATGCTCCGATATTTCACCACTCGGCGTTCGACGATGAGCTATCCGCTTTGGGACCAGTACTTAGCTTGCACTGTTGCCCTTGAGTGCTGCTTGGTGCGCGCACTTAAAGCAGTGGTTTTAGCATGTTAGAGTGACCGAGATACAATATCCGATGCGTCATGGTGAGGTCCACATCAAACCGATGATTCGGCAGGATATTTAACCATAGCCGTCTGCATCGGTCTTCGTACGACACCCAGTAAACTGGTGATGAGCGTGGTAGCCACATGCTGAACACCTTCCAGACTTTACACATCGCCACGGGTGATCAGACATCCATCACAAATCAGCTCCAAGTGATTATCCTCTACTCTGAGCGTCAGGTACCCTTACTAGATATCCACAACACAGGTGCAACGAGACTATCAACTGAATCCAACCTTAGAGCAACAGATAAAAACAACAACAGCTCCAACACTCGATCTCTCCTATGCACAATACACATTACCCTCTACTCGTTCCATAGCTAACACTCACAAACAATCTAATCCCTGTCTTAAGGCACCCATCTAGCTGTAACCCACCTATCAGCCGGAAACCAAACTCTACACGTGTACATGTCGCTCCTACCTCACGCGCCCACACACTAGCGCTCTAATTAAGACCAGTACGCGCAAATAAACACATGCACACCCAACTCCGAGCTATGCACAAGAGCTGAAAACTTCACGGCCGAGCTCCCACCTATCACACGACCTAGAACACCTCTCCTGCTCATCTTACCCATGTAATATAACTCCAGCTTACTTGTCCAGGCGTCAAGAACATCCATTCGCGATGCTGCGGTACGATCGGTTGCGTGAGACACATAAGTCTATCAGGCTCGAGCTATCTGATACTAGAGCTCTAAATCATTTTAGCATCAACACTGTACATAATGATAATAAGACGATGAGAGCGGAGCGAGGATGAGAGTCGGCGGTCATCTCACAGCTGCACTATGTCTACAGTACTGAAACACATAACTATGTTTTTCTCACTTCTAGATATTTTAGTACGCAAATCTAGTATTTCTCTTCCGTTTGATTTTCGAATTTCTTCTTAGTCCTAGCAAACGGTTACTTCAGAATTGCGCTCAGTTACTTATGTAAATGGAGTGGCGGGTTTCCCATACTGTAAAGCGATGTTCCATGTTACGCTAGCGTCTTTAGCGCATCCATACTGCAAGGATACCTCGTCCATTAGTGGAGCGTGCGCACATCTTCCGAACTGACACAGCTATCGACCGGGTTCTGGGGCGCCGTGACAATTGCGCCGAGAGTTGGAGACTAAGTGACTATGACATGCTGACATCCGAAAGTCTAGGCCTAGCACTCGATACCCTACGCTGCACGGACGTACAAGCTACAAAAGCACCCGCACCCACTTGATTGAAAACATAACGAATGATGGTTCGAACACGGATTTTGATACAGACAAGCACAAGAGTAGTATGAGACTGGTCCTTTTCTCAGATCTATTCCGCTACTATTGCCTCTCGTGACTAGTGAGGACATAACAGATGAACTTAAGTCGTACTTTAGTACACAAGATTCCGTACTACTCGTCATGTACTTACTCTAGACTCTTTCAAATACTAGTACTGCCGTCGACATTAATATGTAAACCTATATCACAGCATGTCACACTGCTATGGCCAGAAATGAATCGAGTGTGTTCTTGCCCATCATAGACTAAGTCTATCTATTAGATAGTATTCACGGGTCTTCATGAACATGTCTGACGCATACTCTTCAATAACAGCGCGTACTAAGCTTTTAGAAATCATACACGCATAGCACTATTCAATCGCACTGCACGAATACGTACTGCGTAAGATGATGCTCATGTTCGCCACTATTGCGGACGGATAAACAAAGAAATGCTATATATTCTTACCTCGTCAAACAATTCTGGTGCATCCGATCATCTTGCTATCATCACGGTGGTGACCTGCTAGAGATAGGTTATGTGTCATGACTGCAACTTGCGCTGGCCAAAACCAAATCTAATGCTACTCTGATCTACTAGAAAACATCTACGTATTGCCTTATTATGCTCATGATTAGTTCTGATTTATAGAGCAACACTCTGTCTCTTATGTTCCCTAGCGGTCTTATCACACAGTTTCTGGTAAATATTCTCATACTAATGCTCGAGCAATACATGTCAGCGCACTGCTATTTCGATCAAATTAGTGAGTGATTACTGACTAGCCATGATATAATCGATCATTGATAGAATGATCCATAGTACTCTTACTAAAGAACTCGAAATTCGAACGATATGTCATACATCCATAACAATATGTGCACGCTATCATGGTTAGCGATATAACGGCGTAACTAAGTGACTGTAACATATTTTCATGATGTCAAGCCTCTATTTCTCACTGAGTTTAGATAAAAACATAGCAGCTACCTTGCAGATATCACTAGGTGGTGCTGTTATTCACTGGGCGAAATAGCAGTCATTACACGCCTAATCCTTATCGCAACGTCTACACTATGTGATCCGCGCCATACTTATGGGTAAGCATTGCGACACAAAATAAATGCGCGATGCGCAATATCGTTTTCTTAATAGGAGCGCCAATGTATACCTATGAGATAAATAGCTGTTACTTGCGAAGCGTAGCATGCTCTCAACCTCATCAAGCCTCAGAGCGTACAAGCATTCTATACAATGATTGGTATCCATAGGCGTCCGGATTTGAAACAGAGAGATTGATAGAGTAAGTACATCATCTTTCTCTTTAATGATACATATCAGAGCACAAGCCAATGACTCAAAATGATAAATCGCGCATCGTTATACTACTCAGTAAGATTAACTTGCTTTACAAGCGTTTTTTGTTCTTGTCTCTTGTTATTCCTGTACAGCGTCAGTGTAAGCGACCCATCCGACAGGGGTAGACACACTTATCTTCAGACTACGCGAAAAATGGGCATCCTCTTTACGGGCTCTGTGGGCAGCGCGCGCCATCGAATATTGAACTAGTTTCCTCCCCACAACGCAACATACAAGAATGCTGGAATGTAGAGAACATGAGCCCAGTGGCATCATTTTTACGCTACGTGCCTCGGGAGTGCTCATGAACAATTAGGATATGATAAGCTCGCCTCCTGCTTCAATAACTTACGTCTCATTCAGATTTTTTTCCTACTCGCTTTCTGACTTTTTTCTCTCTGGCACTTCCGAGTTCCTTTGGCATCGAGACCGAGTGCGCCGTCGTATCGAACGAAAGCTCTCGTACTCTGCTTGTTACGGGCTAGTGTCAATCGGACATGCGGTCCTTCGGTGCTGTGGCTTGCGCGTAGCGGCGTAATTGTCTGATTTGAATTGGCGAGTCTTGTTCTCCACATGTTCGCTTCGCTCCGAATTGTTTCCGGGCCCAGTGCTCGTTTGGTCTCTCGCGCTAAGCAACGTTACGTGAAAAATATAAATGTCGTTGCCAGTGCGACAGTCCGCTCTCAAGCTACAGCTCCGAAGCAGCTCCCACAGTAGCCAATCTTCGTGTAACAGCGCCCACTGCATTACCACCCAGCCCCATACCTTCGGCAGGATCATCTTTATCTTACCTACTCGATAGGCCACATGGTCGCAGGAGAGCAGCATTCAACAATAAGCACTCAACGTTTCATTCCTACACGCAGTCTGATTAAGAAAGTCGTCCCGAGACTTATCTCTTTCTGGTCGATAATCGGAGTAGTGGGCCTGGTCCAGCGTTCATAGCAGAACTCATGCTTCGCGCTCCGATCCTCGATCACACGATAGCCGGACCGATTGGGGCGTTGTTCGTAGTACTTGACCCGTTCTCCCCCAATCCTGAATGCCTCCACTTGAGAGATGAGTTCCTCACTTGCCTGGCGATCGTAAATTTCAGCTAATTACCGCGCTTGTCGAGCTGGTTGGAGTTTCGCTTCTTAGCTTACCCATCGCATGTCGCTCTTGAATGCTCATGACTGGATGTTTTTCCACTCACCCTGGTTCGGTAGGCAAGTATCCGCAGCGCAATTCCTGTAGTCTTACTCTGCCGCAACAGTAATACGACATGCGGCTGATGGCGACGACCGCATTGTCGTTGATTTGGCATGCTGGTCCGATACGCGATCAGAAAACTTGAGGATCAAGCATCTATATCCCATTGCCTAAGCTTCTGTGCAGCTTATCCACGCTTCGGACAGGTGTCCAGGTCTTAACACGCTCAGAGTAACATTGCCGTTGTGTTTGTGGGTGGTATCTATGTGAAGCTTCATGCGCCGTCTCTGAGATACTCCCATCTTGTCCTAATACAACTGATCTTAAAACACTCTTCATTCGAAAGCAGCGCCCTTGGTCTGTGATGATACACTGTGGGATCCCATACCTTGCAGGCACATTGAATTCGAATACTTGCGACACTGTCTCGCCTGTCTGGTCCTTGATTGGTATGGCTTCCACCCATCGAGTGAAGTGGTCAATCATCACTAGAATGTATCTGTTTCCTGCTGGACTCACTGGTAAGGGCCCAAAGACGTCCAGTCCCCAACACTGAAGTGGCTCACCAACCTCCATCGATCGCATCGGCGGTCTCGGGGACTCCATCTCCCGACTCGTTTGGCAGTTTGGGCACTCCCGAAGGTATGCCGCGACGTCCTTCCTCATAGTTGGCCAAAACACTCGCCTCCGCAGCAATTCAAAGACCCGCTCGAATCCCATATGGGCGCCATCATGAGTTATGCGCATCACACGTTCTCGCTGATTTGGTGGAACAAAAGGCACTTTCCGTCCGTCTATCGCCACCACCACGTTATCGTTTTCGACCTTCAACCTGTCCCAGATCTTGAGGAGTTCCTCCACCTCCTCCGATGTAGCCTCCGGTTTGGTGCCAGCCCGTAAGTGAGAGCACAACACCTTCATGAATTCATCTGTCCTTTGATCTCCCAGCAGGTTCCTCTCTCCCATCGCGAACGCACGCACCGGTATAGCATGGTCTGGCATGATGTCGTCCAAACACGGGCGTGACAACATATCTGGCAATACATTCTGCGTACCATCCACGTGCTCAATTGTGAAGTTGAATTCCTGCAATCGGTAGGCCCATCGCGCAAGCCGTCCCCGCGGGTCTTTCGCCGTCATCAACCACGAGAGCGGTTTGTGGTCAGTGACGACCCGGAATTCATTCGCCAGTAAGTAATTTCTCCACTTCTCTAACGCCCACACGATGGCCAAGCATTCTTTCTCCGTTGTTGAATACTTCTGCTCCGCCCCCGTCAGCACTCTGCTCGCGTACTCCACCACCCCAGCCGGTTGAGACAAAACCGCACCGATTGCCACGTTGCTTGCGTCGACCGCCACAGTGAACCTCTCACCAGGATTGGGTAGCCGTAGACATGTCGGGGCTTCTGCTATGCATGCCTTTAGCTGGTCAAAGGCTTGATCCGCTTCAGCTGTCCACACGAACGGCACGTCCTTGCGAAGCAGCTTTAACAACGGGCTGACCTTCTCTGCGAACTGGGGCACAAACTTTGAATCATATGCCACAACACCCAAGAACGAACGGAGCTGACGCTTGGATTTTGGTTTTGTGAAGCACTTGATAGTCTCGCGTTTCTCCGGAAGTGGATGAACTTGACCATTGCCCACGATGTGACCCAAGCATACAATTGACTTTTGGCCAATCTGCGACTTTTTACGACTGAGTTTCAGACCAGCTTCATCCAGTCTTTGCAGTACTGCTCCAAGTCTGGTCACATGTTCCTGTTCCGTCTCAGAGAAGACGATGATGTCATCACCGTACACAACCACGCCTTGCAGGTTCGCGAGGACCATCAGCAACAAACGCCTGAATGTAGCCGGGGCGTTGCACAATCCAAATGGCATTCTCAAAAACTCATACTGCTGGCCATTGACACTGAAAGCCGTCTTGTGGCGATCTTCTTCTGCGATCGGCAGTTGCCAATATCCCGAGCGGAGATCAATCAGAGATATCTGCTTCGCACTGTGAAGGCTTGAGAAAATTTCTTCCATCTGAGGCATCGGGAATGCATCCTTCACCGTCACCCTGTTTAGTTCTCTGAAATCGATGCAAAATCGATAGGTTCCGTCGGCCTTCTTCGTCAATAGCACGGGTGATGAATACGGGCTGTGCGTTCGCCTGATGATTCCTTTCGATTCCATCTCGGTCACCTGCTTCTGTATCTCCACCAGGGTGTTCTGTGGAATTCGTCTGAAGATTGGCTTGCATTGTCCTCCTGGGATCAACGGTATTCGGTGTTCAACCCAATTGCAAAATCCGTAATCATCTTCCGCGTCTGTGAATAAGTGGGCATACCTGCTCAGTACGTTGCGCATTGCACGGTTCTGACAATCAGGCACGGCTTTGAGGGCACCAACCCGGTCGGTTCTCCCCTTGTTTATCTCGATCGTCTCGTTAGCCACGATCACCACATCGTTTTTCAGGTCAATTGTGACACCGAGCCGTTTCAGGATGTCGGTTCCGATGATGGTTTCGGTCGTCTCCTCCACGATGAACATGTCATGGCTGATGAGCGTTTCTCCTATCCTGATTCGTAACCGCTGCGTGCCCGTCACTTTCAAAGAATGCCCGCCGACCGTCTGCATCGTGATTGAAGATGGATTCACTGGAACCCCGTTGAACCTCTTCGTAATTGACACTGCCGCTCCTGTGTCTACTATGGCTCGGACAGACACCCCTTCTATAGTTACATGGAGGACTGGTACTCGCCACCGACTCGGCATGGATAGAGAGAAACAATGGGGCACATTGACGTTGGTGCAGAATCTCGCCACATGACCATTCTGGTTGCATCGGAAACAGCGGCGACCGTTCCGGATTACCCGTACATTGCGTTGTGAAGTGGTGCTTGAAGACTCTGTCGACAACAGCTGCTCCACCATTTCGGAAAGGCGATTTACTTTCTGTTCCAAGTCAGCATGCTGGATGCTTCTCACTGTCACTCGCTCCGACAAATTCTGGGCGACTGTCACCAGATCCAACGCTTTGCTGTCTCCCACCAGCGACGCCAATTTCACCTGATCATGGAGTGGACCGGGCAGACTTCGGATAAACTGCTGTTTCAGTAGGCGCTCTCTTGCTTTGCCCTCTAACTCGGGGAGCCCAATCGTTAGATGTCTGTCCAGCTGCTGGAAAAACACCATCAAATCCTCCTGTTCGTCCCACCTGGCTGCGTGAAATCGTTGCAGTGCTCGTTCTCTCTCCAGATCCTTCCCAAATTCTGCACACAAGGCAGCCCTCATCTCAGCGAACGAACAACCGGGTTTGGCCTTTCGAGTGAGCAAATACACCGCCTTGGCTCGTCCACTCAACCGTGTGCCCAAAGCAATTAGCAAATTTGCATCCCCCCTCACACCCGTGCAAGCCGCAATTCCGTCGAAATCATCGAGCCACGCCTCCACGTCACCGGCCGCAAATTGCTCCAACCGGGTCAACTCCATGGCGATTGGTCACGGCACCAATGTAGCGAGAACGACACGACAGGGGGGTAGACGTTTATTGCACACCGAAAATGGGCACATGAGGGTCTCGCGCGCGCCATCGAATATTGACTAGGTTTCCGTCCCACAACGCAACACAGGTGCGGATGTTAGAGACGAGCCAGTCCTTTCGCCTCGGGAGCTCTGACTTGGAAGATCCGCCTTCCTGTTTTCGCCTCGATCTCCGCTTCTCTGCACCCGATTTGGATCGGCCAGGAGTCGTTCGAGAGCTCTCGACTTGCTTGTTCGGGGCTGTGTCAATCGGCTCGGCCTCGGTGCTGTGGGCTGCGCTAGCGGCGTATTTGTCTGATTTATTGCGCTGTCCACATGTTCCCGCTCCGTAGTTCCGGGCCCAGGCTCGTCGCTAGCCGTCTTTCGCGATCCGCTCTCAGCTAGCTCCGAAGAGCTCCCCAGAGCCATTCTTGGAAGCGGCCCCTCTACAAATTGACTTGTACACCCGTCCAAATTTGCGACTTCCAAAATGAAATCTGAAAGTTTCCAGCATATCCACCATTTCCGATGTAGACGAAATACTTTTTGAGACCATTTCTGACGTTCAACATACTGTCGATGGATGATTTGAGATTCGGCCAAGGAGCGTTTATTTGAACGGTCTATTGAAACCGCCGTACAAAGTCCTCTAGACTCTGTGGGGTGCATCCTGCATAAATTTACTAATTAATAGCTTGATTTCTTCTTTCTATTCAAATAAATAATCTAAGCAGCACCCCCTTCTAGTCATACCACGAACCTGAGGAAACACCAGCTTAAGTTGGCTACACATGCTGCGCGATGGGTTGTCGACTGAATGCTTTCGCTCCTCTTGTTTGCCGCACATGGAACGCCGTACTAAAGTGTAGAGTTCCCCCACTCAACGAACGCATTGACGGTCCTGTAACCCATCTGCATTATGAAATAGCCTGTGTACATCCGGAAATGGCACGACTTGAAACACGGGGACCGACCAGCATTCCCTTTACGCATGCCCCGTTTGAGTTCTGCAGCCAGTACAACAAAATGTTTCATTCGATCACTGAGTTCTTTTTCCATATTGTGCTACTCACCCTGATCATCCAACGGGAAGTTTTAGGTGATTGCTTTGTTGCCCATAATACACCGTTATTCTGTTGCATTTGGTGTCCGAGTAGGGACACATTCCTTCAAGGTAAGCAGAAACAAGGGGCAGTTCAGCTGGCCGGAACGGCTGACACACATTTGTTTTCGAATTGAGTTAAAACTTATTTCACCATTAGTCCAAAAGGATGGCGACCTTAACGTTAGCTCATTATATACCACTTTCACTTTAAATATGGCATTTTACAAACCAAACTGGACGCTATGGAAAGCAAGCTGGACACATTTTACTTTGGACAGCAAAATTCGACTGGATGATGTTCAGGCCACATCGCACTCACGCCACTGCAACCCAAAATATGCAAGCAGCGGGCGAGTATGCAAGCTCGTCTCCTGATCATGATGTCGTTCACCTTGATCAGCCACACTTATCTATTTTCCCGCTGTCTCTCAATGGGCCTTCGCGTATGTTGTGTTGGCGAACCTATGTGGCTGCCCGTCTATCGGAACAGTGTAGGCCGTTCTACCTCAAAGAACACCCAGCCTAGTTTTACTAGCCGGTCGTTGGCCGAGTAGTCTGCGCTTTTGGTTTGCAACCATAAGGTCACCGGTACGAATCCGCGTAGGGGTGGGCATCCTCGCGGTCTACTCAGCCCGCGCGCGACTGGTGGTGGTCGTGCGGCAACTAAGTGCCGTTACGGCGTACAACTGATACATTACTATATTATAGCATTGTACTGCACGAGCGGACCTAACTGAGCGACGAACGACATGAAGACACATCTCCGAGGCAACGACGATTCAGGCGAACGTCATAGACGCAGAAAAAGATCCCTACCAAGCTTGGGTTCATCGACGGAATGCCACCCACAAAGACGCTGAAGTTGCCGATGTCAACGAGACTACAGCAAGTAATATCATCAACGCACACCGGCAAAAAGGTACCAATATTCAGCGCAACTGTTGAGGAAACAAGTGGGAGAAGCTGAATCCTATTGTCTTGCAGCGCATTGAAAAGACTGTTGGGCAGCATTCGAAGGTCACAGGTGCAGATCGAGCAGCGGCTGAAAGAGAACGGGATCCACCTTTCCATATCTATCGTCTTGCGCTCTCAGGATACCATAGATTACGCCTACGAAATGCCGATGCAGTCGTAACCTGCATGGCTACGCTATCGTCATCTCTGTACACACCCGACTCCTACTTACTAATCGCAGCATTTTGTTTTGAAAAGTGCCAGCTGTTAAATGAAAATGGTATATTAACAAAAAAGAAAGTGTCGTTAGATACTGGCAATTGATGGTGGGCTGTCTGGCTGTGGCTTTGTCGGCTCAGCATCATATGGAGGACAGTTTGTGCAGGGCTGCTGTGTTGACGTTCCGACCGCAGTTAGTGTCTATTCGCGCGTCGCGTTTGTCAGCGCGTTTTTGCCGGATTTACCATGTACTTGTAGGGAGACAGGAACAGTAGCCCGGCATCCTCCCTAAATTGCCCGGCATGTTTATTCTGGCGTTGTCAATGATCAACTATGCACTGTTCCTCTCCACTCTGCAGCTTATAAGCGCTACAACTTCTTCGACGAACATCTAAAATTTTGCACCACTGCAGGTTCCATCTATGGTGTTCTTCAAGTGAACGACACCTTGGATATTCAGTGCCACATTCAGCTTCACCATGCGACCTCTGACTGTGGGCAAGAGGACCTTTGTGCCCTTCCCTCTTCTTGAACGAGCCTGCGTCCTCCGCTGATGGAGATTGAAGCGGCTCCCATCTATGAAGATGCACTACTTTTTGTCATGCCTAACGTGTGCCGAAAAGTGGAGCCTGCAATCCTGCCGGCCTGCAGTTGTCGTGACACCGTTTACGCATTTTAGCACGTAGTGACACTTGAGGGTAATATTTAGCCCTCTGAGGTGCTGAAGACCATAAATATGGAAAGGACGGTCCCGTTCTCTATCTGCACCTGTGACCTCCGAATGCTGCCCAACAGTCTTTTCAATGCGCTGCAGGACATTGGGAATCAGCTTCTGCCACTTGTTTCCTCAACAGTTTCGCTGAATATTGGTACCTTTTTGCCGGTGTGCGTTGACGATATTTCTTACTCTGGTCTCGTTGACATTGGCAACTTCATCATTTTTGTGGGTGGTTTTCCGTCCATGAACACATGCTTGGTAGGGATCTCTTCCTGCGTCAGTGATGTTAGCCTGACGTTCGCTTGTTACTGCAGTTCACCGCTCGGACGTCATAATTCCGGTCTTATGCTCTATTCTGAGTTACTGACTCATCATACACGTGTGTTTACAGTCATTTGATCCAGCTTCATCAGCGCTATTTACTGCATTCCATCTCTCAGATCTAACTTGTGTCGATCATCTGTAATTTTAACCTCGCACTTTTTGCACTGTTCTCGTGGAAACGGAATCGGGAAATTTTTCGTAGCCCATACAACAAAGCAATATTTTTGGCTTTAAAAGAAAGCCAGCTCAGAGATCTATATGACGAACTTTCAACAACAGCTGTCGACCGCTAAGCGAATTAGCAATCTGTGATTTTGTGACTCCATCGCTTACTCGCTTTCTTTTAATCTTAGAGCTTAACGAGCAAACCATCCATCCGTTCAATCCTATTCTGCCAGCCGTGCAGGTATGGAATGCGTTTAAGTGAGGCTCTTCGCAGCCAGTTTCCAAATCAGATAGTCGTCCACATGCCCGGAAAAGCACTAGACTGCAGTTTCAGCCTGTTGGGCATTTACCTCGAAAATACAGAGATGGATAGACAACCACACCACTGACCGAAAAGGCGTCAGTCGACGCAATGGTATTTGATGACCAATCAACAGTTGCCCCTTATTCTACACCAAGGCTGACAGTAGTATGCGGCTTTCCTTCATGCCATAAAAAATGTACGAACTAGAATTCAATGTGGAAACTGCAGAAGCACGTTCCATCTTAAATATGCAAAGATCACAGTAAACCAGCTGAAGGTACGTAATAGCACACCAGATTCTCTATGGTTTTATGAAGTATGAATGGTTATTCCACTGGTAAAGATTGTGCATGAACTAGCACAGAAACACGAAAGACTGCTGGCAATCATTGAAGAAATGAGGAAAACCAAAGTTGATTCATTTAAGGAAACTTTGACAGTGAGCAAACCCCAGATCTTTCCATTAGACTTCTCTGCAAAAAAGCAGAAGAATGCTGGGCAGAGCATCAAAAATGCGTTCCCTGCGGCTTTTGAAGTCAACGCCACCTGCTGCCAAAATACGCCTAAAACAAACACAGCCAGTCCAATTGGAATAAGTGCGATCAGGGCCTCAGCCACCCTCCAAACTGTTCCAAAACTTCAGTAGGACGTCTACATTGTTGGTGGTTGGAACCTGATTTCTGCCCAAAGCAACCGGAAACTTAGGTCTTCAGTTACCTCCACTGGACCGAAGGTAAAAGAAGAGGGCGAAGTTGTACTTCAACAGCCTCAACCGGTTGTATGCAGACCAGCTGGGCGGCTGACATCAATCCGAGCTACACATAGTGTACTATTGATAATCTGCACCAACGTTCCAGAGTCAATGTCAAATTCCTTAAAAGGGAAATTATTCAATGACGTGAACCAGTGGAACTCCTTAGGTGACATCATAGGTGTTATAGTTAAGCCCGCCACATTGACACGGATCGCGCGTCACCCAAACTCAAAGCACTACGGTGAACCGAGAATTCTCCGCGCTTTATTGACTTCCGCTGGTGAAAGGAAAGCTATTCTGTTATCTACACCGCGCCTTCGGAATATGTCATCTTTCATCCGCATCTTTCCGGATATACCGTGGAGCGAGCGCAAACAGGTGAACACCGAAAGAAATCCGTGGCTAGAACCATCTTTGTGCACGGTGTTCCCGAGGCTGAAGGTCATGGTGAGCGCGAAGCGACGCCCACGATTAAGATCGGTGGTGATACATTCGAGAGACCCTGTTCCTAGAAAATATCATAAGGCAGTCGATCTCGGGGCTACACAGGTCCTCAAATTAGCAAGGAAGTGGCCAGATGACTGTGAAAGTGGTGTTACAATCCAGACAAATGTCAGCTAGGGTGTTAAAGAGCTGGTATGCCGGCCGTAATCCATTTGGCCTCTTCTTTCTGCATGTCTAACAACTTGCGAGCCATGGAACGTTTCACTGGAACCACCCACGGAAGCGGTCTGTATTTAGCTTCGTCATTTGAAGCGGTTCAAAACCACTGACTCAGATGGACTTCCTCCGGAGCTGTTCAAATACGGTGGCGAGGCAATTTTCAACCACTTAACTGCTCTGTTCTCAAAAATCTGGTGTAAAGAAACTGTTCCATCCTCTTGGGACGAGTCGATAGTCGTACCCATCTTCAAAAAGGGTGCTCGTACCTTATGCGCCAACCACAGCGGAATCAGTATAATATCCGTCGTATCCAAATTGCTAACATCCATTCCACTGCGCAAGCTGACACCAATACGAGAACTACACTACCGTGAGGAACAGGTTAGTTTCACCCCGGTCGAGGGTGTGTTGATCACTTGTGTACGCTCCGCCAACACGAGCAGCGCCAGCCTACCATTGTCATCTTTTTGGCAATCCCCGCTGCGTTTGGCTCGGTCAACCGGTCTGCTTTATGACGTCGTCTACAAAACAATGGAGAACCCGAAAAGTGTACCGCTATCTTGCAGACTTTATACAACAATATCTGGCAGTAAGAGCTTGCGATAAGCTCTCTTCACCTTTCGCCGTCGTTAGCGGAGTGTGACATAGATTCCTCATGTCCCTGTTTCTCTACGAATTTTCGATTGAGGTTGTCCTATTGTGTGCTCTGGGACATCCTCAGACATTTGGCGTAGAAATTCTTCCAGGCAACCACGCGACTGACTTGGGCTATGCTGATAATATTTCTTTGCTCGGTGACGATCCATAGATTATGCATGTCCTAAACCGCTTGCTCATTGAAGCTACCAAGTATGGCATGACCTTTGCTTTACCGAAATGCAAAGTCCTACTCCAGGATTGACATCCACCTGCCTCGTGCTGCTACTTGAAGACGTGCAGCTCGAACAATTAGATAGTTTCATCTACCTTAGGAGCTGCATTTCTTCTGCGTTAGAGATGAAGAACAACAATGGTCGGAGACTTTTGAGGACATGGCGCGTAATCGCGGAGGATGGAAGGTTTCCATCAGCCTTTGCATTGATTCTGCTGTTCAACACTGTAATCACCGAACTGACAAAAAAGCAATCAGCGTGTGAAGACGCAATAAATTTTGGAGTATCTTTTTTCATTTCTCGATCTTTGTATCCATTATGCATATTCGTTCCATGGTTATCGATGTCTATTGCACTAACTGTTGATATATATATATATATATATATATATATATATATCCCTTGCTGAGGCTGATGTTGCATTCATGATGCTTCTTCACCGCAGTTGGGCTAAACCAACTTACATTTAAACTAGGTCTTTTTAATGTGGATAAAATTCATTACATGTTGTTTGGTTTATTCTGCATACTTAATAATCTTCTCCTTACTTGCACACGTCGCCCACGCAAATTGTGGTAAACTTGCGTAATTTTATCGCGTGGTATTATTTTGAAATAACTTTCGGATATTTTGTACTTATCACGGATTCACTTACAACCAATTTCCCATCTAGGCTCATTTAGCGAGTATTTATGTTGTCATATATGTTTACTTTAATCGATATCGGCATTTCGAATGATTGGCTGTTGTTTGACATCCCAGGTGTGGTTGCGCTTGATGTGCATGTTGACAAGGTGCCTACCTGTCTATTACCCACTACATCGTTCATACTGGCTCCAGGAGACAGTTGGTCGTTGCTGGAGGGGACCGGGTGCACGGTCCTTGTGGTACTGCTAGGCTCGAAGAGTGGTTCCATGTACTCAGTGTAGAGCGGATTACGGTCCAGCCACCGCCTTGTGTGTACTTGATTCCCCAAATACAGCGTGCTTGTGTTTCCCTGTGAAGGAGTGTGGACCGGCTCCGTTGATGAAACGTGGTTCCCATCCGCATGCCTCCCGGTCTTATTCCTTCGGGTTTACACTGGATATGGGGTGTGTGGATGGAGCTGTGGGTGGTGCAGCGCAAGCCATCCATGGTCCCTCTGTAGGCGCAGGCGTCCTGTGGCTGACCACAGTGACAGGCAAATCCGAAACCGGATGCCGCCAATCATATATATATATATATATATATATATATATATATATATATATATATATATATATATATATATATATATATATATATATATATATATATAATTATATATATATATATATATATATATATATATATATATATATATATATATATATATATATATATATATATATATAGCTGGAGAGCCTATGGTGCGCTGAGGCTGATTGTGGCTAGATCCTGACAGATGATCTCCCCACTGCTTCTGCTGTTGCGCCATTGGCTCATGTCCCGGACGCCTCCTCTTGGCGACCGCTGGGTGGGAGTTGGGTTTCGCCCTTCTCCCTGCTAAGATCCAGGACACCAATCCGCATTAGACCGTGATTGGAACATGTACTAGACCCGCTGCCTTTCGGTTGTACATTTAATGGAAGGCTTTGACTGAGGACCCTAGTCGTTCTCCCTTCAGGTCTGGGCGCCCCGCCGGTATCCTAGTCCATCCTCTCCAGAGGTTAGGAAGTGGTTGGTGGCCCTCTTCCCGTAAAACCTAGCCATGGGAGACAACAGGTCTACGGGTTATAAGCTCACAGCTCGATTGGCGTAGAGCACGAGTGCCACGCATTGTCTCTGACGGTGGGAGGACACCTCCGGGTGTTCAATGGCTTGCTACTGCCCGCCTCAAGCCAGACAGCCCCTGGTCAAGTTGGTGCAAACCCGCCAAAACCCACCTGCGTCTGGCCGTGGTCGCACCTGTATCCTATTACGGTCGGAAAACATGTATAAGCCGTTCCAGTACCTCCAAGGTTGCGTGTGACGACCGTCAAACAGATCTCAATCTGTCACTCCAATCACATTCCCCAGCTGGATCTGCCTTGTGGTTCAGGCTATTAAGCGAAAGTCTCCGGGCGGACACCCTCAATCAAACCTCCAAACCACCCACTGCTTTGTGGGTCAGGCTATTGAGCCAAAGGCTCCGGGTGGAGTCCATCAAGCAAACCTTCGAAGCACAACGACTACCTCTTGTGTGATTGCCCACCAATGCAGTGGTATGCCTGCGCGCAAAACACTCACCATACTAAATCACTCATCGTACGAAGAGCAAGATACCGTAGCTCACCGTCTCGGTATGTCAAAGTACTAGGCTACACTAGGGAAGATAGCAAGAATAGCATAGCATAGGTCATGATGAGTACAACATTGTAATGGACAACACGAGAACGCATCGCGAAATACAACCGAGTTAAATGAGTTCAATAAAGGTAGGTTAGGCGTGGCTCCTTCGTTCCAGGCTGTTGCAATAAAGATGCCACATTGCACCAAGGCAGCAGTTTATCATGCTAGAATACAATTGTACCCAAGCGCAACTTATCTGCGGATTATAACATAAGGATGACACAAAAGATGACGGAGATGGCGTAAGCAACTTTCCACGTTAGCAGGGAAATAGTGCGATTATGTCCACTGCAGGCTATCCGTGTCGTAATGTAAAACCATAGCCAGTTATGATCGTCTGTTGTCCGATGTGAGCGCAGAGCAAAAGGGATGCAGAACCACCAAGCAGTCCGTCATGTGTTACTATTTGTTTCCCCTTGGTCATTCTTCCGAACCGCTAACATATCTCGACCAATCTATCAGGGTCTAGAATGCTACCTATGCCCAAGCACTTCGATTCGGATGTTACAACTTATTGCCGCTGCTCCGGGAATCAACCTAGATGACTTGTCTGAATCTCAGTGCGTTTACCTGAAGGCAACAGCAGTACAAGGGGGCGTATAGAGACACTTGAGATGGGATACGTTGACCTCATATTGCAACCCGAAATAAGACCCGGTATCACAGGAGAAGAAAGGTAATAAGGTCCTTCTGTCAAGTGGGAATGTATTGAGACACGAACAGCTGTTAGCGGGACTTGTAATTTATTCCAGTCTCATTTAGACATCGAGCCAGCTGATAATGGTGTTACGCGAATAAAAGTGCCAGCAGTCTGTCTGGCTGAAGTGTGGGGCTTATAAGTTTGTCTAAATGACTTGCACTTATTCATTCAACGTGAGATATCAGTTGACATACCAAAGGTTCCTGGTTCGAGTTACAGTACTGCAGTGTTACGAACGGGCATTTGTTCACACTTGTGTATGGACGACCACAAACTGGATAGAGAAATAATAACGCACATGAACTATACCACTGCATACGTGCATGAGTTTGGATTGAATGAAAGAATAAAAGCCATATTTCTCTAGTTTTAGAAAATTGCACGTAGAATTATAAGTAACCAATGCGACTGTCAGTGGTTAGTTAGCGGTTGGATGAGAACCTAAACGGCAGCCTTAAGTTTAGTTGGAAGGGTGGGTATCATCAATAGATTGAGACAGATATGGAACTACGGAAGCAAATGCTATCAATATGGTTACCAGGTAGAATCATGCACAACAAAATGTACCGTAAAACACAGATGGCTTGTGGTTCTTGTGCATTGTAGATGTTGTCTTGCTATACTCGTTAGTAGACGATAATATCATACATTTCCTGGTGGTCCCCTTGACGCTATCACATCACCAACACATGTAGTAAATTCCGTTGCTCCCTGTTCCACCATCGGGTCTCAAAACTGTGCGAAATGTTTTAGCAAATTTACAAGAAGTACCTTGCACAACATTTATTTTCTAATATCTCAAATGAGTATGTCGTGGGGCACCTGGGCACTATGGTGTCTTCACAGCAGAGTTTGGAATGGAACCACTTAGACATGGCTGGGAATACCATGAACGAGTAAATCGCTGTACCCATGGTGTGATTTGCAATGAAAACAGTCAGCATTGCATAGTTAATCGTATGAGGGTAAACAAATAATAGATAGCAAGAGCCTCCGCAGATGGCGCAGAAAAGGTGGTTAGCTGAACGTATGATATTCCAATGCAAACTGGATTTCGCACCGTAATTGTACCGCTTACAATTTACTAACAACCTGCCACCATACATCTCGCTTGCAGTTATTCTTCACAACAAATCAATTGTTTCTGTGCGTGGATTTATTTTCCCATTACATATTTATTTAAACACTACCGTACCACTACAGTTGGACTAACCCACTTTTAAGTCAATCTAGATGATTGGTCATTTCTAATTCACATTGTGGCAGGTACGTTTGCTCTTCCGCACCTTGTCCCGATAATAGCTGACTTATCCTAACTTCAATATGAGCGATGTACAGCGGGAAATATAGCTACACTCATTCTTACGACTAAAATATGTAACAGAACATGTAGCATCAACATCAGCATCTTAGTTGCTAGTCCGTGACTTGCTGGGATTATTCAGTGTACACATGGACGAGCCAAAGTTAGGACACGCAACAAACTTTGTTGGGTCTTGAACACCAAATTTCCAAACTGCATTCCAAGGCGAGGAAGGGTTGTAGACTACTTGGGCTCTAGGAATAATTGTTGACCACTACACCCAGTTGTTCAATCGAATGCACGAATGAATGTGGAATATTGTGAGCAGCAAACGCTTGGTGGCCAGGAGTTAAAGCGACCCATTTACGCTAGCGGCGTCAACATAACCGCTGGCTTTTAAGATGGATAGGCGACCGACCTAAGGCATTTATGAATGTTTCTTTGAATCCGTCACACACACACACACACACAACACACACTTGCACACAAGCGCACACACAACTTTGCCACCTTTAACCTGGGCACCCACAGGAGGGCTAACTGAACGGACATTCAAAACGAGCAACACTCACATGGACGTTTGAAGAGGTCACGCCCAGTGGAATGGCACTCTGGTCGGACACTAGGTCTGCCTGTATTGTGAAGTTCTGGTGAGTGAGATTGCAAAGCACTGTCGCACGAGAAGAACGAACGTGTTCCCATGCATTTGAGTTCCGGTCACTGTGTAGATACTGACACCTACTTAGGTAAACTCCTGGAGCGCATGGTAACCTGCATTCATGCGTCTGGTTACTGAGGCTATAGTCAGTCTGAGCATTAACAACTGCGGAATGTTCGCACCAATGCACTGGAATCAGGTGGGCTCCGTTGTGCATTTTACATCACGATCCCAATGGGAGCACATTTATCCTATGAACCTTAATAAGATGAACATGTAACACTTTCATGTGTAGGTAAGAATAACAGCCAAAGTTTCCATGTTAAAGCATTTCCTGACGACGATTTACCGGCAATCCCAAACGTTCCCACCGTTCCGGCTGGCTCACATATTGGCATGCTTTTGCGTCCACGCAAGTTGGCATAAATTTGGTCCGCACCATCTATCCGTCAGGATGTACGGAACACTGCGTTTGTGCGTCATAGTAATTCTGCACCATTCTCGGTTATTGAGAGCACCTCAGGCATAGCACTGCGCTGGACGGTATGTCACGACTAGGCAAACGAACGAGACCGCAGTAGCATGTGGCGCGGAGAGAGAGAGAGAGTACTCAGCAATTCAAAGTATATATATATATATATATATATATATATATATATATATATATATATATATATATATATATATATATATATATATATATATATATATATATATATATATATATATATATATGGTTGGCGGCATCCGGTTTCGGATTTGCCTGTCACTGTGGCCAGCCACAGGGCGCCTGCGGCTACAGAGGGACCATGGATGGCTTGCGCTGCACCACCCACAGCTCCATCCACACACCCCATATCCAGTGTAAACCCGAAGGAATAAGACCGGGAGGCATGCGGATGGGAACCACGTTTCATCAACGGAGCCGGTCCACACTCCTTCACAGGGAAACACAAGCACGCTGTATTTGGGGAATCAAGTACACACAAGGCGGTGGCTGGACCGTAGTCCGCTCCACACTGACTGCATGGAACCACTCTTCGAGCCTAGCAGTACCACAAGGACCGTGCACCCGGTCCCCTCCAGCAACGACCAACTGTCTCCTGGAGCCAGTATGGACGAGGTAGTGGGTAATAGACAGGTAGGCACCTTGTCAACCTGCACATCAAGCGCAGCCACACCTGGGATATATACATATGTACATATGTACATATATATATATATATATATATATATATATATATATATATACATATATATAATTTGCTCTGCGTATGTACAAATATATCTACAAATATAAACCATTATTCTCACTATATTATTTCAGCAAATGTTCATATATTTATATACGTAGATATGTCGGGAGAGCCTCTGGTGCGCCGAGCCAAGTGACGGATAGCTCCTGAGAGAGGATCTGCCATTGCTGCTACTGTTGCGCCATTGGCTCATGTCCTGGACTTCTCCGCGTGGCGACTGCTGGGTGGGAGTTGGGTTTCGCCCTTCTCCCTGCTAAGATCCAGAACACCAATCCGCATTAGACAGTGATTGGACCATGTGCTAGACCCGCTGCCTTTCGGGTGTATATTTAATCGAAGGCTTTGGCTGAGGATCCGAGTCGTTCTTTTGTCAGGTGTGGACGCCGTGCCAGTTTCCTAGCCCAACTTCTTCAGAGGTTAGGAAGTGGTTGGTGGCCCTCTTCCCGTAAAACCTAGCCATGGGAGACAACAGGTCTACGGGTTATAAGCTCACAGCTCGATTGGCGTAGAGCACGAGTGCCACGCATTGTCTCTGACGGTGGGAGGACACCTCCGGGTGTTCAATGGCTTGCTACTACCCGCCTCAAGCCAGACAGCCCCTGGTCAAGTTGGTGCAAACCCGCCAAAACCCACCTGCGTCTGGCCGTGATCACGGCTGTATCCTACTACTGTCGCGGAACATATATAAATCGTTCAAGCACCTCAAATGCTGCGTGTGACGACCGTCAAGCAGATCTCAATCTGTCACTCCAATCACATTCCCGAACTGGATCTCTTCCCCACTGCTTTTTGTGTCAGGTTATTAAGCGAAAGTCTCCGGGCGGACACCCTTAATCAAACCTCCAAACCACCCGCTGCTTTGTGGGTCAGGCTATTGAGCCAAAGTCTCCGGGTGGAGTCCATCAAGCAAACCTTCGAAGCACAACGATCACTGCGTGCGATGGCCCACCAATGTAATCGTATATCCGCGGGTAAGGCACTCAGCATCTGGTGCTGGAAAGTGCGCACACTACTGGACCGGAAGTCTAGTGAACGCCCCGAGCGACGCACTGCACTCGTCGCGATGGAGCTGGGGCGTTACCACAGCGATATTGCGGCGCTCAGTGAAACCCGGCTCGCTGAGCCAGGTAAGTTGCATGAAGCAGGTGTTGGCTGCACATTCTACTGGGTAGGCAACGCCGCCTCAGCACCACGGGATCTTGTGGTCGGATTTGCAATATCCGACCGCCTCTATGGCCAGCTCGTGGGTGAACCAACTGGCATCATCGCGCGACTGGTGACTGTTCGCCTACGACTCGGAAGAGGTAAGTTTGCCACTTTATGAACACCTACGGTCCGGCCCATGTGTTATCCTGATGACACGCATGATCAGTTGTACACTCAGCTATCCTCCGTGATACGGTCTATGCTGACATGCGACCAACTATTTCTGCTGGGTGATAGTAACGCACGCGTTGGGCGTGATGCATCGATGTGGACAGAAGTTATCGGTTCGCATGGCATTGGTTCAGCGAATGCGAAATATGACAGGCTGCTTTCACTGTGTGCCACTCACGGCCTGACGATCACGAACACTGGGTTTGCACTGAGTGCGAATGATATAGCAACTTGGACGCACCCACGGAGTGGTCACGCTCACCTGTTCGACTATGTCATCGTACGTCAGCGTGATATGCGTGAGGTGCGCATGACACGTGTACTGCGTGGAGCTGAGTGTGGCACTGATCACAAATTTATTGTGCACCAAACTGTACATATGTTTTTGTAAATCTATGTATTGCACTCCCGCCGTGAATCGACGTAAATTTAACATTCTCTCCCCCGGTACTCTGGCGAGACGTACTGAGCTGGAGAAAGCGATGGCTGCACGCCTGTGTGATGTGGACTGCATAGACACATTGGGCGACCTGTGGCACCACATTCTCGACCAGGTGACAGCTGCTGCCGAGGAGACCATCGGGCGCGCAAACTGTAAGCGGCCTGATTGGTTTGATGAGAACAATGCGGCGATTGGCGCATTGGTGTCGGGGAAGAATACAGCATTTGCTTCACGTGTGGCGGACCTCATTGACTTGGGAAAGAGTAGTCAGTTTCGCGAAATTCGACGGCGACTGACCCGAGAACTCCGTCGCATTAAAAATGCATGGTGGACGGTGAAGGCGAAGCAAATTGAATGCTGCGACGAACGCCGCCAACACAAGGAATTCTTTGACTCTGTGTGGACCGAGGTCGGAGCCGCTGAGAACGCTGATCAATGGAAGCTCAGGCGCTTCCTGCACACAGACTGCAGACATAATGCAAATCTGGCAAAAACATTGACTGTTTCTTGAACAACCTTTCAGAGATCGACTGGCCTACATTGAACGGCCTGAAGCAGCACGATGTGAAGACAAGTCTGGCGGACACGCCGACACTGGATGAGACGCAGAGAGCACTTGCTCAGCTGCGAAACGGTAAGTGTGCTGGGGCCGACGGGATCCCGCCTGAAGTATTGAAACACGGTGGACCCACGTTGATGACTGCGCTGCACCACGTTGTGCAATGTGTATGGACTGAGTAGGAGGTGCTTGCTTAGCTGAAGGATACCCTCGTGCTACCACTGTACAAGGCAAATGAAGTAAGCAATGTTGCACGAATTATCCTGGCATCAACTTGCTGAGCTGTGTGTTCAAAGTGATTGTCTGAATCCTGCTCAACCGCCTCGTCAGTCAGGTTGTGGAACCTGACGTGGTGGAGGAGCAGTGTGGATTCCGCTCGGGTCGCAACAATATAGATATGGTGTTTGCGGCTCGTCAGTCGCAGGAGAAATGTAGCATATGACACTAGCCGTTGTACTCACTTTTTTGACTTCACCAAGGTGTTTGATACGGTGAACCGCAAGGGATTCTGGATGGTGTTGGGAAGGTTTGGTTGCCCGCGTAAGTTTGTAAGTTTAAATGAATGTCTACACAGTGGTATGCGAGCGAGGGTGCAGCTGAGTGGACAGACCTAGGATGACTTTGCAGTTGTCTCTGGTGTGAAGCAAGGCTGTGTTTTAGCTCCTGCCCTGTTTACAAGTTATCTTCATGTTATGGTGTCTTGTGCTTTTGAATCGGCTTGTGCTTACCGTGTTCGTGTGGAGCACCGTATTGATGGTGGGTTGCTGAACATCCGTCGTTTCGGTACGAGAACCCTAGTCTGTGAGATAATTATACGTCTGTTGCTGTTTGCTAACGACTGTGCGTTGTTTGCACACAGCGCGCATGAGTTTCAGTACATGACTAGTGCTCTGGCTTCGACACGGCCAAATTCGGACTCACCATCAACACAAGCAAAACTGTCTGTCCCTTTCAACCTTCACTGGAGGTGCGATCTACAATGGTGCCGCGAATCAGCATTGGTGTTGCAGTGTTAGCGACCACCTCATGCTTCAGCTACCTTGGGAGTGTGATATCGACTGACCAGCAGCTACACTCTGAGCTTCGTATCCGCGTCTCGAAGGCAGCGGCGACATTCGGTAAGCTAGAGTACCGATTGTGGAACAGCCATCAGCTTACCGTTGACACCATGCTGATGGTGTGCAAATCCATATTGCTGTCCGTTCTTCTATACGGCAGTGAAACGTGGACGATCTATCGGTAGGACTTGCGAGATCTAGAGCTGAGACACCTGAGGGGGCTCGGTCATGTGTGGCGTATGGATTCGACGCGGATGCCGAAGCTGCTGAGTATTGGGAAGCGGCATGTGGGGAAACCAAAGTTACCTTACCAGGACATGATCAAAGTGAGCTTCTCACGTTCTACTCCTGATTGCAGATCATGGGAATCGAAGGCGGTTGATCGGCGTGCATGGCGCGATCTGATCACTGTAGCCGTTGCAGCGGTTCAAGAGAAAGCCCTCGTGCATGCGGAGAAGAAACGGAAATTGCGGAATCGGAAGGCGCCGATGAGTTGTACTCCAGCGACATCGAGCGTGTGGTGCTGTAGCACATCGGTCGCGAGTGCCTGAGTCAGACAAGCCTAGTGAGCCATGATCGAGGCCACTCAGGGCCAACACCGAAACGACCACGGGTGCTGCAGAGTACATAGGCTGAACCAACGCAGCGTTTGTAGGTAAGTTGCATTCTATTTACTAACCGATTAGTTGCATACGGGCTCTCATTATTTCAGTTGGTGGGTTTGCCATATTGTCTTATTAATTTCTACGTGAACTAAACTATCTTCTATTAACCTTCACACGTGACTCCAGTTAATTGTAGTTAACTTGGATAACATTTTCTCATTTGTGGCAT
>OX104068.1:71926648-71992003 GCA_944474145.2 Dicrocoelium dendriticum | reverse complement strand
AATAAACAAGCTCGCAGTCTCTTCTTTTCCTTTAGCGCAGTAATGGAATAACCCTTGTTTCGGAGTTTAGATTCAAATGCGCTCCTTAGTTTAAGACAAGTGATAGTACTCTGTAGCTTCCTATGAATTGGCTTATGTAAGAAGCACAGGTTAAGAAGAATGCGCCTTTGCCATAGGACTAAATTTTAAGATGTTCGCACCTTTGTCATTACCCAGCACTTGCTGCGATGGCGTCAACTTCTTCGTAAAGCGTCACTGAGCCTTTTCAAGCAGAACAGGGTCCGACTTCCGTTGGTTGGTGCATATAAAAGAGCAATATTCCAGATGTGGCCGGACGTGACCCTTGCATCTCCGGATTTATGTGGCGGCGTATGTGGAACGATAATCCCCTTACTCTTGCCACTTGATACTGAACTTGCTCTGCAAAGTTGAGGCTCATGGAGTAGCACAAGCCCAGATCTGTTGTCATGGCATTCTGTTTGATAGTGATGCCGTTTACTTTTAGGGACCCAGCATACAACCAACGGGCCGGGTGGGCTTCGCAAACAGGTCCAAAAGAAAGAACCATTGCTGGTAAGTAGAGCACTTGCGGGGAGATGAAGCTTCATGTGAGATGTTCCATACGTAAAATGATGTTGATTCCAATAGTTCAGGCCAGTGGAAAACACCGATCAGGGGGTTTGCGGTTGTCTCCGGAATGGCCAAAGCAATATTCTGGTAAAGATCACAGCCGATAGTATATAAATGGCAAAAGCTCATCGGCAGACCACACTGGCGAGGTGGATAAGTTATCTATAGTATAGTAGCTCCAAGTAGCTATAGCTAGGGATGGTGCAAGGGAAGTAATTCACTGGCGAGGTGGGCGTGGCATAACGCCAAGCTATCAAAGTAAGTGGGAATCTTATAAGCAAATGAAGAGTTGTTTGTGGTTATGCTACTGTGAGGTGAGGGATTGGAACCCCACTGTTCAAAGCAGTAGAAAGCATGGATGGGACAATTCACTGTATTCTCCAGAATACAGGTATGTCCGAACGCAAACATACAGATCACAGTAGATAAACGTCTAATGATCGTAGGATTAATGGCAAATCATACTGGCGAGGTGGATGATGTATGTATCCTTGAGATTATGGTACGAGACATGCCCCATGCTGGGGCTGATGTTGCATTCTTGATGCTTCTTCACCGCAGTTGGGCTAAACCAACTTACACTTAAACTAGGTCTTTTTAAACTGACTAAATTTCATTCCACTTTGTTTGGGTTGTTCTGCCTACCTGAATACTCTTCTATTAACCGGCCACGTTGCTTACACTAATTGCGCTTATCTCTGGTAACTTTGTTGCGTTTTGTAGCATTTTTAACTAACTTGTGGACATTTTTTCCTTATCGCAGATTCGTTGCTAACCAACTTTCTTCATAAGCTTATTTAGCTTAGAGTTATGCCACCGTATCTGTATGTATTATTGGATTTGTTTTATTTCATCTTGTCGTTCCAGGTGCTTGGCTGTTGCTTGATCTCCCCGGTGTGGCTGCACTTGATGAGCATGTTGACAAGGTGCCTACCTGTCTATTACCCACTACCTCGTCCATACTGGCTCCAGGAGACAGTTGGTCGTTGCTGGAGGGGTCGGGGTGCACGGTCCTTGTGGCCGTGCTAGGGTCGAAGAGTGGTTCCATGCCCTCAGTGTGGAGCGGACTACGGTCCAGCCACCACCTTGTGTGCGCTTGATTCCCCAATTAGAGCGTGCTTGTGTTTGCCTGTGAAGAAGTCTGGGCCGGCTCCGTTGATGAAACGTGGCTCCCATCCACATGCCTCCCGGTCTTATTCCTTCGGGTTTACACTGGATATGGGGTGGGTGGTTGGAGCTGTGGGTGGTGCAGCGCAAGCCATCCATGGTCCCTCTGTAGGCGCAGGCGTCCTGTGTCTGGCCACAGTGACAGGCAAATCCGAAACCGGATGCCGCCAACCATTGTACGAGACAGATGGGGATTCTGATGCTTGGAGAAGTCCACTGGTGTGGTGGACGGAACATAACTCCATGGAATCGTAAGTAATTGGAACATATACTGAACGATACCGCTTTTCGAGATTCACTGATGGTGATAGGGATTTGAACCCAATTGTTCAAAGCGCTGGAAACTGGGGCCACGTGCCCGAATGATAGTCCGGACTGTACCCATAACTTGGGACCTACAAGGATTACACTCATGGTATCTACCGAGATAGAACAAGCAAGGTAAGTTTATTTAAACATTCTATGTAGGTCTTGCGGAGGGGCAGGGGAGGAAAGGTCAGATAGAGGAACAATTCCAAAGGGAAAGGAGGAAGTGAGCAGAGCCGACAACCCGGAGCCTTTTCACGCTATTTAGATTTTTCTGTTTAAATACAAGATACAGCATCATGTGTAGATGTGTACCCTCTTAATTTAGGTTCGAAAGGAATAACCGTATACAGTGATTAGGTAGCAGAATATACAGCACAGTTTATCAAAGATAAGACGCGGTACGCGGTGGTGGGGTGACGGAAGTGCAACCGTCGCAGGAGAGGGGCGCTAATTGAGAAGAAAAGCCGTGGCTTTGGCACAGATAGGGTTGCAAAACAAGCTAGTTTGGCAGACAGCAGTTGTGGAATGAAGGGGCTCAACGGTGCTTCAATGGATTAAGTGCAACACTTAAGGCTGGCGTCCTGCAGTGTCAGTCGTAGGTCAATTGGTCATAGAGGGTAGTGAGGGTAAGCGCCGGTTTAAGTTCGGAGCAGAGGACCTTTGTGTTCGAGCGACTAAGAGATACAGAATGCAGAGCAGTTATTTAAGAAGAGGGTCGGTAGGGTTATTAAGAAATGCCGTAGTTGCAACGAAGCTAGAGTTAGGGAGCAAGCAACCCTATGAACCTACATTTGTGGTTGAAACGGCCCTTCAAATGAACCATTCGACGGCGGAGTTACGAAGTCACTCCTAATCAGTTGGACGCAGAGTGCTGTGAGAGTTAAAGCCTAATAAGCTGCGTTGCAGCAACCGCTCGTGATCAAGATATTAAGGGAACGCGAGGGGAAGACACTCCATGTGCCGTTGTTGTGCTTGAAAGAGTAATTACTAGAAATGCCCAACGAGGTCTGCATGAAACGATGGATATGTGTGCTCTAGATTGCAAAGTATAGGAGCCAAAACTGCGGAGCTACAAGGTCAAAGGTTAGTGTGTAGAGAAGCGCAGATAGGTGTTGCTTCAATGACGATGAAAGTTATGGTCAAAAGGTTACTTAAATAGTCGTAGAAAACAAAAGATACGGAGCGAGGTAAAAATAGAATATGCAAGTTTGTTATGGTAAACTCGGGGAACAACTATTAGAGCAAACGATGTCAGCTTTAGAGTAAGAATATACGCAGGCAAGCTAGCTAAATCCTTGTGGCACTACGTAAAAAAGTACGGCGCTACAATGACAGTGGTGAGTCGGTGCAGTATCGTAGGCAGGTGCTGAAGAACAGGAAAGTCAAAACCAAGCGGGTGAGCGAAATAGTAGGAATACGCGCTAAATAGAATCGGGATGAAGAGAGAATATTCAGTGTTGTTGTGGATCACAGGTAACTAATAATTCTCATCATCGACAGCAGTACACCAGTAATTTGAACTGATGCTTCGCTGCTATATAACCATGATGACCTATGGAAGAAAAAATAAGAGGGAGAGAAGGGGGACTTACCTGAAAACCTTAATGCCCTAAGCAAACATTCAGGGTCAAGGCGCCTACACCTTGTGTAAACAACATACCGTCACAAACAGCTGGTGATAGTAAAAAATTAAGACGGCATGGGAGAGACAGCTTCCTTGCGGCTTTTCCGACCACGCGCCCTAATCAGCCATTACTCCATAGATAACTCAGCACCAAACACACTGTAAACAGGCAATCCGACTAGAAGACGGCAGCAGACGCACCACTGGTGTCGGTTGCAAGCAATGTCCTGTAAATATAAAGCCAAGCAAAAGCGCGTCCCGTGGATTCCATCCCGGAAGGCAAGACCCAACGATGGCACCAAGTTATGCCGTCAGTGACATCATTTCTCTCTGGCAAGTCAACTTCTGTCCACCTCGAGCCTTGCATCACCATACACTTGGCAGACTAAACAAGGCTTCTAGGTAAGCGGTGACCAGGCATACGTAGCACGTGCCCGAGCCAACACAGCTTATTTGGTGCCATCTGTTTAACCAGGGAGCTAGCATTATACCAATACTTAGTACTCGCTTACGCACATCATCGTTGCGGACACACTGGTGCCATCCGACACCAGCAATGCTTCGCAGACAACGATGATCAAAGACTGGAAGGCACCTCAGATCTTCAGATCGTACGGGCCAAGTCTCACTACTATAGAGCAGAACGGCCCTCACTGTAGCATTGTATGCACGGTCTTTCAGACGAAGGGAAACTTCCTTCTGTTGCCAAAGAATGGAGTTCTGGCCTTTGCAATGCGTGGGCAGACGTCGGTTTCCATGCGCCCATTGTTGCTGATGCAGCTGCCAAGAGAAGTGAATAGACCAACCACCCCGAGTTCCTCGTTAGCAAGGATCAAGGAGTCATAAAGTGGCTAGTGGTTCTGCAGAAACACTTTGCACTTTGGAGGTGCAATGCGCATACCAAATAATGGGACCACTCTAGACAGACTATTCAGGGTTGATTGTGCCGCCGCAACATCGTCGAAAACCGAGACGATATCGTTCGCATAATCAAGATCAACTAATCTTTCACCAGGAAGCACTTCAACGCCTACAACGTGAGATGCTGCAAGAGAACGCTCTATGATAAGGTCCACAAAGCAATTAAACAAAAATGGGGAAACCGGACAACCCTGACGAACGACACTTGTGTCGGAAAGCTATCCGACAGGTCACCGCAGCTCGTGACGCGGCCTGTAGTGTGAGTATAGGGCACGTAGGATGTTCACATATTTCGTGGGGAAACCTCTCCGCGCAAGTATTTCGAACAGAATGGATCGATCGACTGACTCGAACTTACCATTTAGATCAAGGAACACAGCTATTGTCGGTCTGCGGTATGCATGGCGCTGCCCTAGCACCTGCCGCAAAGATAGTATATACTCTATACACCCCCGTCCTGAGAGGAAACCGGTCTGCCCTCCACTAGTCTGAGATTCCCCTTCCACAGTGGGGCGACGAACGAGAATCGAGGACAGTACTTTTATCACTACTGGCGTTAGGCTCATGTCCGTATGGTTAGAACCCTCTGTGCTGTTGCCCTTCTTGTATATTGCCACTATAATCGATTCCCTCCAGTAAAGCATGACACTTTTCATTTCAGATACGTTCGAGTATGGGAGGTCAGTGCGTTGCAGAGGACTTACTTTCATTCTTAAATACCGCAGGTGGGAGGGAGCCCGGGCCAGCGGCACGAAAACGATTGAGGGCTGTGGTCGTGTTTCGGATATCGGCCTCCGACGGAGGCTCCAAACTAACCGTCCATGGCTCGTCTTGCATCACCTGAGTAGGAAGCGGGCCGAAGGCAAGGGGCCAGCTGAACTGAGCTTGAAAGTATTCCGTCCAACGAGCCATACGGCGTTCCGTATTGTGTATCGGTGCAACCACGCTGTCTCTGCTTGTCTCACCGACGCCTGGTTTTGGGACCAGTGGTGTGGATTAGCTGGAATAGCGTGCGGTTATTGCCCACTGCCCCTACCGCCTCCATTACCTGAGCCCTACTGGTCCACCAGGCTTCCTTGTCAGCAAGTAGGCTCCGCTTTAGTTCGCGCCTAATAGCCCGTCTCGTCACATTGTGCACAGAGCCAGCCGGGAGGTTTCTCCTAAATTCCAACAGGTTCACCGATCTCTCGGATATCCAGTGACTGGTGGGGTGACGACTGATAGTGCTACAAGCAGAGGCTACTACGTCGTCCATGGCAGCCGAGAGCAGCTTCCATTGAAGCTCAGTGTCATTAGAACGAGACAGCGACACAGCTACTCCAGCACGAGCGTCAATCCAGGGTGGGACCACGCCACCTGTAACTTATGACCATAGAATCAATTTTGGTCCATCGCTGGTCAGCTACAGGAGGACGCTAAGTAGCACTTCAGCGCCAACTGTGTCTAAAAGTAGTGCTACTAAGAAACAACTGGTGCTCCGCACACAGTTGAAACAGAAGCTCGCCGTTGTCGGTTCGTTCGGAGTTAAGCCCATACCTACCACCCAGCTGAGCTTCTGAAGAGCACATATGCCCTACTTGTGCGTTCATATCCCCTGCAAGCATTATAACATTTGAACCGGTAGCACTGCGTAGTAGCGTGATCAGTTCGTGATAGAATGTGTCCTTGATAGCATTTGAACTGCAGTTGGTGGGAGCATAAGCGGAAATCAAGAACAAACAGCGTTTTGTACTACTTCGTGAATAAACCTTGAGCAATGGCTTCAAACGGACTGGGCATAAACGGCTGCTCAGCGGAATCCAACCAACCATCAATGGCTCAGCCTCGGAGCTTAGAATGATACCTACACCAGCTTGACCTTGAGTGCTGCAATGGCGTCTCCGGATGCGTGCAACCAATAACGAGAGGATAAGCCGGGTGCAGTTAATTCAACAACCCCATTAGTGTCCTTGATCCTAGTTTCGGACCAACAACGCACATCCATACCCAGTGTGTCCAAGGTGCGTGCGAGTGCAGCCTGTTGACCTATTTGTCTTATAGCGCGAACGTTGGACGCCGCCATGGAAACTGGACAGCGTGGCCTTATGAGGGACTGTTGCTAATGAGGGTCTGGTACGTGTCACAAGAGGGTGGCTGCAGATGGTTCTACTCTAGTGGCACTTCGGTTGCTGTCAATTAAGCTGGGAATTATGGAAGGAAGGTTAGTAATGGGTTGGAATGGGAGTAGGAGAAAGAGGTGGAAAAAAGAAGGGAGGCGCCAGTAGTAGCATGTTTTCGTTTATCCGTCCTGCTTTATGAGCAATGATGAACCATGATATATTACAGGTAAAAAAGCGATTGCTTTACAAGTCCCGTAGGATAGTTGAAGTGAAATAAACATAAGTGTAAATCGTCAATTTAAGCGTCTAGTGAATTCAAGTGCCCCTTATTCATAGAAACATCGTAGAATGTGTACTGAATTTTTACTGTAGAGTAATATGGGAAGTAATAGGCAGCGGATAAGGCGACCCATGATAATCTGCGCGGCGGCCGATGCAGGAGGAAGTTTATATTTAAGGAAAATGTCATGGTTGTTTGTGGGCTGCGACACTACATGGCGCCCAGACCTGTACAGAAGGACAATTAGCGTCCTCACCCAAAGCTTTTGGCTCAAAATTCCGTCCGCTTGGCAGCGGTGAGGTAGCGATGATTTAGTTTTACAGAAATGGATGCCATCCCATTTCAAACCCTCAATCTGGGGACCAGGAGACTGAGTATATCTGACCTCTCACCAATGACCAACCTGGTAGGAGTAGCGCCCAAGTGGCCCGGAAGCAGCACTCAGTATATCTCAGTGGTTCAAGGAGATAGGCCAACCGTCGCACCACGTTAGGGTCCTGTCTCGTTGCGACGGGTTAAAAATTATAAGAGCTACCAATGTCATCTTGGTGCTAAGGATATAAGTGGGCAACATAGCCTGATACTTGAGGTTCTACGCAGAGAAGTGTGGAGCTACACTGTGGCAGGTAAGTAGGTGGAGCATCAGAGTTAAGTGGTCAATAAGGGGAGAGGAAAGTCAAAACCAAAGAGGTAAGTGGAAGAGTAGAGCGAGCGAAGGATACGAAGCAAGGTGAAGCTGGACTATGCAGTGTTATTTAGGGTACATATGGGAAAAATTATCAGTGATGTCCATGTCAGCTTGGGGTAAGGATAAAGAGTTGCAACGAAGCCAGGTGCTTGCGGTCCAATCCACAAAAGCACCAAGCTGCAATAGAAAATATGAGCCGGTGGAGCATTGGAGGTTGGTGGCGTATAAGCGGGAATGAAAGCCAAAGCAAAAGAGATAAGTAGAGTTTTTATATAATGACAGACAAACTCCACTCTGCTGGTTAACTACGGAAGTCTATCGCTAAGACTAAGCAAACGTGGATCCAGAAAACTGGCAAAATATTTCAAACATGCGATTTGCGGTAGCTTGTATTTGTAGTGCCTCAACGACTGGGGTTATAAGGGTTAGAGTTGGCTGTAAATTTAGTACTTGTACGTTAGGTCAAATAGTGTCAACATCTTCGACCATCTTAGTCACCACCATTTCTGTTTGATAGGCATGAGACAGGTGTTAGTAATGCAAGTCAGACAAACAGCATAGGTAATTGCTTAAACTTCCCACCAGCTATAACGCGGGCTAATTTTTGGCAGCAGTCGTTCCAGTACACTAGACAAAGTACTGAATAATAGTGTAAGCCAGGAGTAAAAGCTTGTGTAAAAGAAGTGGGAGCTGGTTGTCCATCCACCATTAAGCATAGCAGCTATGGAGCCGAAGCGGATTTACGATGGTAGTCAAGAGCTCCGGATGTCCAGTCAGCCGATTTAGTAAGTGTCATTTAGGCACATGGCCAGAGTTCGTGACGTTCTAACGGGATACGTAACATTGAATGTCAAGATGGTATAAATGGCTGTGAAAATGGACCTGGTTCACTATATCGTCAGGCTGCTAGTAGTTCCCATAGTGACTAGCGTATGTTCAACACAAAACTCAGGAGGCCAAGCAAAGAGTGCTTAGAACGATAGATGGTTGGGTCTTTAAATTGCGATTTTAATGGCCATTTTGCCCACCAGTTAGGTTATACTTTCATAAAGCCTCGAGTAACTCGATGCTCAAAATAACGGTCAAAAAAATGTTAACCAGGGAAAATAAAGTCTACAAAAATTAGAAATCTGCGTCGTGAATGCACGGGGAAGTAGGTTAAGTGGGCTAATTACAGTCTGTCCTGAAGTCATTCACATTCAGCACCTTCCTTACTGGATTTCAAGCGTTTTCGCGAAACATCACCGCTTATTTGTCTATATTTGCTATGTATGCTTGGAAACAGCTATCCGGCTATTTACGTCGTACCTAGTTACGGCGGGAAACTTTAGGCTATATACAGCATTTCTAGATTGCTAGGCCTATTTAAAACTGATACCGGTTCGCCACTTTTTACTGTTCCTTTTCTTTTTATGAGAACTGCTTGCAAAGCAGAAGGCACTTATTAGCGAACTAAGATAATGGCGCTTTTGTAGACCGCCATTCCATCAAGAAAAACGCGAGAACTACTGCTCGTTTCGCATTGCTTTTACTTTTAACGCAATCAGTGTTTAATTTTTGTTCTGAGGAGCTTATTACTGTATTACTTTTCGCATTATTCTTGCAGTGGAAAAGCTTCATCTTTTGTCCTGAGATTTACTTAGTTGGAAGTTTATGGCCCTTGGGCACACTTAGCGCAAGACTTTTTAGTTCCATTCTTGCTGATGTTTATTTTGCCAGTTAAGTAAGCCGCCTTATTGTATCACATAACAAACGCGCTTCAGTTGTATTAACATTTCTTGCAATTATTTTTAACCTTTTCTTGTCACTTCTAATGACGCCGCTCTTATCTCTTTCCATTGCGCAACATTAAATGTGACAACTGTGCTTGCCGAAATAGTCCAAAGCATTTATAGTGAAGAACGTGGTGAATTGGAGCGGGTTTCCAGAGAAAACGTGCACGACTACGGCTCTGCGCGACTTACGCAACAACAAAAATCAAGGAGCACGAAGATTTCTTGGACGCGACAGAAACATTACAAGGTGGCCGCGTACAACCCCTTCAGCTGTACATGTAACAGCCTATGCATTCGTAATTGTCAACAAATAACATATATTCACACTGTGCTCACTGCCATGCAATAGCATGGGATTAATGTAACTATTCGTCTGATCCCTTAAGTGCGAGTAACCTAGAAGGTCTAGAACTATAAATACTTATTTATTTGGCCATTTAAACACACGCATTTTTTCAGCAGCTTTCCCATTTTGACGGGTGGTACTTCATCTCCAACGACAGCAGGAATCAAGGTTAGGTTGCCCGGAAAGAACGATTGCAGCTCACTCCCCAGCTCACCTCGTAGAATACGCCGAGTGAATATCATATCCCCGCGGCGACGACGATAATCCAGAGGGAACAGGTTCAACCGTTGAAGACGTAGGTCATCATCATCATCATTACACGTTAGCTGGAGGTGGAAAACACCTCAGCTATTGTGCCGCAATACAAAAGACAAAAAAAGGAAAACAGTGGCACGCCCGCTGAGTCCCCAGTATCGGATAAACATTGTTCCGGAGAGCTAACAGCTGGCTGCCGTAAAAGAGACTCGTATTATTCCTAACAAGTGAGATCGTGCTTGGAGGGGGATGCTAAACAAGAGGGGGATGGACAAAGGAAATCACAACACAAACGCCATTGGTGCCGGCTCCGAGCCATATCAGCAAGTGTGTCCAACTAAACGTGTTCATCGTCCTTAGGACCCCAGCCAGGCAGTCGGGATGCACCAACCGACGCCAACTTCGAAGTGAGGGTTTTCATTTCTCTCGACCAAGTCATCACTTGGCCTCCCCTCCTCCACTTCCAACGGCACCCACAACGCGCAAACAATGCACGTCGCGGGAGTCGGTGTGCTGGCATGCGCAACATGTGGCCCAGCCATCTGAGCCTGGTGCGTGATCTAATGATGCTGAGCGGTTCATTCGCTCTTCCTGCACCAAATACGCGACGTCGAACACGCTCATTGCTCACGCGGTGTTCCCACCAGACATGAGCTAAGCTGCGAAGGCAGCGATGATCGAATGTGACGAGCCTCTTCATGTCTGTCGACCTGATGGGCCAGGTTTCACAGTCGTATAGGAGAGTTGAACGGACGGCTGCGTTATAAACTCTACCCTTGAGGGCGAGAGTAATGTCGCGTCTGCGCCACAGGTGGCGGAGATTGGCAAAAGCACCTCGAGCTTTTGCTATACGGTTCGTAACCTCATCTTCAATCCCACGGGTGCTACTATAGCTGCCCAGGTACTTGAATTCCTGAACGATTTCTAGCAGATCACCACCACGCGTTAGCGCAGGGTTGGGTCCCTGCCAATCTTGGGGAAGTACTTTGCATTTCGATGGAGCAAAGCATACCCCAAAACGATTGACAGCCAGTGCTAATCGGTCCAGTGCTCTTTGGCATGTTTGGGGACTGTCACAAACTAGGGCAATATCATCCGCATACTCCAAGTCAAGAAGTCGTTCACCAGGAAGTAGCTCCACACCTTCTAGGTCGTGTCCAGCGAACGCTGTTTCCATGACTTCATCAATAGCGAATTTGAAGAGGAAAGGTGACAGGGGGCATCCTTGTCTCACACCGCTGGTGATACTGAAGGGTGGCGACAGTTTGCCATAAACCCTCACCCTGCCCGAACTGTGCGCGTACAGCGCTTTGATAATGTTTACATATTTCTCAGGCACACCATTTCTCAGCAGACAGTCCCAAAGGGCACATCGATCGACTGAGTCGAAGGCACCTTTTATGTCAAGAAACACGACAACGGTGGGTCGCCAATAAACATGGCGGTGCTCCAACACTTGACGCAGTGTGAAGATGTGGTCGATGCAGCCCCGACCTCGACGAAATCCGACTTGGTCTTCACGAATCTGGCTTTCACGAGTGTCAGTCAGTCTGTGTAGAATGACAGAGGCAAGCAATTTAGAGGCGCTCGAAATCAGACTGATCCCTTTATGATTGCCGCACTCCAAACGGGAGTTTCCCTTGAAAATCGGGACAATGACGGAGCGGTTTCAGTCTTTCGGGATTGGCTGGCTTGCAGAACAACCTACTCGTGGTGCCAGCTGGGTGGTTCGGTTTTTTTCCCGTTCCAACGAATGGTTCGGCGGCAGTGTTCCAGGAAGTGGTGGGTTTTCGCCTGGCAAGCGTTCTCCCTATAAAAAGCCACATATGTCCATTTAACAACACTGCGACGTGGCGGATGTGACTCGCCACTAAATAAAGTCACTGCCCCTTGCTCCTCCTTGAGAGGCATTGTACTTTAAGGGTGAGTTGGGCCCCTGGTTCTTCACGGACCGAAAGGCGTATGAACCATCTATTTGGTCACCGGCTCCCAACGGGTTGCGACGCCCTCACATCGCCCTGCTGCTTTGTAGGTTAGATCTTTGATCAAAGGCTCGGGGTAGGACCCCCTAAGACAACCCTCTACTTCGGCCTGGGCAACCGGGTAGTATCACGCCCACTGACGAATCATGGACTACACCGCTCACTACTACTACTGCTATGCCGCTCTTCTGTCCTAACTCAACCGCTCAACGTCCACTCACAGACCACCCCACCTCCCGTCCTTCACCTACATGTACTCTTATGTCTTCTACGGTCACCGTCACAAACGACCCACGTCTCGCAGCTGATGGAAGTAACAGCCAAACTCCCGGTTTTCAATGTCCTGCGATCGCAACCGCCTCTCACTCCACCGAAGCTCCAGCTCTTCTTCGACCTGGTTCTCCATTTATCCTCGCAGCGTTCAATGTTCGAACTTTGATGCAGATCGGACGACAAGCATGTCTGGCCCGTACTCGGAACGCTATCGGTAGACATCAGTTGTCTTTCTGAGACCAGATTACAAGACTCTAGCGCCGTCATCAGAATGGCCTCTCCGGTAAACTCTGACGCCAAATACTACTTGCGGCTTTCCGGAGACCCAGAATCTGCCGCCACTGGTCAAGCTGGTGTTGGGGTTGTATTGAGTGCCAGGGCTGAATCAGCTCTGCTTGACTGGATCCCAGTCAACAGCCGACTATGTGCAGTCAGACTAAGAGGTTCATGTAACGTAAGCAGGCGTCGAGATGTTAAGCGTGCCTTATTTGTCGTCTCCGCCTACGCCCCTACAGACTGCAGCCCGGATACAGTTAAAGATAGCTTTTACCAACAACTACATGAACTTCTGCGTTCCTCCAAAAGGACGGATATAGTTATTCTTGCACGGGTTGGCCGCCTTCTACCAAGCGAGCACCACATTGGGGGTAGTTTTGGTCTCGGTGGTAGTCGATCAGACAATGGAGACAGACTACTTGCTCTTTGCTCTGATCATCGCTTGTTTCTTTTGAGCACTAGTTTTCGACACTCGAGGAGACACACTGCTACCTGGCGCCCGCCCTCACAAACGCAAGAGTACTCCCAGCTTGACCACATAGCAATCAGCTACAGATGGCGCGGAAGCGTAACGGACTGCCGATCGTACTGGTCCACTTTTCTAGACTCTGATCACGCATTGGTTCGTGTTAAGATTTGCATGCGTTTCGGAGGATCACCTAAGCGCGCCCACTACCGACCGGACGTCGCGAATCTACAAAACGCTGCGATTTTAACCAGGTACCAAGCCTCACTGTCAATCTTGCTTGGCTCAACTATTGACAGTGATCTCGATTCGCAGTGGGCGCATATCAAAGATGCGTTAGTTTCCGCCAGTATCGACACTTGTGGAGTTACCCGTCACCCACCGAAACATTGGATTTCCGCCGACTCCTTGTCGCTGATGGACAGACGCCGCTTGATCCCATCGGATTCCAGGCACGTTGAAGAACGCCAATACCTTGGTCGAGAGTTGCACAGGAGTCTGCAAATGGACCGCGAAGCTTGACGATTGAAGCATCAAAGTACGGTATGTACTTTTCGCCATCCAAATGCAAGGCTTTCTTTCAAGACTGGCAGGTGCCTCTGCCTGCACTCACGCTTGCTGGTGAGACACTGGAGGTTGTGGAGAGCTTTGTCTACTTGGGAAGTTGCATCACTGCTGGCGGGGCTGTTGGAGACGAGATTTCGATTCGCATTTCGAAAGCACGCCTCGCTTTTTCTAGGCTGAAGCATTTGTGGCGTCGCCACGACATTCGTCTCTCCATCAAAGGGCGGGTCTATTGTGCAACTGTTCGTGCTGTACTGTTGTACGGATGCGAGACCTGGCCCATTCGTAAAGATAACTTGCGCAGGCTATCCGTCTTCGAGCACCGCTGTCTGCGGTCCATTGCCCGTGTGTGGTGGCAGCACCACGTAAGCAATTTGGAAGTTAGACAGCGTGTCTTGGGACCTGGAAGCCACTCGCTCGAGGAGCTCATCTCACTGCATCAACTGCGGTGGTTGGGACACGTATTGCGCATGCCTGTCCAACGTTACCCGCGTCGTGCGTTGTTTGCGGTTGCTGGACAGGGCTGGAAGAGACGGTCTGGTGGACAGCCTACAACATGGAGAAGCCGCATGAAAAAGTTGACGAAACAATTGGCCTCGGCCGGTTGTTGTCAACTACCTGGTTGGGGTCCGAGAGATGAGGATACTTGCTGGTTGAAGACCTTGGAAGTTATGGCTCAAGATCGCTGTCAGTGGCGGACGTGTGCATCAGTGTGTTGCGGTGTCCCTTCTTCCCCCTAAAAAAGAACAAACTGGAAAAAATATTTCAAAAACTGTGAGTGGTAAACTTGACAAAAAAAGCATTTCTTGTTACTCTTTTCTTATTATTCATATTGTTTTCCTATTCAGCCATGATTCCATGGCACAATATCTGTACCACAGATTGTGTATAATATATATGATATATACTGTCGGGACTGTCTCCTGCTCCCAAAGTTTTACTAGCAACTCGTGTAAATCATCTTCTAGAGCAGGCCCCCCGAATTTGAAGAGGGCTGGGGAAATTCTATCTGCCCCTTCGGCCTTATGCAATTTCAACAGCCTGATCTCACCTTCGACTTCTGCGCGTGAGGGCGGATCCGAAGAGACGGCCCAAGGAGAAGGGCGCTCAATGTCCGAAGAAGAAAGCGATAATTCAGGTTGGTTAAACTGCCTTGCAAAGTGTTCAGCCCAATGCTCCAAACTTTTTGACAAGCTGTCTATGGGCTGCCCACTCTCGTCGCGTATGGTCTCGCTAACACCAGGTCTCCTGCTGTCAGTTTCCCGTATCAGACGGAATAAGTTACGATGATTGCCAACAGTAGCGGCTGTTTACATTTCAGAGGCACGATGAGACAACCAGATTTCGCGTTCCTTCCTAAGGCTAGCACATAGTTTTGCCCTGCGATTTTTGCGAGCCTCATTGTATTCGCTTCCAGCCGGAATACGTCGGCGAGCATCCATAAGTTCCAGAGAGTGTGTAGAGACCCAATGTCCGGTTTGGCAATTTGCTTTGCCACATGAAGACATGCCTGCTAACAGTAATGTTTGACGAATATCTGACCAGTGATCTTCAACGGTGTTTAGTGGGCGCTTACTCAGTTTAGATGTCAGCGCACTTTGGTACACATTCAGAACATCTGGCTTCGCCAGCTGGCTGGTGTCAATCCGTTCACATCGACGTTGCGGACGTCCACCGAAACGAACCAGGAGGTCAGCACAGACAAGTGCGTGGTCAGAGTCCACGCTCGTGTTCCAAATCGAGCGACAATTTTGGACACAGCCTCTCCAGCGGTAACCGATCGCGATATGATCGATTTGTGTCCATGGTTGGCTCGAGGCTGGTGGCCGCCAAGTCAGCTTCTGCGGGTGCTGTGTCGAAAGTTAGTGCTCGCGAGAAAGAGGCGAGCATCTTCACACAGCTGTAGCAATCGCTCGTCATTATCATTACGGGAGCCTACACCATGTTGGCTTCCCAGATGAAGCTCATCAGAGGACAATTTTCCGACTTGGGCGTTTAGATCGCCAGCTAACACCACAGTATCCGTGCTTCTTCTGTAACGAAGGAGCTCGTGAAGTTGCTGGTAGAAATCACCTTTTACCGGATCAGTGCTACAGTTTGTAGGGGCGTAAGCAGCAATGACAAACAGGCACCGTTTGTCCCCGCGCGACTTCGTAGCACGGAACGAATCAGCTAATCTAACGGTGCACATTCTACTGTTTACTTGGATCCAATCAATCAGGGCAGCTTCAGCCTGGGGACTCAAAACAATGCCGACGCCAGCTTGACCGGCATTTGGAGCTGCATCATCGCCAGACAGGCGCAATGAGAATGTGCCACCAGTGTCGCATGTGGGGGATCTCAGGGTAAGCACGGAGCTCGAATCTTGCAAGCGGGTTTCTGCTAAACAGCAAATATCGATCGATAGGGTCTCTAGCGTGCGGGCAAGTGCTGCCTGTTGGTCAATCTGCAGCAAAGTGCGCACGTTGAGGCATGCCAGTCTTAGCGAGATGCGAGGACTCCCAAGGGAAACGGATGAACTGACGTTGTCCGCTTGGTTGAACATGCACTGGTCGACTGGATTGGAGCGAGGCCCTGCGATTGTGTGTGATTTGAAATTAGAAGACAAGCGACTATTGAAGTAAGCTGGGGGAGGGCCAAGAATTGGGGGATTGAAAATGGGGGGATATAAGTAAAGTTGGAGCGGGGCGATAAGGATGAAGAAGCGCAAGAAGGGGTATAAGAAGACGGGAAGGCCTGAGCAGTAGCATCCATACCCCTATCCACGCTGCTCGATGCAGCAGATAGGGCGCCGTTTATTATCCTCTGCGACGGCCAGAGCATCGAGAAATTGTTGTAGGAAAGTTTCATTGTATTGCGTGGGCGGAATACTGTCAGGTTGCCCAGGCCTAGACAGGAGAACAATTAGGGTTCTCAACCAAAGCCCTTGATTCGAAAACCTTACCGCAAGGCAGCGGGTTTTGGCACTGGACTACGGAGCCCGTTTTATGAAGTGAGGAGCCACCCCCATTCCAACACCCAACCTGGAAGACCAGGAGGCTGAGTTTGTCTGGCCTCTAACCATTGACCAATCAGGTATGAGTGGCTCTGAAGGTGCAAAAAAGCACCACCCAGCATAGCTCAATGGATCCCTGAGGCACACAAACCATCGCACCACGGTAACGTCCAGCCTCATTGCGATGGCGAAGACGTAGGGGCTAAAATAAGTTCCGCAGCTTTAGAACGGATTTGGATCCACGCCGTTGAACCTTTTCGATCATGTCACGTTCGGACTTGGTGAGAGGATACGCAGCAGGCAACCCGTACTCGAGATTTGGGCGCACATGCGAAGCAAACAGTAATCTGAAGATTGGTGTGGTCAGGCGTGGTAAGGCTCTCCGTATAGCGTGAAGTATTCTGTAGGCGGACGCGACCTTCTTCCGGGTGTCCTCGGTTGATTTGAGGTCAAGAGACAGAATCACCCCGAGATCCCTCTCCCGGTTGACACTTCTGAGCAAGAAACCCCCGATATGGTAAGCCCCAAAAAGATCAGGAGCACCGATTGGAAGGACAACGCATTTGTCACAGTTAGTGAGCAGCTGCCACTATTGATCAATCGTGGAGCAGATCGAGTGTTTCTTGAAATCTGTCTGCATCTTCCAGACTAGATACCTCAGTCTTTGATCACCTTCTCCAGCTCAGAAAGTCTATTGAGGACGAGCTTCATTTGCGACTGAGAAGCTGAAAGCTTAGATTTGGCTTTATCCCCGGATTTGGGACTAGACTTGGCTGCATTGGTGGTTGGGCTTTTACTGATTAAGGTTGAGGTCACATTTCCCTTCACTAGGGAAGTTATCCTGGGTGTTGCGTTTCGCCTTGGGCTTAGAGACCAGCTTCCGTAGGGGCATGCTTTCAGCTGGGCACAGGCTGGTTATTGTTGGAGCTGTGGCGCTCGCCACAACAGCCTACGTCTTGGACTTATTTTCCGGTCGATACATCATCTTAATGGGAGGTAATGACTCGGACGACGTAGCGGAGAGAGTGCGGCTTCGGTTTCTTGTGGGTGTGACCGACCCAGATTCAGGTAGAGATATCGATGATGCGGGTGACTCCTCTTCCGTATTGTACGCGGCCGGGGCGGCAGGACTACATATATTGAGAGGACGAGGGTTAGCCAGAAGACGTTTGTCATTCACTAATACTCGACATGAGTCACAGTGGGAGCGCACGACCTCAGAGGCAGTGCGTTGAAGGCATTCATATATGGCATCACCGATGTTACAGCACGAAGTGTGCAGCCACCCCTCGCACACCGTGCATTGAACAGCTTTTGAGCGGGAGGTGACTCGTTTGCCACAATCTATGCAATTGAATGTCATAGTGCTTTGCCGTTTTTATACAGAAGACCGGAAAACGCAGGCGCAAAAACCTCGAAGGGGACCTAAGTACACCTAAATGTACTTACTTTTTCTGGCAATTACGGTTCCCCAGTGAATAAAGAGAAAGCACGAAGGTGACGTGCTGAAAGTACATTGTCGTACACTGTTTCCGCGTATTGGCTAAAAACGACACCGACGACTCGAGCTAGCTTCGTACGGATGAAACGTTTCGGCGTGCTATCCGTAACGAATGAAAGCACTTTTAATGTTCACTCCCTGTTTCCGTTTTAGTCGCATATTTATTTGCTTAAAAGAATGTTGCGCAGCACCGTAAATCCAGCTGCACAATAACAACCACGTTATATGGAGTGCATAAACCTGTCATTATGCCATCCTGAACCGGTCACATGTGCTGACGGTTTACATTTCGTGTTTATCAAATGGCAACTTACTTTTTCCATCAATGGAGTGTTCTATTCCTCTAAGTCTCCGGACAACGTGATCAATGTTTCCGGCAAGCCATTTGTCATACGCAGCATACGTAAAGGGGCGGGAAATGCAGCATTTCTAACTTGTCAGGCATTTGCTGGAATTACGGACCTCTGCGTGCATAAACTTCAGTTCAGTGATGTGGGTATATTCCCTTGCAGAAGGATTGGACACCCAATTTCTCACATATTTCATAGCGGACATAACATGTAAATGCGTTATGTTTAATGCACTCAACTGCACTGTAATTGTCCCTTTGTTACACACTTTCGTGGATAACTGGTGTCATGTTTCTATTCGTTTGTGTACTTCATCCTGAACACCTACTGTGTCGCGCGGTGTAAATCATCCAAATGTGCATTATGTGCTGTATGCCTGCAGCAATGACCTATCTGTGTGAGGTACGACTGTGACCTAACATTTAGCTAATGAGTAAGTGCCGGTATCCGTTGACAATATGCAGTTCGTCCACTGTTACATTTACCCATATTTATCTATGTTTTCATTCACAGCAGGGTGCATTTTAGGTGCCCTGTCAGGACCATCATATCATGTGGTTCGCCTTACACACAAAGGTGTCAGTGTGGTGAGCATTATCAGCAGCACGTGGTTGCAAGCGGATGGCGTGACCGCACTTCTTCCAAGTGTGCCACCTTACCAGTATCACGACTCTGTGCTGGTTCATAAGCATCCCTGTTTGACGGACAGGAAACAAAGGATCAGCAGTCAGCCACAAGAGCCTTGCTGATACGCGAAGTAACTTCCTCAGTGATGTGACCACCAGATGTGGCACAGACGGAACTCTTCTCCAAATCAATGGGCTGCAAGCAAGATTCTGTAACATTTACCCGCGCATGGTGTTCCGCAAGCAGACAGACAGCGTGATCCTTGTTCGCGGCAGCGCTATCGGCATCAAACATGACCGGAGGGATAGAGTTTAGCTTTGTCCTCCTCTTGATATAGGTGGAGAAACGCTTTGAATTTACTGAATCCGTCAGCCAACTCCATTTCATAGCATAGTCAAGCGGCACACAGGCATTCCGAGCTTCTCGATAGCGCCGAAACGCGCTGTCTGAGGAAGCCGACCGATGCGTCCGCAAAACACCTGCTTCGTCTGTTCAGCAGTCGACTTGCAGCTGAATCAAACCATGGGGGCTTCGACTTTTTAACCTTACAGCAATGCGGATATGACGGAGACACTTCAGACAAGTAGGACTTGAAGTAATCCAATCCGGTCTGCAACTCATCCTCGGCAGAAGTGATGCAAGGCGAAGTTGGGACCTTAGCTCTGATCGCGGGAATGTCTGCTCGCCATATATTCGGACTTATAATGTTGTCATCAGTATAGCCACGGAACAGGGCATGCTTGAATTACAAACAGACGTAGTCGCTAGCTCCCGGATGTGATTCAGAAGGAAATTCATTTTTAAAGTCTGCAGACTTAACGAAAATTAGATCTAGGAAGGACGCTGCCTGTCATTCCATGAACTTAGAAGGCTGATCCACGAACTGGTGTAAGCATAGCAGTAACGTTGGGTCGAGTGAAACAGTGGCTAGCCCCCTCCCTCCTCTGCTGATTGACATGAAAATGTCTGCCAGCCTATTTCCGGGAGGCTAAAATCACCCGTAACTAAGCATCCGGTTGTCGTCGTTTTGCGAATGACGTCAGTGTGCACATTAGAAGTGCATTTTTTAGCTTCGCTCTTCAACCGAAAGGGCTTCTACAGCCCCATCCGGTGAGTACGAAGTGCACACTTTGTGTACAATTAAGGTACATCTGAGGTACACAGCTAAGCTTCAACGACGGTGGAATGCGCGGTCAGTTCTCAGTGATGCGTAGCCTGGCAAGCCTACCTCACTGTCCGTAACGTCGGATGGCAACTACGTTGCAGTGAATGCGAGTACGTCAGGTCGAGACTGGTCCACAAGAGCGCCGACCGCACATATCTTGTTTCGCAAGCTACGTACGTTACTGAGAACTAACAGAAAAATATCGGTATAGTGAGCCCAGGATCGTGTGCTATCAGAACGAGTTCTGGCAGGGCTTAAGTGAACTGTCGGCTCACCGCCCGAAGACCCACCCACTGAGGACCATTTACTCTAACGTCACGGCTCGCTTTAAGATTTCTGATAGCCTCCTTGAGCACTGTTCTCTACCCTCGAGGATTGCAGTCACCCATAGAGGGACGCGACCGGATGTACAATAAGTGCTTACCTTTTGCGCGAACCTGCAGTGGTATTCCGTGTCACATGCCTTCGAAAAGACAACAAACAGCACGTCTAGTGTGTGGCCGTTGTCCACTGCATTAACGCAACTTGCGCCAGCTGTCAGTAGATACGTCAGACACGAAAATTTCCAGGATCCGTGTTGTGCATTGTTAAATGATTAAATCTATTCAGATCACCCTCCAATGGATCTCGCATCAGTTTCTCGAGGAGTTTGACTATTACACTGGTCGGACTAACTGGCCTATAATTCGCAGTTAGACTCCTGTCGCCATTTTTGAAGATGGGGTAGATGGCAGCTTCCTTCCATTCAGAAGGTAATGTACAGCTCTCAAGCGATCCCTGAAACACGATAGCGAGCGGTTCAATTAGTTCCGCAGCCAATTCATGTAACAGATTCAGGTAGATTAAATCAGGCCCAGATACCCTGGAAGGGTTCAGCTCTCGTAACAGCCTACGGACTTTCGTCTCCATTGCATGAAATTCCGCTAGGCACGAACCCTCTGTGACTTTAGAAACCAGCTCAACTCCTGCCAATAAGGTTTCCCTTACAAAAGCTGCTGCATATTGCCAACCAAGTGCGCAGGCCTTGTCATATCCCGTATGTGCGTGAGTACCGCAGTCACGCATCATCATTGGAATTGACGAGTTTGAACCGCAGCGCCTTTTGATATGGGTGGAGCACTTTTTGGATTCTCTGAGGCTTCATCTACTAGACCCTTTTCAAATTAATCCGAGCATTCACTAGGTGTTGCTTATATCTATCTCTAATCTTAAGGTACCGGTGTATGGAGCATTTCGGTAAGTCTCCCAATATTTAAATCACTTTTTGAGCAGGTGCATGCCAGTGGAATCTATCCAGGGTGGCTGTGCTCGTGCATCCTTTCTCCTCGTGGCCAGGATGAAGAAAGCAGAGACAACTGTGAGGTTGGGCTTAAATGTATCCCAGGTAAATAGGCAGTATCGTTCCCTAAGACCTCACAATGCAACCCCGAGGTCTTGGCTCTCATTGGTTGATAGTTTGCACGCCATATGTTTGGGCGTGACTCGGCAGTATTCTGGTAGCATCTAGGCAGAGTACAACTGAAGTGCAAACGAACATGATGACTAGCACCATGTGGAGGTCCGTAATCAATGTCAGTAACAAAATCAAGTGACTTTGCAAACACAAGGTCTAAAATAGACGATACTTTGGCGTCCATGTACCCATTCGGGCGGTTCACGAACTGACGCAACGGTACTTGGAGCGTAAGCTTAAGCCGAATGTACCTGAGGCTGAGTTGCAAAAAAGATCTGCCCAGCAAACCTCAGGGAGGTTAAAGTCGCACAGCATTACACACATATTTGCTAACTGAAAAAGGATGAAGTCAAGCACCTCTTTGGATGCACTCCCAGGACGATTCCCACTGTAACTTGAGCCTAGGGGATGCTAACCACTGTCGACAACTCTTCGATAGTTTTGTCTACTGGCTGCAACACGCAGGCCTTCAAAACGCCAAGTTTACGGCTCATATAAAGTGTGATCCCCCTGCCGGTCAACGGAGCCATCGCATCTAAATAGTCCGTAGCCAGATAAAATGTACTTCACCATCCGTGTTCTAAGATAACCATTTTTCAGCGAATGCGAGTATTTTGGGATGAGATCCGTCTACTGACAGATCTGACTCGTACACCTTTCTTAGGCTGCGCACATTACTGAGCGCTATCTAGAGGTACTCGTAGTGTCCAGCCCTGGGTCGCGCGCTGCCAGAACAGGAACTGTTAGGGAGGAAATGAATCGCTGGTTGACCGCCTGAAAACACACTAACCGGAGACCCTGTTCCCTGGCCACTCGCTTACTTCTAAGGTTTTTGTTAGCTTCAGCCTATCTTCCAGAGGAAGGTCCGACTGAACACTAGTCTTATTACGCTTCAGTTTAAAAACAGACCGCAAGGGAGCGTTGCGTTTCTCCGGAGTAGATAGAACCACACGAAATAGCCGCGATCGAAGTTTGCTACGGCAATTGGGACGTTCCCCAGTCTGATCAGCTTCCTGACAGTAACGCCTGGAAAAAACAGACAGCAGCTTCGTTACGGACATTTCCAACCACTGAAGGTCATCCAACATGCGTTCAACAATATGGACAGCGTTAGATTCTACAGCGTTATTTAATATAGCGCTGCTATCCATGAAAGAATCACCACGACAGAATGTGTTTACCCCACGGGTCTTTGATACAACACTTAGACTAGGTGGCTTCACCATTGGTCATGAAACCGTCGTGTGTAGTAGTGCATCGTAAGAACTAAATTTGACCTGGGGTCGAATGGATTACTTGGCTAGCCTCTCCTCATCACGACGAGACTAGAACTTAACGTAATGCGATGGCTCACCTGCTTGACCTATCCATTGGGCTATGCTGGGAGGTGCTTTTGCACCTTCAGAGCCATTCATATCAGATCGGCCAATGGTTAGAGGCCTGACATATTCAGTCCCGTGACTCTTCAGATTGGGGGTTTAAGTGAGGGTGTCTCCTTACTAAAACGGACTCACTGTAGTTCAATGTCAAAACCCCCGCTGCATTTCGGTCCGGTTTTTGCACCAAAAACGGGTTGTGAACCCTAATCATTCTCCTGTCTAGACCTGTGCCATCTGACAGTATTCTGCCCACGGAATGCATACAATTTCTTGATGCTCTGGCCGTCGCAAGGATAATCAGCGGCGCCCTATCTGCTGCATCGATTGGGGCGGACAGGAGTTTGGCTGCTACTGCTGGAGCCTTCCCGTCTTCTTATCCTCTTCCCTTCCTGCAGCTTTTCATTCTTATCTTCTCTTTCCAACTTCACTTTTATCCACCTTGTTTTCAACCCCCAATTCTTGGTTTTTCTCCTTCTTGCTTCATTAGGCGTTTATCTTCTAGTTTCAATTCAAACGCACTCACAGGGGGTCGCTCCGGTCCATTCGATAAGTTCATGTCCAGCCAAACTGACAACATCAGTTCATCTGCTTCTATTTCGAGCCCTTGATCCTCCCTATGATTGGTATGCCTCAATTTGAACACTTTGTTGCAGATTGGCCAACACGCAGCACAAGCCCGAACACTGGAGACCCTGTCAATTGATAGCTGCTGCTTATAGAAAACTCGCCTGCATGATTCGAGTTTTGTGATTATCCTGCTATTCCCATCGTGCGACACTGACGGTTTTCTCATTGTACTTGTCCAGAGAAAACCAGGCGTCAGTGAGACAATCAGGGACAGCGCGGGTGCACTGATACACAATAAGCAGCGCCGTATGGCTCGTTGGGCTGAGCACTTTGAATATCAGTTCCGCTGGCCTCCTGCTCCCGGACCTCTTCCTACTCAGGTGATGCAGGACGAGCCATGGACGGTTAGTTTAGAGCCTCCGTCGGAGGCCGAAGTCCGAAACGCGATCACAGCCCTTAATCGTTTCCGTGCCGCTGGCCCGGATTCCCTACCACCTGCACTATTTAAGGATGGTGTTGAGGTCCTCTGCAAAGCACTGACCTCCCTATTCGAACGTATCTGGAACGAAGAGAGTGTGCCGGCTAATTGGAGCGAATCGATTATAGTGGCAATATACAAGAAGGGCAGTCGCACAGACTGTGCGAACCACAGGGGTATTAGCCTAACGCCAGTTGTGACAAAATTACTGGCCTCGATTATCGTTCGTCGCCTCACTGCAGAACGGGAATCTCGGATTAGAGAAGAGCAGGCCGGTTTTCGCCCAGGACGTGGCTGTATAGACCATATATTTACTTTGCGGCAGGTGCTAGAGCAGCGCCACGCATACCGCAGACCGACAATAGCTGTGTTCCTCGATTTCAAGAGTGCGTTCGATTCAGTCGATCGATCGATTCTGTTCGAAATACTTGCGCGGAAACGTGTTCCCACGAAATATGTGAACATCCTTCGTGCTCTATACTCGAACACTAGAGGCCGCGTCAGGGTCTATGGTGCCCTATCGGATAGCTTTTCGACTACAAGTGGCGTTCGACAGGGTTGCCCGATTTCCCCATTTTTGTTCAATTTCGTCGTGGATTCTATCATGGAGTGTTCCCTTGCGGAATCTCACGATGTAGGTGTTGAAGTGCTGCCTGGTGAACGGTTAGTTGATCTAGATTATGCGGACGATATCGTCTTGCTTTTCGACAATGTTGAGGCGGCACAATCAACCCTGAATAGCCTATCCAGAGTGGTCCCATTATTTGGTATGCACTTCGCACCTTCAAAATGCAAAGTGTTGCTGCAGGACCACCAGCCACTCGATGACCCCTTGACGCTTGCTAACGAGGAACTCGATGTGGTTGATCAATTCACTTATCTTGGCAGCTGCATCAGCAATGATGGGCGCATAGAAAATGACGTTAGCTCACGCATTGCAAAGGCCAGAGCTGCCTTCTTGAACCTGCGTCATCTTTGGCGACAGAAGGGAGTTTCCCTCCGTCTGAAAGGCCGCGTATACAAGGCCACAGTGAGGGCCGTTCTGCTCTATGGTAGTGAAACTTGGCCCCTTCGGTCTGAAGATCTGAGGCGCCTTCAAGTCTTTGATCATCGTTGTTTGCGAAGCATTGCTGGTGTCGGATGGCACCAGCGTGTCCGCAACGATGATGTGCGTAGGCGAGTACTCGGGGGTGATGATCATGCTAGCTCCCTAGAACAACAGATAGCACTGAATAAGTTACGTTGGCTCGGGCACGTGCTACGTATGCCTGGTCACCGCTTACCTAGGAGGGCCTTGTTCAGTCTACCAGGTGTAGGATGGCGCAAGGCTCGAGGTGGACAGAAGTTGACTTGGCAGCGGGAAATGAAGTCACTGACGACCAAACTGGGTGCCGTTGGTCCGTCTCGCCTTCCGGGTTGGAGTCCACGTGACTCACCTTGTGCTTGACTCGAGACTTTACAGGACATGGCTCGCAACCGACACCAGTGGCGCGTCTGCTGCCGTCTCCTAATCGGATTGTCTGTTTAAAGTGTGTTTGGTGCTGAGTTATCTGCGGGGTAATGGCTGATTATGACGCGTGGCAGTGAAAGCCGCAAGGAAGCTGTCTCGCCGATGCCGCCTTATCTTTGCACGATAGCCAGCTGTTTGTGACGGTATGTTGTTAACACAAGGTGTAGGCGCCTTGACCCTGAATGTTTGCTTAGGGCATTAAGGTTTTCAGGTAAGTCCCCCTTCTCTCCCTTTTCTTATTCTTTATTTCATAGGTCCTCATGGTTGTATGGCAGCGAAGCATCAGTTCAAATGGCTGATGTACTGCTGTTGATGATGATGATGTCCAGTGATGACAGCTTCAAATGCTGGTGAAGCCGGTGTGGCATTGTTTGAGTCGCTGGGCTGAAGTTCCCCTGGTCGATTGGATCCCAATGAACTGGCGGATGTGCGTTATCAGGTTGGCTTGCTCGTTCGAAGTCGCGTGGGGACAAACGGTGCTTGTTTTCATTGAGGCCTACGTGCCCACATTGTAGCGCTGCTTCGATGAAAGACAACTTCTATCAAAGAAGTACGGATACTGTGGTGGTTGCTAGTGATTTGAACGTCCAAGTTGGAATGCTGTCCGCTGACGAGCTTCATCTGGGCGGTCAATATGGTGTACGCTCCCATAATACTAACGGTGAGCGGCTGCTACACCTGTGTGAAGATGCTCGTCTCTTTCTCCAGAGCACTAACTTCCGACACAACCTGCAGAAGTGTCATGGCGCCCGCCAGCCACTTTGGTGTTGAGCGAGGCAAGAGAGGCAAGCTTGGCTAACGCATTGTCAACATTTGCCAATCTGCATGCGAGTGCTGTGAATTCAGCACCGGTTAAAGCCGGACGCCTCGATCCTCGAGCGCAGCATTCATCATAGCTGAAAAACAAGTTCTCACTGAATGATATCATCTTGTACTGGTCCGCTCGGAGGCCGGTACAACTTTCTTGATACCAGCTGTAGCAAACGTCACACTGCATACCACTATAGGAATCCATGACTGGCTTTGAACAGGCAGATTTTTCGCAAGTTGCATTAGGGTCATCAAACGAGAACTCGAGGGATACATCCGCGCTGATACTTATCGAGACGGTCATGGAGAACAGAGATCATGATTATAACACGTACAACAGTAAAACGGGTTATTAAACGGGATTGAAATTGGGGACAACCGGAATGGTTACCGGTAGGCGTCATAAGACGCTTGGTGCAGTACCACTCTAATCGATGTAAGTTGCCTTGGATTAGAGAAAACTGACAACAGTCAAACTTCGTTTCACGCGTTTATTCACACACATTTCCAGGATATGTCAACTAAGAACCTCGATTAGTATGGCACGCCAAAAACTAGAGTTACCGCGTTACCTCGTAACGGTCCATAAGACAGTGGATCCTTAATCCCCGATTAAACGCCCATTGTTTCTTCTCTCATCCCTTCCTGTTTAATTCACAGCCATCACTCGTGCTTATTCTCACCATCTATTCAGATCAGGTTCGATCCTCTCTCCAGGTCACTTTAATCTGTTATCCAGACACACCACATCCATTGTGGTATTTTACTGGGTACTTGTGATAACTTCGTCTAAACGCTCACGTGGTACATGTTTTCATTGCAGCTTACCAGGTCTATTACAACCTACGCGCGTATTGGATACGAAAACTCTCGGAATCCTCCACCGGAAGCATATTATAAACACAAGCCGAATGTTACTCATCAACTTTCCCGTGTATTTTGTCGTCCTCAGTATTACCTCAGCTATTGCTGGCTACATTTGCTGGGTTTTCTACAATAAGCGGTTAAAGAGAGGTTAGTTCTTGTTCTCTTTGGTTGATCGACACAGATGGACGGCCAGTCGTCCACTTTTCTTTTTGGTCTCGCTTAAATATGAAGGAAAATGGGAAAGCAAAAAGTGTAACACGTGCATTTGTGACATTAAACGTCATAATACACCGGTAACTGCACCGGCATTAACATATAATTTGTTACTTTTTAATAAAAACCCCTATCCGCACAGATGGACGGCCAGCCGTTTCATTTGGGCGTTTTTGTCTACTCGCGAAGGCTAAAAAGTAAGAAAAATGGTATGTTGGTAAATATACTTATGCATTATTAACAATATCTATCTTTACTAATAGGTCTTCACTGTTTGATTAATCATACCTTCAATCACCTCGAGTGCTTGATAGTTTGTCGCTGGGTGACTGTTTTTTGTTCCCCTAGTCTTCCCAATACGACATGTTTGAGATAAATTTCGGTCACACAACTACACATTCTCTTTAGCCTTGCAGCGTGCCAGGGGCATAAAAAACGATCACTCACTGCGCTTTAATGGTCACTCTGGCGAGCATTCTTCGGTCACTTGTTATGCAAGTCATACACAACGCAAGCGAGTTTTAGGCTGCCGTTGTTGGTCAATTTTTATGCCCCTTGCCGTCCCAATGACGTAAATCAATCACTCTAAAGATATTGGGTCTCCTTTCGTCTTCGTTACTGCGTTATAACAATGTGGTTCCAGTTGGCGGTGATGGGAGCGCCGTAGATACTAGCCGATAGCGATGACAAGAGACGTGCGAAAAACCGAACGGTGGAAATGATAGAGGCAGCTGGACTTAACGTATCTTGAACAGGCTACAAGGAGTGGGGCGCGAATCAGCAAGAGCTAGGAACAACGTAGCGCGCGGCGCACCGAGGCAAAAGTAGTAGGATTGCACATACAGTAAAACAAGCGGACGGTCAGAGGGTGCAAACAACGCCAATAAAACCAATGAAGACATGTTTATTATTCTCAGCCTTCGTTAGGCTGCACTTGGAATACTACGTCAAAGCCCATGCACCTTGCTTAATCAGGGACAACATATCACAGGAGAGTGTTGTGGGTTGTTACAAGACGACCCCATCGCTACAAGACTAGACCTTAACGTGGTGCGACGGTTTGCGTACCTCTTTGATCCATTGAGCTATACTGCGTGGTGTTCCTGGACTCCTTGTGAGATACTCCTACCAGGTTGATCAGTGGTTAGAGGTCAGATAAATTCAGTCTCCTCGTCGTTCACCTTGGGGTTGAAAACGGGTGACGTCCATCTCCGTAAAACCAAATCATTGCCACCTCACCGCTGCCTTGCAGACAAACTTTTGTGCCAAAGGCTTTGGTTGAGGGCCCTAATCGTAGTGCTTGGGGACACTGGGAGCATCTCAGCCCAAATACAACCATTACTACAGCCTCAAACTCCAACCACATCCTGCATTGGCTGCCGCACAGCTTATCTGCTACATACAGCAGGGCGGAGAAACGAAATCGTGCTACTGCTGGCGTCTCCCTTCTTTCTTTTCTACCTGTTTCTCTTACACCCATTCCGACCCCCATTACTAAACTTCCTACTATAATTCCCTGCTTAATTGACAACAGCCGCAATGCTACTGGAGTCCCACCATCTGCAGCCACGTTCGCGCACCATCCACCGGATGACCATCTTCAACAGTCCTTTATAAGGCCACGCTGTCCCATTTCCCTAGCGGCGTTCAACGTTCGTACTCTAAGACAAATAGGTCAACAGATTGCACTCGCACGTACTTTGGATACACTAGGTATTAACGTGTCTTGTGTGTCCGAAACTAGGATCAATGACCCTAATGGGGTTGTTGAATTAACTGCGCCCGGCTTGTCCTCTCGCTATTGGCTGCACGCATCCGAAGACGCCGATGCAGCACTCACGGGTCAAGCTGGTGTAGGTATCATTCTAAGCTCCAAGGCTGAGTCATCGTTAGTTGATTGGATTCCGGTGAACAGCCGTTTGTGTGCAGCTCGTTTGACCACATCGACTAAGGTTTATTCAGGAAGTAGTACAAAACGCTGTTTGTGCTTTCCGCTTATGCTCCTACTGCAGTTCTAGTGCTACCAAGGACGTATTCTATCACGAAATGAACGCGCTGCTACGCAGTGCTACTAGTTCAGATATTGTAATACTTGCAGGGGGATACGAACGCACACGTAGGGCGTCTGAGCTCTTCAGAAGCTCAGCTGGGTTGTAATTATGGGCTTAACTCCGAACGGACTGACAGCGGCGAGCGTCTGATACAACTGTGTGCGGAGCACCAGTTGTTCCTTAGTAGCACTGCTTTTAGATACAGTGGACGCTGAAGGGCCACTTGGCGTCCTCCTGTAGCTGGCCAGCGATGGACCCAAATTGATCATATAGCCATAACTTGCAGGTGGCGTGCTTCATCATAGATTGTCGCTCGTACTAGAATACCTGCGTCGACTGATCCTGCCTTGCTACGCTGTTGTTTCTCCATGAACTTTACCGGGAGGCATACCAAGCGTCTCCCCCGATTGGCAACTGAGAAACTGTCTCATCCTTCGGTCAGGCAAGCTTATTAAGACGTATTGCATACCGAACTTTCGCTGTCTTGTCCTAAGGACACTGAGCTTCAGTGGAATAGGATCTCGGTCGCCATGCACAACGCAGGAGCATCTGCTTGTGGCACTATCAATCGTGGCGTTTGTGCTGTGAGTTCCTTTGTCCCCGATAAGGTCTGCGGAGGGTTCATTGTTGACAGACCTGTTTAACTACTCAAGATGGAGACAGTATTGCCGAATATTACAAAATTCAAGCCAGCTACTGCTTTCGACACAGATCGGTTGGTCGAGAAGTAGTTGTCTTAAATGCAACTCTTACTGGTACATGGTTTCATCTCAGAGGATGAATATAAAAACCTAAAAGCAGTGGGCACCCAGACTCCACAAATGTATGGTTTACCAAAGATGCATAAGGTAGGAGTACCTATGCGGCCAATAATCTGCATGGTGAGTTCGCCGTATTATGCCTTCGCGAAATAGTTGAACTGCATGCTTGAGCTTATGATAAGATAAATTGTAAAACACATTCTATCGAACATCTTCCGAGTACTTCTTCGTTTGGAAGGCATAAACTTGACTCACAAGCGCACGTGTTCCTTTGACATGCCATCGCTTTTCACTAATGTTTCCTTGAACGAGACTGTCGACCACCTACGTGAGTTTGTCACCAAAACAACGTTCGACTATAGCTGTCCACGGAAATGTTGAAAAACATGCTCCTACTGTGTACAAAAGATGTTAAGTTTTACTTTCAAAGAAAAGCGTATCGACAGATAGATGGTGTGGCTATGGACAGCCCAGTGGGCCCCTTGCCTTCGGACGTATGATTGAAGAGAAAGTAGACATCATCAAATCAGTCCCTTTCTATAAACACAATGTTGACGATATATTATTAGTCGTGGATTCAGATGAAGCCATTGTACTTGTAACCAAAGCGTTCAGTGTACACCCGAATCTTATTGTGACATGTGAAACTGAGCACAGTTGTCTCCCATACTTAGACATACTACTCAAACGACGGCCAGATGGTTCAATCCAAAGGTCAGTCTACCGAAAAGCGACCTGGACGGGTGGATACACTTTAAGAGCTATTCGTCGACACATCACAAGTGCTCCTTAATTCGAACTTTGTTCCATCGGGCTTATATGATTTGCATCACAGATACACTGGAGGCTGAGAATAATTATTGTTTTAGGTACTACAAGCTAATGCTTATCCACTACACTTCATAAAGCGTTACAGCGACACACTTAAACCAGACCGAGAGATAACGGTTCAAAAGAAACCGGTTTTCATGGAGTTGTCATTCAAAGGCGACCACCTCATGAAAGTCACCGCGAAACGAATGGGCGCTTTAATGAAAAAGGCATACAGTGCAGCGGAGCTACGCATGCTTATGCCCACAAAACCATTACTTAAGTGTTCATTGAAGACAACGGTGTCGAAGCAGTGCACGCCCCATTCTCTACACGAATTCACATGTAGCTGCGAGGACAGCTATGTTGGGCGCACTTATCGAAATCTAGATGTCCGAATCAACGAACGCATTCCGCACTGGCTCCGCAAACGCATGGAGCCTGCGAAGGTCTCACCGGGTGAATCGAGTAGCAAGGCTGCCTCAGCAATTGCTAGGCATTTGCTGAACACTGGTCACCAGGTAAACCATGAATGAATCAATTACAGCCATCATGCGCAACCAAAGACTTCATATTCTCAAGCTTCTCAAAGCCATTGCAGTCGATAGACAGCGCCTGACGCTCTGCGTTCCAAAACAGCTGACTGTGACACTAAGCCTTCCGTGGTAGAGAGTAGCGCACAATCGGTATTCAGCTGACCAACAGTTAGACTTATGTGATCTTTATTTGATCTCTTTATTATTTGCTTGTACGTGGCCAATGAGAATGCACGAACTAACAGTGTCATCCCAACCTATTCGTATTCTGGTATTCTTATTTGGAGTCATGGGTGATTTCGTGCAGAATGCCCATTTTGTTGTCAAACCCGAGAAGAAACGTATGCAGTACGCTTAGGGCGAACAATTTTTTTTCGAGTTCTTTTTCATCAGACCTAGTACAGAAATATACATATGTGGGAGAGTATAGCGACACACCATTGATTAGATAAAATTAAACGTAAACAGTTCTCGTGATAAGTGTCCGATGATCAGATGATTGGCGGTACGTGGGATTGATGGGCGGCAGCAAATACCTCTGGTGTAGTTGATGACCACTGAAGTTGCAATGCTTGAATGAGCTTCTTATGAATGGAGTAATTAGGCTTCATCAGGCTTATGCTTACTGCTTCAGCAGTAGCAAGAAGTCGTGCTGCTAACTGATGGGTGAAGCTGACGGTATCTTATACAGGATTTCGAAGGCACTACTTTTGTCAGTATTGTGCCCAGTGGCAATCAGATGGTTAGTAATTGCACTTAGATTAGATCTGTCTCTGCGGTTGGTGAGCGAATTCGGTAAGTGCTCCTTGATTCGAGTTTTTAAACGCTTGGTCGTACCTCCACAGTATCAGGTGAATCGGTATATTACCTTTGATTGGAGGCGATCAGGCACTTTGTCTTTGAATCTTTGAATCCCGATGACTTTCCTCACCCTTACCGTCACCCGCGCTTCCTGCTCCAACATCGCTTGCACAGCGTCAATGTTTCCCACACCGGTGGCCAGGTTGGCTTCCGCCCTAGTCGTGATTGTATTGACCACATATTTACTCTTCGCCAAGTGTTGGAGCAGAGACACACATAAAGATGACGGACAATTTTTGTTTTCCTTGACCTAAAAGCTGCCAGTTTGTGACCGCCTATCCATTAAGGGCGTGCCGGCTAAATTCCTTTCTATTATGTAGTCTCTACCTGGACTCTCGAGGCGTTATAAGCTTCTACGGGAAACTGTCTCTTGAGTTCCCCAAGACAAGTGGGGTTCGTCAGGGTTGTCTTATATCTCCTTTTATCTTTAACTTTGTTAACGAAATGATCATGAGTGACTCCCTTTTTTCAGACTACCGGAGTAGAAGTTCTACCAGGTAATCGACTGACAAACCTGGAGTATGTTGGTGATATAGCTCTTTTTGGGTCTGACGCAGTGGCTATTCAAACACTGCTGGATGGACTGACGCGTAGCGCTACGTGCTTCGGCATGTGTTTTGCACCCTCAAATTGCATAGTACTACTTCAGCACTGGACCGACACACCTCCGGTTCTTTCTATCACCGAACAATCACTGGAAGTGGTTGATCGGTTCACTTACATTAGTAGCTGGGTCATTCTGGTGGTTGCTTTACTGAGGAGGTTACTTCGCATATCAGCAAGGACCGTTGTGGCTTTCCAGAGACTCAACCATCTGTGGAGACTGTGGGATATCAGCCTGCCAGTGAAAGGTAGGGTACATAGCGATGCGGCAGGGCCAGTGTTACTGTATGGGTCAGACACCTGACTAGTTCTTATCTAAGACATTAAACGTTTGGCCGTGTTTGACCACCGGAGCTTACGGAGCATTGCTCACGTCTGATGAGAACACCGGGTGCGCAATGCTGTGGTCCTCTAGTTGTTTTTTTGCAAGAAACTTTGTGCCTCACTCAAGTGTTTACTTAATCTTGATCGCTTATGTTGACTAGGCCATGTCGTCCGTATGCCCTTTGATCGGCTCCTTCGGTGTACATTATACGCCGTGGATGCACCAAGTTGGGTGAAACCGCGAAGTGATCAGTCCATAATGTGGCATAATCGCATGAAGAAATTGGCTGAGAGACTTGATCAGGCTGGTGATTACCGTCTACGTGGATGAAGGCCTCGGGATGGTCCAGTCCAATGGTTGGCGACCGTATCTGAAATGGCACAGTCACATAGTCAGTGGCGTCTCTGCATTCGGTTTCTTGCATCTGGTTGTTAATTTTCGTTCCATTCTAATTCGTTTAACTCACTTCCTTCTTGCTTCCATTTTTCTTACATTCTATTTGCCTTTATCCGCCGTTGTTATTCGTTGTTGTTCTTGCGATTGGATTCATGGAAATTGGATCCACCACACTTCGGTGCTCGGATCATAGTTGATCAACTAAACTGAACTGAACTTCGCCGGGGGTATAAATGGGAGGAGAGGAGGAGCGGTCAAACCACGACTTAGTCACGCGGTATGAAGTTGCTCACTTTGAATTTGACATTGGTTGGTGTCTCCGGACTGCCATACTGATGATCACGTTTACTTGGATGCACTGGTTGACATGGCGAAGAGCCGGTCCCAACAGTGTTTGTGTTGCGCGTTTCTTTGTCTTTATCCATCTCTTATCTTCCTCCAGCTACTTTTTACGCTTGATGCTTGCTATGTTATTGAGCATCGTATTATGCTTTCGATTTTAACTTGTGTTCGTTAATGTTTTGTGCCTTGTTTTTCCCTTATATTTTATCTCTTTCGTATTGTGACACCTTAGCTGAAGTGTGTACTGATTGCTTGATTGAAACACCACCGGTCGCGCTTGGGCTAAGGATACTGCGAAAGTCGCCCTGCCCCCTAGGCAGGCTCAAACCGGTTACCTCCGGATTACACGCAAGCTTGTAATCCTTCCGGCCACCTGCCGGCTATTCTGCTGTTATCCTTAAAACTGTCTTCGAAGAGAGTCTAACTCGACATATCTCGTCACCTTCCGTATGCCTGTTCAGCGGTTGCCCACCGCGCTTGGTTTGCCTGCATCGGCGTTGATTAGAAACGACGGAAAGGTGGCCTGGTTCCGGAGTATCAAGTATATATATATATATATATATATATATATATATATATATATGTATATGTATATGGCGGGACAGTCATGGTGCGCTGTGGCTTGTAGGGGCTAGATCCTGACAAATCGTTGACTCACTGCTTTCAATGTTGCATCGGGGACTTATGTTCTGGACGCCTCCTCGTGGCGACTGCTGTGTGGGAGTTGGGTTACACCCTTTTTTGTCTACGAGCCAGGACACATACTTCCGTGTGAGTTGGTTGAGGGAATCATGGTGCACGACCCGCTGCCTTTCGGGATTACGTTTTATCCAAGGCTTTGACTGAGGACTCGAGTTTTTCTCCTGTCATGTATCGACGCCCCAGAAGTATTCCAGTCCAACCCCCACCCATGAATTGCGCCAATAATAATAATAATCCCATTCTGCATCGGCAGTCACGCACTAGCATTAAGCAAAGGATCGCCTTACTTGCTACATATGTCTGCGTTTATAAACTAAAACATGCTACCGCTGGCACCCTTGTTTCTTCCTTCTTCGAACATGATCTCCCCGTCCTCATTCCACTTAACAGCCGGAACTGCCCAGTCGGGCTGTGCCCGCCGGTGCGGAACACAACGAACCCCTTCGTTGGTGGGTGAATAAGAGCAGTAGCATTATATACCCTATCAACTGCACTGGATACAGCAGACTGGTCGCCGTTCATTACTCTGCGAAAAATATGTGTGAAGTGGGTATCGTTATGTTGCGTGGGCAGGATATTGGCGAACGATTAGGGTCCTCAACCAAGGCGTTTAGTTGTAAACCCTGACCGCAATGTAACAGGAGTTTGGTAGTGGGTTATGCGAAGTCCGTTTCGAGGAATATGTAGCCACCCTCCATCCAGCTTCCATTTGCAGACCGAGGCACTGAGTTTGTTTGGCCTCTAACCATTGGCCATGGTATGATTGACTCTGAAAATGGTAAGAACACCATCCAGCACAGCTCAGTAGCTCGCTGAGGAACGCGAACCATGACACCGCGTTAAGGTGCAGTATCATTACATTGTTGCTCTGAATCTCGACACTCAGCTTTTACAGATAGTATTTTCACTTCTTTCGTATGGCTGTTCGATTGGTGCGTGAACGATCCGTTTTAGGAGCTGGATGTGCCACCATTCGGGTATTCCAATTTTTTAAAAAAATTTTAGGTGTACAACAAATCACTCTGATTTCTTACTGGCCTAACAAAGACTTTTTGGCGAACTGTGTAGTCTATGTTTCTAATGGGTTACTTTTATGCGTGTATCCGGATGTCCCCTTGACGCATTATTTGGTTTGTGTGAATGTAGTCCTGCGTGTATGAAGAAACGAAGAAGAAAGGCATCAGCAATATGTCAGTACGCAGTACCTACGCTTCGCTGCCGCGTAACCACCATCGGTCGCACTTGGGCTAAAGATATTGAGAGGATCGCCCTGCCCCTACACGGGCTCGTACCCGCGCGGTCAGATCATAAGACAAGCTTTTTACCTTTGGGTTGCGGGCCGGCCTGCGTGTGTGACGATAGGTTGATGCCAATATCTGTGTCACCTGACAGAGATCAGCCACCCGCATGGGGTTCCACATGCTGTAGATGGGTCGCAGTTCATTCAGAATCATGACAAGTGATATCCTTTAGATTATTTTCAACATCCGTTAGGCTCTACTCGGAACGCTGTGTGCAGACTTTTCCACCATGCGTAGTTTGGGACAGAGTGCAGTCATAGGAGTCTTAACTACTGGGACTACCCTGATGCGTCGGTCCATACGCTGGTGTCCTAAGGGGCTGCTTATGTTGAGTATATTTGTAGGCAATGTCATGGCAGTTTGGTCCTCACATATCACATATTAGCAGGTCAAATTGGCCCTGATTTATCCGGACTCTTCCATCATTCTGGAGTTCTATCTCTTCGTGATAGTCCACTGCAGTTGCACGAATCTCCGTCTGATCGCTCTGGGACCAACTTTCCTTTGTCGCACATGGACTTCGCTTTCTGGAACGCGCTATCGAAGGATGTCTTGGTGCCAACCGTGATCGCGATTAAATTTTAGTCGACACGTTATATGTATTTTTGGATATCTCCCATATATCATTGCTCCTCTTCCTGTTCCTAGGTCATTGCTTTTTTAAAAAGTTAATTTTATTTTATATTTTGTAAATTATGATCTATATCTTTTTGCAAATGCCTAGTTTTCAGCTTGTTTTTTCTTCCTATTTCGTGCGAGCATTTCAATAAACGCTGCTATTGCAGTGAACCTAGGCATTGTTCAACCGACCATGATTTTAACCGCACGTGCTGTCACAGATGTCAGGTTAGTCCACTAAATTCTCTCCAGGTTGGTATTCACTAGAATCTCGTCGTTCCATTCTCCTTTTAAATTAACTTTCTTTTTTAACGTTTGTAGTTTGCTCCTGCTTGAACTAACTGTTTAATTTTTTCAGGTGTAAAACGTGTTCACCGCGTCCCCACATCTGCGGTCGGCGGGGTGAGAAGACGTGCTCCAAATGTTGCTGTCCGTCGACGGTTAGCTGCCGGAACACATGTCCCAGAACATTCAACGGATGAACAGCTTGTACAAAGAACGGGAGATGAATTTCAACCGCATGATGATGAACCAGATGGGTCAGGTGTATCGGAATCTCATAGCTCGAAGATCAAAGTTGGAACCAAAAAAGCAGCAAAACTAGCCGAGAAGGAGCGCCGCAAAGAAGAACGTGAGGCTGAGGAGCGTTACCGTGAACACCAGCGGAAGCTGGAGGACCAGAAAATAGCCAAAAGAAAGGAGGCTGAAATGGCAGAAGAAATGGCTTTGGCTGAAGCGGTAAGGAGTGTTAAGCCGTCTCACGTTTTCTTTTTGACTTCCATGGAACTTATGTATCTTGTACGTTTCGGAGCCATAGCGAGCTCAACCTGTAGCAGTTGTTCAATTTTGCTTCCGCATATGTTAATGACCTTAGAATGTTCATGTACTTATGACTGTGTCTCATACAGGGTATTGGGCCTAACCACCGATATACCTGAGCAAATACTTGTACATCTGTTATTGTATACTTGAGGCATGTACCGCTGCTCATTCTAAGCATCACCAATCGTGGTGCCCAAAAAGCCAGAACGTGAAATTTGAATATTCACTAGCTTCTTGTCGTTGTCCCTTATAGATTCTGGATGATTTATTTGCAAAACTAAATGGTAAGAGCAACCGGAGATCGGGCAAAACACTAGTAGCTCGGCTTGGGTGTTCAGTTGCAGGGCTTACAAACGTTTCGCCACTAGTCTTGGTAACATCATCAGCACGCGTGAGTTAGCGATTTTGTAACAAAAGCTGATGGAAAGCGAGTCCTGGATTTGCGCGGACTGCTTCATGAAGTTTTTTCTTTGTGGAACTTCACGATTCAGCTACTGAATCCCTGCTCGAGGGAGATTTATTTGATTTGGACTATGCTGATGACATCGCTCTGATATTTCACAGTTGCGAGACGGTATAGTAAAAGCTGGTAGCAGTCTCATCCTTGATGGTACGCTTAACAGCATACTACAGTTTGGTGTTGCGGGCTTACTCTGAGTTCTGCGGCTGAGGTCTTGGCACCCATATAAATTTTTCCTTAGTGTTAAAGATCGTGTCCACAGACCACGGTTCACCTGAATATGGCCCTTATGGGGCGAGTCATTGATTCTTCAATGGAAGACGAAGTAACCGACGATGGGGCTGTCGTTTTGAGTTGCGATGCATCTTAACGTGCCTCCAAAATATTACCTGCCGTATTAATAACTCCTAGAAAGAATTTCTGAGGAGGGAGTTTTAATACAGATTAGTTAACAGTCGCGAATGGGGGATCGGATGCATGAACTTCCGACTTCGTGACCGTGCTACATCGGACCGTTGATGCGGCCGATTTGGAAGACTCCATTCGAGAAAACAACATTCACCGATCCGACTGAGCTTTTCTGTTTCCTTTCTAGTAACCCCTCAGGCTAGACTGGTTACATAGGGTCTCACTCATTCAGGCGCGGTACTGCTAAACAATACACTCCGACCGACGCTCTACTTGCAAACACGCGAAGCACATGCGGATTCATCGGAATTGGTTCGGACCCAACAGGCACTCAAATATTGCCAAATATCAAATAGCGTAATTCAGTTCTATTCGACTCATCGTAAGGCGGAATCTTATTTTTACTTTCCATGTTCGCAATTGGGGTCTTCGCGATCGGCCACATCAGTGGTAGGACGCGTTATCAGATAAGGCTGTTTCGCGGGGTCAGTGTCGTTCTTGCGATCATTCTGTTGTCTCACACCTTGCCTGAAGATTTAACATATTGCTTTTCTTTCGATTTATCATTGATATCATCATTATTGCTGTCATTTCTTTTCTCGAAGCATATCAATGCAACCGGGTCCACCGCATTGCGGTGCTCTGACCCCATTTGGTAACCGGAACTAAACTGAACTGATTCCTTCACCGGAAAGGATACTGCTTTGTAAGCATTGGCGGTTAAACGCAATCCGCCACCCAATGTCCTTAGCGCATAGCGGCAATGTCTCCGATCCATCCAGTAACACTGGTTGCACTGCTGCGTTATGATCCTCCCTGTTATTCATCAAACCCCCATTCCATCTCCTCTATAGATTACAGAGGCTTCGAAAAGGCAAATTAGCTTTCACCACGCTACACTAGCCTGTTCGGTGATGTGACTTTCCAAAGTGAGATGACTGCACAGATAAATAAGTCTGTAGACCTATTCGAGCGCTTGTTTGCTTATAGTACGGAATGAAATTTGGTCCACCCAACTCTTTGGAAGCATCAAACACTTTGAAATTGCAGTGCATACCAGAGCATATAGCGTTACTCATCGGTTTGCTCTGCACCGCTTGCGTAACATAGGTCCGATCTACGAACAGACGCGTTCGTATACTCTGGAGCAGACAGTCGACCACTAAACTGACCTTTTACCCCAGGAATAGTGATGTGAGGCAGAAGACCATCACTCATCATCGTTTCGATCAACAAGTTTGGGAGACACGGCGTGATTTAGTAGTCAGAAATTACGCGAAGGCCCATAGAGTGACGGAGCACTACTGGGTAGTCGGCTATCTGCTTCATCAGTTACCGTCCAAGTGGTCGAATTGACCAAGGTTTACTTCAATGGGAATCGTGGTCCACATTGAGATTGCGCATCGCAATTCATTCAAAACACGCGTGTTTCACAATGATCCTCTAAAGTTAGGTAACATTTGCTTAGGTAATAATAGACTACGCATGACTACAATGTAGTCCGAACATTATCTAGTCGCCTTACTCGTCATTTCCTGCTAGCGAATTGCTGATTTTCTACTTAGATTATAATGTGCCCAAATCAGTTTATGAAATGTTCAATTCCTTTTGTGAAGCGTCCAAAGTGGTTTGCAAAACGTCCAATTTAAAGTGCAAATGGTTTATATCGCACCCATATGGTGTTCGTAAAGTGTAGTTACCTTGATTCATCCTGTATGGCTCCTTTCTCTTGTACCCTTATGGAGTGAAAACTCTATCATGAGACTAACCGGCAAACCTTCAGCATGCGCAACCGACAGCCATTTAAACCTTACTGAGTAGACTGACGCTTGGCACTGCGTGCTTCTGCACATGCTTCGCATCTCCGAACTGTAAAGTACTGCTTCACGCTTAATTCGAACTGCCACTGGTTCTTGCTGTCATGGAATTTCACTTACCTTAGTAGTTATGTCACATTCGGCGTCGCAAATCCTCTTGTGACTTTCCATAAGCTCATTTATCTTGGATTATCAGCCCACCGTCTCTCGGATTTGGAGTATACACCGCTGTGACAAGACCGGCACTATTGTATGAATTCCGAATATTCCCAACCGCGGTGTGGATATTGAACGTTCATAATCTTGGGTGCTTACGGATCATTGTTCATATCCAATAACCCATTGAGCAACACTGAGGTCTACCAGTTGACGCTCGTAACTCGTTGGAGTACCTACAGCACGCGAACCGCTCACGTTGGCCAAATCTAGTCCCCTTCCGCCGGACATCTTTCCACTACCTTCCTCGGTGTGTATCCCACACTGTCTCCGCACCCAGTTGGACGAATCTGAGGTAACTATCTGATGACGTAGTATAAAGGCATGGAGGAGTTTGCCGAGGGACTTGGTAGAACTGGTGGCCTGTGTATAGGTTACATCATTGGTTAGAAATCTTCTCCGACTCTATTGCATTCGCTTTCCCGCATCCAGCTTTTACTATTCCGTCCGGATTAATTTTATTCACATTCTCCTATGCCCTTCTGTTTGCGTTTTGCCTCATATTCCTCGCCATTATGATTTATTTATTATCCTATATGGCTGTGAAACCTGGCCCATCAGGTCGACAGACATAAAGAGGTTCGTCGTATTCGATCATCGCTGCCTTCGCAGGTTAGCTCATGTCTGGTGGGAGCACCGCGTGAGCAATGAGCGTGTTCGACGTCGTGTATTTAGTGCAGGAAGAGCGAGCGAACCGCTCAGCACCATGCTCCGATGGCTGGGCCACATGTTGCGCATGCCAGCACACCGACCCCCGCGACGTGCATTGTTTGCGCGTTGTGGGTGCGGTTGGAAGAGGTGGAGGGGAGGCCAGGTGATGACTTGGTCGAGAGAAATGAAAACCCTCACTTCGAAGTTGGCGTCGGTTGGTGCATCCCGACTGCCTGGCTGGGGTCCTAAGGACGGTGAACACGTTTGGTTGGACACACTTGCTGATATGGCTAGGAGCCGGCCCCAATGGCGCTTGTGTTGTGAGTTCCTTTGTCCATCCCCCTCCTGTTTAGCATCCACCTCCAATCACGATCTCAATCGTTAGGCATAATATGACTTTCTTTTACGGCAGCCAGCTGTTAGCTCTCCGGAACGATGTCCATCCGTTACTGGAGACTCAGCAGGCGTGCCACTGTTTGTTTTCCTTTTTTGTCTTTTGTATTGCGGCACAATAGCTGAGGTGTTTTCCACCTCCAGCTAACGTGTAATGATGATGATGGTGATGATTATCCTGACAATGCGAGTCGTAACAACTGTTGCGCTTCAGTACTCAGATTATAATTGTTTGACTAAATTGAACTGAGGCACTTTGATTCTGAATGTTTGCCTAGAGAATTTAGGTTTCACACCAGACTCCCTTATCCTCTTGCTATTATTCGCCGATACGGTCATTATGGCTGTGTGCCACCAAATCACCAGTACACTATATTGATGATGTACTACTATTAATGTGATAACTTCAGAACTTGTTTGTTTGAGTTTGTGATTTCAACATTGTTCCTTTTATGCTTTTTGTGCTTCTTGGTTGCGCTTTTTGGATTTTCTCTCAACTTCCTGCTAATTTAATGCCTGTTGTTTTTATCCACCAGTTCCAATCCCACTAATGACGTTACCGATAATGGTCATCAGGGAGTGTTGCTGAACCTGCAGAAACCATCTCATCTTTCTTTCGTTTCCACTTTAGGCAGCTGCCGAAGCTCGGCGCCTTGCAGAGGAAGCTGAGCGCGAACGAATCGAGTACGAAAAATTGAAGTCGGATTTCATCATTGAGGAGGAGGGAATTGAGGTAGCCGAACGTAGCTGCAAGGCAGAAGAAGAATTTAACGCGCGATTCATTTCCTTCATCCGGGATGCCAAAGTGATTCCGATTGAACACTTAGCGCTGGAATTCAACCTCAAGACAGAAGTAAATTTCTTATCATATTTTTACTGGCACAGACCCTTTTACTGACGCCTTATCGTTGTGAACCACATCAAACTACCTTGCAACCGTGAGTAATCTCTAGTCGTGTATTGTTCTTCCCTCACAGGTTATCATTGATCCCAAGTACTTCTTAACGGCACACAGCAGTCGGTGCCTATTCTTTGTTCCAATTACCCTTGCTGACAAACACTCACCACCTGTTCTATTAACCTGCTTTCTGTGGCTTATTTGGATTTTTTTCATTTCGATTTAGTCCCCAGACTATAGTCCGAGCACCGAAGTGCACCGTATCCACTTGTCATGATTCTAGCAGCCATGAGGTTGGCAAAATATAGAAGCAATCATAAGCTTGGCTACCGCAATGAACCCAGAGAGAACGCAACGTGCGGCAGAGTTTATCTCAGAAATATCGATCACACTCGTTCAAACTAAACGGAGCAATAATTCATCCGAAAAATAGGAAACGTAGGGCGAACTCAAACAACATACGAATGCGCGTTTTCATGATGACAACGAGAAACGTAATTGGGTTAACGAAACATTAATGAGAACCAGTTCCTAAGAATGGTAAGCACATACAAGATATTTTGGGGTAAATACCACCACACTATCTTCTCCATGTAAAAGACCTTGTACTCCACTAGGCGGACCAAAGCCCTTGAAAAACGGATAGATTAGTCTAGCTGTTCAGCTGCTCGGTTGACGACGCATGCATAGAACTCTCAGGTGGCAATTGTACAGTGTCAGCGGGGAGAAAAGCCCCATTATTCGCCTCCAAACGATCGGATTCATATGATTGAGAAGTGGGTGAGACGAGCGAACCCTCATGACGTACCGAGATCCAGCCGCTGTCACCTAATGTGAAATGTGCAATGGTCCAGAATCAAGGAAGTCGGTCGATGAGCTTAAGCATTACGAGCAATACGGCAGTCCTACACGCCAGCACAAATTGGCAAATTCCATCCGATCGTTTCACAAGTGGCACCCACTTGAGCTCTGTTCTTGTCATTTCATATCTATATCTACTCGGGGTCAGCGATTTGGAGCTGTCGATGCGAGCAAGCAAGAGGTCGGTCTAGGTTCACTGCTTACTCGCCAGCTACCACCATAGTTGCTGCTATACGATCTTACTGCATTTACTTTGCCGGGAGTTATTGCTCGCGAGAAATGGGCGATCATCTTCACATGGATGTTGCAACCGCTCACCGTTATCTTTACGGGAGCCTGCACCATTTTGGCCACCCAGATGCACCTCATCATTGAACAGTTTTCCGACTTATGTGTTCAGATCACCACTCAGCACTACAGTACCCGTACTGCATCTGTGTCGAAGTAACTCGTTCAGTTGGGGATGGAAGTCACCGACTCGGCGCTATACTCTGCGGGGTGTATGCAGCGATGACAAGCAGGCACCTATTTACCCCACGCGACTTCGAAGCTTTGAGCGAGTCAGGTACTCTGACGGCGCCTATTTGGTTGCTGACTGGGGTCCATTCGACCAACGCGGTATTTGCCCCGCACCTCAGAGGAATGACCACGCTGGCTTTACCGGCATTCGAAGCTGCATTATCACCGTATAGACACAGTGAGAAAGTGCTGCTATTGTCACATGAAAAGGATTGCTGGGTGCTTAAAGAGCTGGAGTCTTGCAAGCAGGTTCCCGATAAGTCTTGCATATCGATCTATAGGATGTCTTGTCTTTTGATCGATTTGCAGCGGAGTGCGTACGTTGAGGTATATCAGTCTTGACTAGGACCATGGACTTCAAATGGATTCGGACGATCAGAGGTTGTCAGCTTGGTCTAACATGGATTTCTCGACTGCACCAGTGACGCTGTGCGATTTTGTTTGCCCTGGACCTAGAAGCAGTAAGCAACTGTCGAAACTACATTATGGGAGCCGGGACTTGTGTTTTCAATTCAAGAGGATAAAAAGGAATTCGCAACGTGCTGATACGAATGAAAATGCATAACTGGGGAAATAAGAAGACGAGAATTTCCGAGTAGTAGCGTCCTCACCTTCAGCAGATAAGGCGCCGTTGATCGTCCTCTGCGACTGCCATGACATCAAGAAATTGTTTGAAGACAGAGTCATTATCAGGTTGCCCAGGTCTAGACAGGAGACCGATTATGCTTCCCAACCAACGCATTTGGTTCAAAAACCTGATCGCGAGGCAGCTGGCGTTTAACAGATCTTAAATGGTTATATTCTAAGGGCTAGGTATCCATCTTCGCTCCAGCCTCCGACCTGGAGGACCAGAAGACTGAGTTTGTCTGGTCTGTAACCTTTTACCAACTTGATATGCGTGAGTCTGAAGGCGGAAGGATCACCAACCAGCAAAACTCGTTGGATCATTGAGACACGCGAATCCCTGTATCACGTTAACGTCCAGTCTCATCGCGAGGATTGTAACTCAACTCATAGTGTTTAACGGCTTGCTCCATGGTCACTAGGCCAGAGTTCTGAATACTGTATTATAGAGCATGTAGAAATGAATTCTGTACAACTGTTTCGAAATATGGTGAAAAACGTCATAAAGATTGTCAGCCCTGAATATCGTTATCGTTCTCATGTAACATTTAAAATATCTGACTCACAGTATTGCAGGACTCACAAATGTGACATATCATCGTAACTGTGCAATCATTTTCTGAATCGGATAGTGATAAAATATACATCTAACAACATTTTGAACTGGTGCACAGTTGTTGCCTCCATCACATGTTCAGGCCAACTGTTCCAAATATTTATCACTCCGTTCGAAGCACAATGGGTGGGGAACACGCTTCACATCCGGCACGACAAGTTTGTACCTGTGTCCGCGTGTGCTGCATGGACCGCGTAAGTGCAGCATTGGCCTCAGCATGGGGAAGTCACCGAGATGTAGAATACGGTAGGTCATAATGAGGTCGACTCGTATCCGACGGTAGGACAAGGTGTAGAGTCCTGGTTTCTCGCATTGGTCTTCATACCCCAAACCAAGTAAAGTCGAGGTGAGCCTAGTAGCAACGTGTTGGACCCGTTCGACCTTTTGTGCCTCGCCTCGGGTAATCGGAAACTAGACGGGGAACCGTACTCTAGCATTGGTCTAATGATGGAAGAGAAGAGGCGAGTGGCAACCTCATCAGACTATGTGCCGAAGCTACGTTTGAGCGCCCAAAGCATGCGCAGTCCGTTACGATATAGCCTGTTCGTGTTGTCCACGGACTTCAAATCGTAGCGCGAGAGTACACCTAGATCCTTCACGGAGGGTGTGGGATATAGCGGTTGGCCGTCAAGGGTGTAGGTTCGGCCGTCAGTACCTTTCTCCAGGCTCATAAATACAGACTTGGCTGGGTTGACCGAGAGATGGACTTCTGCAGACCATGTGGATAGGCGGTTGAGGTCTTGCTGAAGTACTTCACGGTCATCGGGAGCGTCAATTTCTCTCCAAATCTTCATGTCGTCCACAAACAAGGCACACGGCGACCGGAGAAGCTGCGGTAGATCGTTGATGTGGATCAGGAACAGAGTGGGCTCCAGCACAGTGTTTTGAGGCACGCCATTTGTAGAGAAATACCAGTCAGTTAGATGGTCGTCGACATGTACCCTGCACTTTCGTCCAACAAGAAAGTCGCGTATCCACGGGTGCAGTAAGCCACCGACACCACACATCCTGTGTTTGTGAAGGAGAACATCATGGTTGACCTTGTCGAACCCTTTACTGAAATCGGTGAATATCACGTCTACAGACTTTCCCTTGCTTATTGCCTTCAACCACTTGTGCCTCGTCACACGTAAGTTTATGATGCATGAGCGGCCTTGCTGTGTGGGCATCAGGACCTCTTTTGACTGTAGCAATTGCGATAATCCTTTTTGTGCAATTTTCTCAGCAACCTTTGCCAAAATAGGTGTCAGACAAATTGGCCTGTAGTTGTGTACTTTGCTAGGGTCTCCGCCTTTCGGAATAGGCTTCACCACCGAACATATTCAGTCAACCGGCAACGAACCTTCGGACAGCGACCAGTTGAAAATGTCAGTCACAACAGGAGAGATGATGATCGAAACTGACTTGAGAACCAGTGGATGAAGCCCATCAGGTCCGGCAGGTTTGGTGCCGTCAAGGTTGGCGAGTAGTTGATATACCTCTTCAACATCGCTATCTAGACTGTTGAGTTCGGTAAAAGCGGTACACGTCGAACTCGGAACAGACACCTGGTCATTTCCAAATACAGAAGCGAAGTGCGTCGCCGACGCGAACGCACATCCAGTGCTGGAGGTTGAGGGCTGTCCATTCGTGCACTGGCACTTCACCTGTCGGCTGCAGGCGTCGCTTCACGTAAGCAAAGATTCTCTTTGGTGCGGTCTTCACGGCGATTGCGAGCTGCACTTCAAAATGTCGGCGCTTATTCCTTTTGTGCACTGTTGCAGAGGTTCCGCTGACTTTTATACCCTTCGTAATCATTGGCAGAGCCAGAGAGGAGGAATTTGTCCCACAGTCTGCGCCGCCTCCGGACCAGATTTCCATACTCCTTGTCCAACCAATGAGGCTTAATCGGTCCAAAATTCTTACATTTCAGTGGCACAACTTGTGAACACAATGATGTCAATCCCTATTTTATACTTATCCAACAGTCTTCCCCAGATGCGGCTTGTGACAGAGACCAATCCATTTGGCTCGCGGCTCGAGCTAGACCATCCAAACCCGTTTTCCAGTACTTGTAAGCTAGTTCCAGCGGACGTGAATACGACAGAGGTAATTGCATATCAGCTATGAGCACTGCGTGGTCGCTTGTAGCCAGAAGCTCCAGGATCCGAACGTCACGCACTCGTTGTTCGTAGCTCGTTAACATTAGGTCGAGACAGGACGGGGTTGAGCGTGTTGTTTTGCGTGTTGGCTGGCATGTGTGTTGCGATGCACCTCTTTCAAGTACCAAATCCACGAACTTTGCTTCAACCTCACTATGTCTAGGCATCAAATGCACATCAGGCCATCGTCTTCGAGGACAGTTACAATCGCCCATAAATAGAAAGTGTGGACGACTCATGTGGGTTCGAAGATGGGGCAGCCAATCCAAACAACGACTCAGGAGGCTGCAATAAACTGCGCCCACAAGTAGTTCTCCGCGCCTGAGGCGGATGGAGCACCACAGTAGCTCACACAAACCATCGTCACTTCGGTAGGTGCTCACAAGTCTCCAACGCAGTGAAGACCGGATGTAAAGCAAGATACCACCACGGGCATTTGTTAGTCTATCGCATCTAAAGCACGATTAACCGTTGAGTTCAAGTTTCTGGGTGTATAACTCTGAATGCAGCCATGTCTCTGCGAGTCTCACTACGTCTGGCCGCTCAGACGCAAGGAAATATCAAAGCTCCTCGCGTCTTGTTCATAACACTGCAAACGTTGGTGAAGGTTACTCGCAGGTCGCAGCAGGAACCGCCGAGCGTGCTTGAAGTGTGAGCAACCTGTTTATCCCACTTCGCAGATTGTTGGAAACCACCCGAAAATTTACGATACGAAGATTTGTTTCCCCTTCACCAGTACGTCTTTTCAGCTCAACCATCGTAATGAGGCTGGACCTTACCGTGGTGCGATGCTTTGTGTGCCTCTGTGGTCCATTGAGCTATGCTGGGTGGTGCTTTTTTGCACCTTCAGAGCCACTCATACCTGATTGGTCAATGGTTAGAGACCAGACAAACTCAGTCTCCTGGTGCTCCAAGTTGGGGGTTGGAATGAGGATGGCTCGTTATTCCTTAAAACAGACTCCTTGTAGCCCAACTCCAGACCCGCTACCTTGCGGTAAGGTTTTTGAACCAAAGGCTTTGGTTATGAACCCTAATCCTTCTCCTGTCTAGACCTGGGCAACCTGAGAGTATCCTGCCCACGCAGTACAACGAATTTCTCTCCAAACAGTTTCGTGATGCTCTGGCCACCGCAGAAGATAATCAACGGTGCCCTATCTGCTGCATCGAGCAGGGTGGATAGGGGTTTGGATGCTGCTGCTCAAGCCTACCCATCTTCATATACCCCCTTTTACGCTTTTTCACTCTTGCCGTCCCGTTCCAACTTCACTATTATCCCCTCAATTTTCAACCCCCTGATTCTAGGCCCTCCTCCAACCTGCTTTGCTAGGCGTTTATCTTCTAATTTCAATTCACATGCAAACGCGGAGCGTCAGTTCTCTCCTGTCGACAAGCCCATGTCCAACCAAGCGGTCAAGCCCTGTTCATCGGCTTCCATTTGGAGCCCTCGATCCTCCTTCAGATTGGCATGCCTCAATGTACGCACATTGTTACAGCTCGGTCAACCGGCAACGCTTGCCCGAACTTGAGAGACCCTCTCCATCGATATCTGCCCCTTATCGGAGATGCACATGCAAGACTCGAGCTCTGTGCTCACTCTTCTATCCCTTTCAGGTGACACCAGCAGTATTTTCTCATTGCGCCTATCCGGTGACGATGCAGCTTCGAGCACCGGCCAAGCTGGTGTTGGCATTGCCCTGAGTCCCCGGGCTGAAGCTGCTCTGGTTGTTTGCATCCCAGTCAGTAGCCGGATGTGTGCGGTCCGATTGGTTGGCTCGTTCAAAGCTTCGAAGTCGCGCGGGACTACTAGGTGTCTATTCATCATTGCTGCCTATGCACCGACAAATTCTAGCGATGACTCGGTAAAAGACGACTTCTATCGTCAACTGAACAAGCTCCTTAGCCACAGACGAAGCTCAGACACTGTAGTGCTGGCGGGGATCTGAACGCTCAAGTTGGAAAATTATCTACTGATGAACTGCATCTTGGCGGCCAACATGGTGTAGGCTCCCGTAATGATAACAGTGAGCGGTTACTTCATTTGTGTGTAGATGCTTGCTTATTTCTTGCGAGCACTAATTTCCGACACAGCACCCGCCGGAGGGTGACTTGGCGCCCACCAGCCTCGAACCAGCTATGGATGTAAATCGGTCACATTGCGATAACTTACCGCTGGAGAGGCTGCATCCAGAATTGTCGCTCGATTTGGAGCACATGTGTGGACACCGACCATGCACTTGTATGTGCTGACCTGCGGATGCGTTTTGGCGGACGCCCACGACGACGGTGTAAGCGCATTGACACCAGCCAACTGACGAAGCCAGCTGTTCTGAATGCCTATTAGACTACGCTGACATGCGAGTTGAGTAAGCGCTCACTGGAGACAATTGAAGGTCACTGGTCACATGTTCACCAACCCTTACTAGCAGCAGGCAAACCCGAATGTCTAACAGCGAACATTGACATTGGGCCTCTTCGCGGTCTCTAGAACGTATCGATGCTCGCCGGCATATTCCGGCTGGAAGCGAACACAAAGAAACTCGCAAAGTGCTCCGGGCAAAACTCCGTGCTAGCCTGAAGAGACCGCGAATCCTGGTGGTCTCTTCGTGCATCAGAGATGGAAGTAGCCGCTGCCTTTGGTAACTATCGAACGTTATTCCGTCTAATACGGGAAACGGGCAGCAGGCGACCTGGTGTTAGTGAACCAATTTACGGCGATAGTGGACAGCCTAACCACAATTTGTCAAAACGTTTGGAGCGTTGGGCTGAGCATTTTGAAAAGCAATTTAATCGGCCGGAATTATTCGATTCCTCACCGGCCAGTGATCGCCCTGCTCCGTGGGTTGTGCCTTAGGAACCGCCCTCTCTCTCTGAAGTCGGACATGAGATCGGACTGTTGAAGTTGCATAAAGCCGTGGGACCAGATGATCTTCATCCAGCCCTCTTCAAATTCGGGGGACCTGCTCTTGTGGATGATTTACACGAGTTACTATTCAAACTGTGGGAGCAGGAAACTGTCCCTACCGATTAGAGCCGCTCCGTTATTGTTCCCATCTTCAAAGAAGGCTCGCGCTCGGAATGCGGCAGCCATAGAGGAATCAGTCTGATCCCATCGCCACCAAATCACTTGCATCTGTAGTCCTTCACAGAGTGACTGGCGCTCATGAAAGCCGGATTCGTGAGGAGTAAGCCGGGTTTCGTCGGGGTTATGGCTGCATCGACGACATCTTCAATTCGCGTCAATTGTTGTATCACCGTCACACATATTGGCGGCCCACCGTAGTCGTGTTCCTCGACATCAAAGGTGCCTTCAATTCGGTTGGTCGATGTGCCCTTTGGGACTGTCTATTCAGAAAAGGTGTGCCCGGGAAATATGTGAATATTATCCGAATATTATACGCGCGTAGTTCAGGCAGAGTGAGGGCTTACGGTAAGCTGTCGCCGCCCTTCAGTATCTCCAGCGGTGTGAGACAAGGATGCCCGTTGTCACATTTCCTCTTCAACTTCGCTATTGACGTAGCCATGGAGATTGCATTTACAGGACATGACTTAGAAGGTGTGTAGCTACTCCCAGGAGAACGACTTCTTGACTTGGAGTATGCAGACGACATTGCCCTCATCTGTGACAGTTTTCAGACGTGCCAAGCTGCACTGGACAGATTAGCGCTGGCTGTCACCCGCTTCGGGCTTTGCTTTGCACCATAGAAGTGCAAAGCTTTCCTCCAAGATTGGCAGGGATCGCCTCCTACGCTGACCCATTGGTGGGGATCAGCTAGAAATCGTTCAGCAATTCAACTACCTGGGAAGTTGTATCAGCACCCTTGGGATCGAAAACGAGGTCACAAACCGTATAGCAACAGCTCGAAGTGCTTTTGCTAATCTTCGCCACCTATGGCGCCGGCGCAACGTCACTCTTGCCCCGAAGGGTAGAGTGTACAATGCAGCGTTACTTTCGACCTTACTGTATGGCTGCGAAACCTGGTCCCTTAGATAAGCAGACATAAGGAGGCTAGTTACGTTGGACCACCGGTGCCTTCACAGTTTGGCTCACATCTGGTGGGAACACCGGGTGAGCAGCAAGCATGTTTGACGTCTTGTTTATGGCACAGGAAAAGGAAATGAGCCGCTCAGCACCATTGTTTCACGCACCAGGCTCCGATGGTTCGGCCACGTGTTACGCATGCCAGCGCACCGACTTCCAAGACCTGCGTTGTTTGCTCGCCGGTGGTGTGGATGGAAGAAGAGGTGGGGTGGCCAAGCGATGACTTGGTCCAGAGGAATGAAGGCCCTCATTTCTGAGCTGGCCTCGGTTGGAACGTCTCGGCTCCCTGGTTGGGGTCCGAAGGACGATGAACACGTTTGGTTGGACACACTTGCTGATATGGCTAGGAGCCGAACTCAGTGGCGTTCGTGCTGTGAGTTTCTTTGTCCCTCCCTATCCCCTTTAGCCTCCCTCTCCAACCACGATCTCATTTCGTAGCATAATATAATTTTACATCATAATTTTTCTTGTCGCCTAATAGCCGGCTGGTAGCTTTCCGGAACGATGCTGGTAGCCCAGCCTACATGCAACTGTTTTTTTTCTTTCATATATTGCGGCACAGTAGCTGAGGTGTTTTTGCACCTCTTGCTAACGTGTATAATTACTTTTCAGTTCAGTGATGGCTGACTTGAGCCGCTCCCTGTATACTGGGTCCATGTCTGGACGAATATGGATCTTCATACCTTTCAGCCTACTTAGGCGGGACATGATCAGTCTTGGACTTTCTTCGTCCACGAAAGTGATTCTCATAGGCCGATTTTGTTGATCACCTTGCTTTCGAAGACGGGTAACTTGCCTCACTTTTACCGAGTCCTCACCAGCCTCGAGGAGTCTGTCAGTTAGACTCTTTAAAAGCTCGACATTGTGATCGTAGCGCACTTGAGGTGATGGATCACTGGACGCCGGCGCGTGGAAGATCAAGAGGTTATAACGCCTCTGGTTGGACGAGGTTGACCTTGCAGGGTGAACTATATTACCGGCTTCACGTGGCGAGTAACGCTTAACACATTGGTGAATGATTCACTGCTGAGTCTTATAGTACTCTCCATGTACTTAACCCCGCTTCATTTGGTGCAACGATTCACTTTCAGTTTTGTGTCTGCTATTTCGATCGTGCGGACGTTATCCGCATTGGGAACTTTCGATGATTCTTTCTCTCAGCACTCTGAGAGAGAGCAACTGCTAAACATTGTTTTTACTGCCACACACGCATGTCACAGTTTGGCTGTCGCTGATCTTCATACTCTTTGGTTGACATCCTTGTGCTCCACTCACGGTGGAAGTCTCTAGATGCTTTCCGCCCAAAGTTTTCATATCAGTGCCCGTGGTTGATCACAGGGGTTGTAGTTCGCAGCCCATGTTGGCGCATCTCACCAGCTTATAGATTATCGAGAGCAAATGGACGGACCCGACTTCAACCCATCCAGATACATGTACGATCAGCGTTTTGAATTCCTTCTGTGCAGCTGATGTGATGGTCAGAAATTTCCTCCCAACTTTAAGGCTTTTTTCGGCACCTAATGTGTGGACAATATGTCACGTCTTAGTTTCTTTTTGAACATGGTAAGTACGTCATCAGCACTGAGTTGGCCTTTATTTAAACATTTCAGACGTGCATCGAGCGGCTGAAAACCCTCATTGCTTCTGGTCAACTCACTGGCTTGTTGGACGATCGTGGCAAGTTCGTCTACATCACGTCCGACGAGTACGAGGCGGTGGCTCAATTCATTGAGAAACGCGGTCGTGTTACCATACGCGAGTTGGTGGAGAACGGGCCTAAACTTTTAAACCTCCGCACTTCCGGCAGGTAGTTTCCGTATGTGTGTACGTGTGCTAACTTTCCTGCCTTACTCACAAACTGTAACCTTTTCTTGCTTGATGTGTTATTTTGAAATATATCTTTCCCACTGCCCCGTTTTTGTACACTGTAACAACAAATCCAGCGATCGGGGAGTATGAAAGCCAACTTATCATTGTGTCGAGATCTGAATGTCCGAATCTGCATGTCTTCTGTGTCTACCTAGTTATACCGGATCCTACCACCATGGGTGACCTCGACCTCCCCAAAATATTAACCAGATCGACAGAGCAGTCACCAACGAGGTGCAATCTTTGAACACCTGCGGTGGTATGTTATTGGGTCCGGAGATCTTGTTGTGTTTCAACGGAGCGACTTCATGTGGAATCCCTTCAAAAATGGCAAGTGTGACATTATTGCCTGATCAGACTTCGGTTGATTTAGCAGCCCAACGATCTGGTCCACTCTTGCTATCTTCATCTATTGCTTCATTGATCCATTACTTTCTTGGGCTCGTGCTCATCTATTCAAAATCACAGTTTCTCCGCCTCACGCAGCGGTTGCAGCTCTCTAACACCCGGTCACTACTGTGTCTTATTGTTAGATTCCTGCCTGGAGCGCTCGGACTGGATACACAATTAGAAATGTGCGTGCTTCAATCGAACCAACCGACACTTCAGAGACCCACCCGCTGCAGTCACCTAAGACCACTGCTGACTGGTGTCTACTTGCAGACTCCATGGGTAATCATTTAGAATTGAGCCTGCAGCAATTATGTCTCGTTGTTCAGGTGTTTACCACCGGTAGCTTTGAATCGTATAGTCCTCTGCTACATTTAGTTGGCTGACGTCTCCGGGTGATTCTAGGACGTCGGGACATTATGCAGCTTTGTACAGCGTCGGTTGGTCTGATTGAAATACTGCTTTGGTCCCCCTGGGTAATGAAGCAATGCTTAGCCAGGTGTCGTCCAATTGACAAGAATTTCTAGTTTACGCATGACCATCGTTTGATTCCTAGACTGCTTAATCATATTTTGTGGTGCAGTGAGTGCAATTAGGATGACGCTATCGTTGAACCTCTGGTGCATTCAAACGAACACAAGCCATTCACTTCGGACAATGTTTCATTTCTCTAGAGCAGGGTCGGCTTGCAAAAAGATTATACGCAATTTGAACATGGTCACATGCAATATCCACCTAGTAATTCACGGCCTACCTCTGCCCCTATCTCCCCTTAGCACCAGGCGCTAGTGCATGGCTGAAATTTAGGATCTCTTAATCTTGTGAACACCTTGACCCGGGTAACAAGTAATCCACTGCGCCAACGTTTTTTCCTGTGCAGGAAACGACTTTTCTACGTGGTGTTGCTTTCTTATCTACAGGCATTAGTGACGATTCTAACCTTTTCTTTCGCCATTCTCTTATTTGCTTTTCATTTACGCTGTAATGGCATGTAGTCATACAATTATTAGACTGTTCGACAAACTCGATAACTTGCAATTTAAAGCCAGCAGCATATGCGCATCGTTTCTGTTGAGGCCATTTTTCACGTTTCCACTGCTTTGGAGATCCACGAAATGAAAGCACATTCGCTCCCAGCTGGATCATGTGATATCGCGTTAGCGCTGTTTTGGGCAGCGAATCAGAAGCGCTTGTACCTTACGGTTACCACAACTGACCAATAGTAGAGCCGGTTTTGCTTGAACACGTTCAAGTGACAGGAGGTAGTGATGATGTCAAAATTGTGGAGAAACGCTTTCGTTTCTCTTATTACTGATTGTTTGTGTCGACTAATATAGGGACTTACGGCTTTGGTCACATTTGATATTGCGAGGTTATACTGTCAGTCTGTCCATGAATTGGCTTATATTCGATAGTATACGGTAGAATGCACTGTCCATGTTCAGTGATTACACGGCTGTTTTTATCGGCGCTGATTATTTTAGTTAGAGGTGATCTACTTTTACTTTGCTCGTAGTACATTTTAAACCTATAATACAATTTCTAGCTTTGTCGAACCCCAATAAGCGTGCCACTGGGATCAGTTATACTTGGGACTTCCATACCGGACAGCCTGTTTTCTCTTACTGCTCGTCCACTGGAGGTGATCTTTTCTGCGTGTTTCAAGCGTTGCTTATTGGTAATTTTCAGCTCATAATGTTTACTTGTGATCGCCCGTTCCTGTCTTCTTTCTCAATTCCTTGGATAAGAACTTGTGAAAGTCGTTTTCGTCTTATCGTTGTTTGTGAGAGAGATTTCCTGTGGCTGTTATGTCAGGACAACTCTACACAAAAATTTGCCATGCAGCACGGATTTAACCTGAGCCGGTCGTGCTCTACGTATCTACGATTGTTCTAGACGGAATCTATATTGCTGGCACAACTGTTGATACCGCCAATGTAGATTTCTCAGTGGCATTTGACAGTTCTGCTCGTCCCACTCTACGTCACAGTCAGAAGGCCTATCGGGTCAATGCTTTAGTTATTGGTTGGGTGAACGAATTCTACCGCCAGCCTTATCTAGATGTGAGAGTTCGTGGCACCTAATCCGATCCACTAGAAATCAAGTATGATTCACCACACGGCTCATCACTTGGAACACGCGTATTCCTAACCCCAGTAATTAGTCTCGTGATTGTGCAAATCTCAAATGTTATACTCGGCTAACGATCTATTGAATTCATGCAGACATTACCTTTCAGCAATTTTACGAGTGCAAGAACGAACAACATTTGTGCGGGATAACCTGAATTCAGATTATTTCGTGTCTTCTCAATTAGCCGTTTACAGCAACATCGTCGGAAGAGTAAAGGAATACAATTGAAAAGAGAATCAACGAAACAAAAATTGTAGGTCATCGCCTTCATCTTATCAGGGCCAGGTAAGACTGGCCATAAGTTTGAGTTGTTTGCAAACAGTAGGTTTCATTCGCTGGGTTGCGGAGGCTTCAGCGAAATGAAGAAAGCTCGCGTGAGGCTTATCCAAGTTGGATTCATGGAACAGCTTCCTGGTTTGAGGTAACAACACGAGTTCAGCTGCGTAGTAGCATTTTTTGTGGCTTGGCCTAATCGGTAGCAGAATCTTCTGTCGTTCTGTTCCCCTTTGTATGGTAGCGTGATGAAGACTTTTTTCTTTGGGACCTCCATTCGCCTTTCTTTATTAGCAACTTCGATCAATTGGTTCGGATAGCCGTTATTGCGTAGGGTAGACTCGATGTATCGTATTTCAGCGTCGATTGACTTTTCACAGCATATTCGGTGTGCTCTAACAAGACAAGTTCGAACTAGGGATCCTTTATAGTTCATTGAACAGTAACTGTTGAAATGTAGCTATTGTCCGGTATAGCTTCGTTTCCAGTAAGTCAATCTTATGAATGAACCATCTCCTATCTCAAGTGCAACGTCAAGCAAATGAAGCGAATCATCTGATTCACTCTCCATAGTGTAATTGATATTAGAATGACATTTGTTTAACGTTTCCGAAAGGACTTTCGCTTGATGGACAGTGTCAACTACAACAAAATTGTCGTCGATATACCTTGTGTAAAAGTGTGTTGCTCCAATGACTTCGCGTAATAAGTTATTCTCTGGACTACTCACAAAGATGTCAGCTAGAATCGGTCCGAGATGACTGCCCATCGCAACGCCTGCATTTAGACGACAGATGTTTCCATCAAAGCAAAACTGGACGTCTTTCGTGCAAATACTAAGGTCTTCTCTTGATGTGCAGGCAGACCAACTTTGTCCTCATGTATATTTATGATGTTCAAGGTCTCCTCCAAAGGAACGTTCGTGAAAAGGGAACAGACGTCAAAGGATACCATGCGTTTATCTTGAATATTCAGGCGCCGAACTTTGTCAACAAACTCAAAAGTGTCTTTTAGACTGTGCACCGCTAGCTCAGAACCTATAGGCTCGAGTCGCTTTGCTAACCATCGTGTCAGTTTCTGGTGCGGCACCGCAACCATTGAGAATAGGACGCAGTAAAACCCGTTCTTTGCGTTTTTTTTGTCAATTCATACATACGAGGAAGTCTTGAGCCTCAGAGGCGGAGTTCCGCCATAGTTTTTTGCGTCGATTAATTTCTCTTTGTGTAGCCTACGTAGCTCATGCACTATCGAATTTTCTACTATTTCCGTTCTGTCTCGCGCTGTCAGATCCCTGACGAATCCACCCTCATTCGTGAGCACCGATTGCATGTTTTGAATATGGTCCCTTTTACTCATGAGGACAACCCCCAGTGCTCTTGCCAATTCTCAGTATCAAAACATTCTCATTTCGGCGTAGCTGTTGCAACGAACCGAAATGTTCCTTCGTGATAAACCTTAAATTTCAGCCTCTGTGATGCAAAATCCGTTAGCTAAGTCCACTGCCTTGGCTTTAAGCCAACTACTGCGGTTTGCTCTTAAACCTGTTAGACCAGAAAGCTGCTCTTGCAGATGTTCAAGCTGTGCTTCCATCCCTATATAGTCACATTTCTCAGGGGGAACGGAGAATTTGAAACTCAGCGATAGCACTTCAATTTGGAGGCGACTTTCCCCCTTACGTTGGACAAATTCACCACATGTGGGTTAGATGGGACTTGGTCATACAAACGCTAGCAGGCAACGAGTCCAAAATTTACTGTCAGGTTGACAATCCGGTTTAACCTGAAGCTGTCAGTGTATTACTGGTTCCCTTATTGATCCCCTTTTCAATTGCATTCCTTTACTCCTCCCACGATTTGTCTGTAAACGGTTGATTTTGAAGACACGAAATAATCTGAATTCAAGTTATCCCGCACAAATGTTGTTCGTTCTTGCTCTCTTAAAATATGTAGTATTTTGCAGATTATCAACTCAGCAGATGTTCGCATATCACTTCAAAGGGACTTAGATAGGGCTTACAAACGATCGGCTGAAATTGTGCTCCATTTCTACGCTAACCGGCGCATAGTTTCGCGTCTACGCTTTCAGACAACACATGAGCAACAGTTAGGCCCTCAACTTATACAATGCGCTTCTCTTAAACGTCTTCTTAGTGTGCTCATACAATATGGCATTTGCTGTTCATGGCCGTATGAGAAACACCGAAAAATGCAATAATCACAATCTCTCACGAACGACGTTTGAGCAGTTCAAATTTTCATATTCCTGCTCATTCTTAGCGCTTACCTGAGACCACCTATTTAGTACGCTATGTCCGGCAGCACTTCAAGAAGCACGGTCTCAATGAACATACTACGAGACTTTATCTGGCCGTTGTAAATTATCGTTTAGTCGAGGATGCTCTATACATCCAGGCAGATTTAATTCCACCGCTTGAATTCGCATCACCATAAAACTTGACGTTACAGGAATCGATTTTTCTTAAATTCATTTTAACATTTTATTTGTAGACTAGGACAATCGCGTTTATCTGCATGCGGGTGTTCAGCTCATTAGTGACGGATCTTGGTTGAATGGACTCATTCACTCCGTTAATACATTACCGCTCTACTGTTGCCTGCTCCCTATACATACGTATAAATAAGGATATTATAGTGACTAATAACAGTAGGTTTTCGTTATTCTTGCTAACTCTGTCCCGGCAAAAATTGTGGATATTTGATCAAATCTCTGCACACTATCCGCTGTGGTTTATGCACGCTTTTCACTTTTTGTCCTGATAAGTCACCGTGGTCAGTACTGGATGCGTCAAGTTATATCGGTAGCACCAACCATAGTTTAGTTAGGCTTTAATCGTGTCATTGGGTATAAAGCTGGCCTGACTTATAAATCAGGAAGACCTGAATTCTCTGAATGGGTCTCCTTGCAGAGATTGTCAGCTGAATCGAGGCCATCGGTTTGTACTTCTGACGTTCCATTATTCAAATAGTTCACATTTCGTCATTTACTTGTTCATCAGTTTCTAATTCTCCAAACTAGGGATTCTGTGGATTTTGTTTCTGTACTTAAATGAACATTGAGTTAACTGTGAAATGATCACGGATTCTAAATAGGCTGACTGAATGTAAGTACCAGAATACAAGTACAAGAATCTGCAGCGCTGGGGAACACGAATATTATTTTTCTGATTTGAGCTAGGATAGCTAGTTTTCCGTTTCACCTATGATTATAATTCTGATTTTTGGTGTACTACCATAGTGACAAAAAACGATTCCCGTCCCACGCATCCTCATTTTTATGTCTACTGCAACATGCATTACCATGGCCTTCGAAATGATTTGAAACACCGGTAGTCCGGGTTGGTTGTTCAGCTGTTGACAGGTTCGCCGAGCGTGGTTGAATGGTCGCATATGTTTCGCCACCATGCCAGGTGGTATTGTCATTGCGGTGATGCGCGATGCGCAACCTCACTGATTGTACCGTCCATTCGTGATCGACGGGCAGGTGACTTTTGTGAAGGTCGTCTTCGATTTGTGCCCCGGGATCTTTGCTCACTTTCCGCCGTGACCGAAGCAGTCGCTCGAGCTGTTTGCTGCGTACCTCGTTTTGGGCTCTGCTTTCCAATTCGCCCGAGATTTTTCTTTCTGAGTTGTTGGTATGTGGGGTCGGTGTCAATGCGCATGTTGATAGAATTATTAGAGGAGAACCAAGCTTCGAGTAATTATCTCCCTTTCTCTCTACTTGAGCTGGAATCTCCATTCTCTTCCACTCGAAGCTATGTCCCTCCACATCCACATGCGCTGAGACCAGTGACGATGTGTTATGCTGTCAACAGGCTCTTTGATGTTCTTTTATCCTGGTCGATAATTTCCTTCCAGTCTGTCCTACACAGTTCTTTTCACAGTTCTCGAGATTTATTTTGTACACGACATCTGTTCATTTTTGTCCTTCCCGTGTGTCCTTTGGACTTGACAGTGTTCTCAATGTAACATTTGGCTTGTGGGCAACCATGATGTGCTGTTGTTTGAACAATCAGCCCGTCATTTCAGCTATTTTCCTCATATACAGCGAAACGATTCGCTTGCCTGTCTTTGGCATCGGATCGTTGTTTATGGGCTTGTGGTTCAGAACTGCGGATGAAGCTGCGTGAGTATCCGTTGTGCACAAATGAATTGTATAGGTGTTTCTTTTCCGGTTTCGCTTCCTCAGTACTGCGTTGTGTTTTAATTCTGCGAAATACCATCCGTACGCAACTTATGTTGTGGCGCTTTGAGTGGTTGTTGTTGAAGTTCGCAATTTGGTCCGTATGTGTGCGTTTCCTGTAAATGGATGTTTGAAGTCCACTGTCCAATCTCCTGGTCACCAACACGTCCAAGAATGGGAGCTTGTTTTCTGTCTCCAACTCCAGTGTAAACTGAATGCCCTCCATTGCATTGTTGAGAAGTTGGGCTCGTGGGCTCGTAACTTTGGGTTAATTGTTGGCAGTAGGTCTTCTTCAACTTTTGCATGACGACCTCAGCCATCAGACCTTATATTGGGGATCCCACCGGTGCCCCCTACACTTGCTCATAGATCCCTGTTGCAATTGACCTACGTCGTGAGACATAGCTGGAGAAGCTGGCAAATACTTTCGGTCGTCATATTCCCAATGTTATCTCCGCTGTTGTTCAGCCGTCCGCCAGCTGCTAGTTAACAGAATGTGAATAAAGCAGTGACTTGGTAGGAAACCATCATTTCGTCATGATCTATATGCAAATTCTTGAGTTTCTCTGCAAATTGTTGAGCGTTGTTTATGGAGTGACGCGATCCATTCGTTAGATGTTTGAGGCGCCTCCACAACTCCTTTGCCATGTTGTAGATGGGTGTGCCTGGAAGGGCAACAATTGGTCGCAACGGATCTCCCTCTTTGTGCACTTTTGGAAGTCCGTAGATTTGTATGATGTTTGTGTCATGGGGTCTCATTTTATCCCTTTCCACCTCGGTTATTTCTTTTAACCACTGGAGTTTATTCAATGTTCTGTTTATTTTGTTTGCTAAATCTGCGCACCACCGCACTGACGATGCCACCTCGAATGGTGACGAAACGTATGCGACCATTTAACCAAACTCGGCGAACCAATCAACGGCTGTTGCCATAGCCTGTTGAAAATCGACTAACACACCGGTTGGTGTGTGATTTGGTTTCCCAACTAGTTCCTACTGTATTTTCTGTCAGAGCTACCAAAGACTAGTTCAAATCCATAAACTGTCCGGCTGTGGTCGGACTTTGGGGCACAAGTCGACTCCTCCTCCTATCTGCTTATTCTTAACATCTCGCCTTTTACATGACCTGAAATATACTTTGACCATACACGGATTTTATCAGCCTCATTAAGACCACAAGAAGCCGCTCACTCGTCCTGTTTTTGCCTTTTATCTCACTTTCTGGTCCCGTGAAAGCCTCCAATGTCCTTTGGCGATAGTTCTGATGCGGGTGAAACCCAAACGCTCATCGAGGATTTTTGCTTATTTCACAGTGCCTAGGTAGTTCTATGGGTTATCTTTGAGCTATTTGCCAGCTGGGTGGTTCGGGTTTACCCCGTTTCAACAAACAGTTCGCCGGCAGCCTTCTAAAAGGTGGTGGGTTTTCACTCAACAAGCGTTCCCTCTATAAAAAGCCACAAATGTCTGTTTATCAACACTGCGACGTGGCGGTTGTGACGCTGCACAATTAGAGTCGCTGCCCCGTGAACATCGTATCCAACTCACGATTATCACTTCTCTATTCTCAGGTTTCCGACGCTATCAAACAGTCAGGAATACAGCGGCAGATTTACCAGCACAATATGCACAGCTACACATATACACCATTACATACGTATATACACTTCATACACATATATTTACTGTTATAGCAAACACGTATTTTTGTACAACTTTGATTACTCCTTGTTTTAATGCCATGATCACGTTTGTAAATGCGTGCCTCTTGTTGTCGGGGATGAGTAATTTATGTATTTATTTGATGGGCCATTTTGGATTACACGTTGTGGAATTGGATTGTGACGCGTAATCTCAATGTGGACCGCGACTAACATTGAAGTGAACGTTGGTCACTGCGATCGCTGGGACCGTAGCCGAAGCATATTGTAATTAGTTGTCACAGTGTTGTGCAGGGTTTTCGGGTGGGCAACACCTAATTTTCAGTTTATTTATTTAATTTGCCGGATGGAACTTATTTTACACTCTCCCCCGGTGTTTCACTTCCCATGTCTCCTAGACATTTTTCTATCTAGATGCTAATGAGTTTACTTCGTTTGACAGGTCAATAAGGTTTACTGACGGCTTCGGTCGATCAAATCTCCGGCCATCTGTAACTTAAAGCCTTAAGAACTAAAATTTTACTTTCAACCAGTTTCCGTTTGCTTTGGATTATAGCGACACAGTCAACAGTTCGGTAGTCCATTATCCGATAGTCCTGAACGATATGTCGATTTACAGTTGGTGTACAGAATGGCAACGCACAGGATCACAGATATTGGTAAATTCATTTTACGAAATGAAGGGAATCGATGTTGATTCATCGAATTTCCTCACGGAATGACGCACGGCTTGACATTTGTGATGATGCTGTTGGGTGGTCTGGGGTTTGTCACTTGTTCGGTTGGTTACGCTATGTATACCATCTTCTAATGGACCCTGATTTGTTGTGAAATCTGTTGTAAACTGTGTTTTGTACTCATGTTTGTATTGTTTACTGCGATTCATAACGCGACCCACTGTCCATGGTTGCCTTGTCCGACCAAGTGCGAGGTCGTCCAGCGTAACGGATGCACGGTTCGGATGAGGATCTCCTCTCCTATCTTCCTCACCGTCTTCATCTGTTTCAGATGAAAAGCAATATTGCGCCGTTTCTGTCCCATCACTGACTAGCACCGTTCGTGAGAAGACCACGTGACTTCGCCTGATTGATGGTCGATTATCCTGAAGACCGTGTTCTGGATGTGCTACTGGGCTTTCTCTCAGCGTTGTCACGGGTTTTCTCTTCAAAATATTGGGTGCTACGTTAGTTGAATTTTGTGCATTGGCGAGATGATTTGCTCTTTCCGTGCGCAAAATGTGTAGTTCTTTTATACGTGGTTCCGCACCGGTGGTCTCCGACAGCTCGGCGAAGTCATTGTTATTTGTCTAAAATGCAAATGAACGTGAGTACTATAGGCGATGAAGACAATTTCAACAGAGTTTGAAAACACGAGCTTTTTCCATGGCATTGCGCTATTTGGTCTCTTTGCAAGCGCCATAGTCTTCCTCCTTCCCAATGGTCTGATACCTTTCTAGAACACATCAGATTTGATACAACGCATGCATTCTTTGTAAACATTTCTCATTCCTGCTAAACTAACCTAATTTATAACAACGTATGTTGCATATTGTGAAGGCGATGGCACTAATGATTTCGGATATTTTAAAACAGTGTCTTTCACAGCGGATGTATCCTTGAAGAGAATAAATATTTTCTGGTGAGTTATGGAGCATGACATAACTGTGAATCTTACTGAAAATGACCTACACCGCTTATTACATAGCCATTCCTTTTATCGAATCACTCTTCCGGTATCTTGACTGCTTTCGATATTTTCCCCATATATCAGTATTATCAATCTTCCGAAGAGACGTTGTGATGATTCACCACATTAGACCCGTTTTTTCTGTGGAAACAACTGAAGAGTAAACTGAAAGCGGCAAGAGACAGCATGTTTGCTCCTTATTTGCATTCTTAGAGACTTACACGGCCCAATGAACACCACAAAGTTCGCAACGCTTGCTCCATTTTTGTTCTCCCAGTTTGTGTTATCGGCAACATTCAAAAATGATGTACCCTATTTTGGTGATTACATTTCGCAGAATTTTAAGGGAAATTATGTCGACGGTCAAGGTTCACACAATTCATTGCTTGTAACTTACTGATGTTATAAGCTACGTGAAGAGCAGGTTGTTTACGCCACTCCAGAAGAAAGAGGGAATCACTGGCTATAACTTGCAATATTCGTAAGCTCTGAGCGTGTTTTGACCGTGGACACTTAGCAAAAAACGTTTGTTAGCTGGTGCTCTAGCTTAGAAGCACTGACATCATCATCCGCAATTTAACCTGGCTGTACATGTTCAGGAGGGGGAGGCTTGGAAAAGCGCACTTTGGGCGCACACGCAGTAGGTTTAGTTTTATTGTTTATTTTCAGTAATAATCTGCTGGGATCGATATGATCGCATAGATCGATCAGTAGAGACACTCTCATATACTATACACTGTTCCAGTGTTCTCTACTTTGGATTCGGTCCAATATTCGAAAAGATTTACCTCGAAGTAAACCTTATCTCTAAGTGTGATGGCGTGTCTTAGTCCAGACACACGGCGGGCACTCTAAAACCCAACAACATCAAGAAAAATGTGACTTACTTTTTAACTACTACGTGTATCCACGATATATATCAGATTACAAATTTCTCCTGTACAACCTTGTTGCATTATTGGAACATTAAGGTTGGCTCTGAAACACCATAATCTCTGACCAGCAAGAGAATTTATGGATTAACTTAGAGTAGTAGGCGAGTTGTTTAGGGCAATGTAATTGCTCGTGCTTTCAGGTATGCGATTAATGAAATCAGTTACGGTGGGATTATCCTTTATGTCGTCTGTCTTCAAGGAAACCGCGTGGCTTAGCTAGGAGACCTCATCTTGCATACTGTTTCCTAAGAGCGTGGCATTGGCTTACTAAATCAGGATCACTTCCGATGCCGAGAACCGCACGTTACTCTTCTGTGGAGGTCATTTGGGCGGGTTGATACGTCAGTCTGTCCGCAGTTGCTGAACACCTACGATTAGTGTCATGTGGAAAAGGTTATCCAGGCCTGGTACCCCTAGCAGAATCAAGATCTCGCCGTGCTCGAGGTTCCACAACGGAGAGAGAGGCACGTCAAAGGATTGTCTCACCTTCCAAGATTGTAAAATGGGTCAGTATGGCGCCTACATGGTTTGCAACATCCGATTCCGGGTTTGTCTGTTGTTGCGGCCTCCATAGGACAGCTACAGGACGCTGGCGCCTACAGAACTACTATGGGTGGCTTGCACTGCGCCATCCGCACACTCCTTATTCAGTGTAATCCCGAAGGAGTAAGACCGGAACGCATGTAGATGGGAGCCACGCTTCATCAACCCAACTGGCCTACCCTTCTTCAACATGCACGGCAGCAGCACTCCTGTCTATCTACTTTACGAGTCATGCGCCCCAGCCGTACACAAGGCGGTGATTGGGCCGTAGTCCATTCCACACTGCATGACACCATTATTTGAGCTTAGCATGGTTACGAGGACCGT